>JARHVA010008322.1:117500-337500 GCA_037957365.1 Torreya grandis
TATCATCCTTTTCAATACAGTCTATTCAAGATTACCAATCTTATTTACCTTCAATACATATTTACTCCCAATTATTGTGTATTTTTTATCAACCTAACTAGTTCCCATCTTTCAAGTACATAGTCAACCCATCCGATTGTGTATTCTTCCATCTATTTTAATCTCCTCATCTGTAGTACATTATCAACCAATATGGTTATGTATCTCTTTATATTGTTTTAATTTTATCCTTTACATCACATATTTGACCAACTTGACTATGTCTTTTTGTCTTCCTTTCTTGTGAATTTTCTTCACATACTCTGTCAACCTAGTCAAGTTTGTACTTATTGGTCGACACTATTCTCTATTTGAATTTGTCTCTATTTTTTTATTTTGTTTCCTAATATTAGATTCTTTCTTCAAACATCATGAAATACACTATTAGAATAATTTTAGATAACCTAAATGCATTTATATACTATATGGGATGCTCTTTTATTCCTACCTTTACTTCCCAAGAGGATCCTCACTCTTAGATCATCTCTTCTCCTCCCTCATATTTTGATTACAACATGGTTTAAATCACTTAAATTGATGAGATAGGTGGATCATATCATTTTCATACTTATCAAGAAAATTCCAATCTTCAAAAACCTCACCATAATGTAGGGGTAATTGGCATAAGCCTATCCAATAATCCCATAGGGAATCTACCACCTAGAAACCCTCTCCCTAATACCAATTTGGGGAATCCTCCTATAAACACTAACACACTAATTGATACAACTCATATTACTTCATGGATAATATAATAAATTAATATAATGTAAACATCTAACACCTCCAAATGATGCAACTACAACATCATTTGATCAACATGGATAATCAAGCTCCTGTTCTTCTCCCTCAAAATAATCAAAACTTTATGCTTATACCTCTTAGAGATGGTGAGGGTAATTCCATCCCCCAACCTATAATTCATAATAATATGATTTAAAACATCCAAAATTAGCCTTTATCCCCTTTATTATTCCTATTGATATTGGTAATATACATCCAACTATTAAATATGATGGGACTAAAGACCCTTCATCTTTTCTTAAGGCATTCGGTAATAGTTATAAAGGGTGGATCCAAACTAATAATTTCACCATAATATAAATTTTAATTAAAATCATTATCAATGATGTATAATAATGGTATAACCAACTTCCCCAACATTCTATACGGAAACTATAGGATTTAGTAAATCCTCTAGTTAAATAATTCCAATACAATGATCTTCCTGAAAATTGTCTTCATCATTTCATCAATGCTAATAAATACCATATCAAATCAAATCATGATTTTATCAAATGATGGAAATCTTTTTCTCATAATTCTAATCACAACATGACTAATGACAACTTGTTTAAAATATTTATAACAACATTAACACATTTTCTCCAATACAAGGTTCAAACTTTCACTCCTTAAACTTTAAATGAAGCTCTTGACCAAGATAACCATCAAGACTTCTTAATGAAATAATTTGAACCTAATAATAAAATTATCAAGGGATATTTTAAAAATTAAACCAATGAAATAATCATCAACACTCCTCAACCCAAACCAGGAGTATCCAAAAAAGATAATCCCCAACCTTCTCATATGCCATCAAATGTGTAATAAATGAAATAATTTTTTATTCCCTCTAAACTATTCATGTAACCCAATAATCCCCTTAAATCATATCCTAACAAATTTTTTTGGTTCCAAACTAATTTAGGTCACTCTCATGAAACATGTTGAGGGCTTACAAAATTTACCATTTATTTTATACTTGGTGATTCATTCAATCATTATGCCATGATCAAAATTCATCATCAATATTATATTAATTATTCTCAAAATAAACAAGCTTATAAATATTATTCTTCTAAAAACCAAAAATATTTCTCTACATATAACCCTCAATAATAAAATAAGGATATTTATGTGATTGATGCCAATTATGATCAATACTACACCAATTCCTAATACATAAACATGGATAAGGTCAATTATCGATGAAAACTATCCCATAAAGATCCCATCACCAAACCAAATTTAATCATATTTATAAGAATAAATTCTTAAATTTACTACTAATACTCACTTATCTTCAAAACCAATGAAGATCCACATCCTCCCTATGAACCTCGAACCACTTCTCTTCCTCCTAAACCTATTTTAATTTCTAAGCCTCATGGTGGTTCCTCCTCTCCAAAACTCACTAGAATTTATTTAAAGACCTCAACTATGTGCCTTGTAAAATTCCTCTCATGGATTTAGTTCATACATCTCATTATAATCATAAGTTTCTAATTCAAAAAATCCAAGGATTTTGAGAATCATCTCCCTTAGAAGAGGAACCATCTTCTCATGAGCCTTAACCAATAGAATTTCATACCATTTAATCCATTTTTACTTCTTAAAAACCTTCCATAGAGTTAGTCAAAGAATACATGATCAATGATGAAATCCTCTTTTGATTTGATGATCCACCCCTCTTTATTAAAATATCCATTATTACCACCTCATTTTTAATAATTAGTAGATGAGGAGTTGGGTATTAATGTGACATCTCTTTGGCTCAGTCAGTAACTTGGATATAGCAAAGATTATCTCAAACAAACTTGTTTGACATGTTAAGGATTAGACAAGATCAATCAAAATCCACTTGGTTTTATTTGTCTCCCTCTTACTATTGGACCCAAAACTATAGGTACTAAACTTATGGTCCTTAATTTACCATTATCTTACCATATACTCCTAAGATGACCATGGACTCATTGCATGAGGTCTATCACCTCTCTTGAAAGCAAATATATCATGTTCATTCATGATGTCAAATTTTATAAATATGAGGTTGATCCTAACCCTTGGTGTATTCATCTTCCTAATCCTAGATGTAAATATTGGATTCCCACTATTTTAAAGATTAATAGTGCCCCTTTACCCAACTTCATTAATATGAATCCTAATTTACATGTCACTCTTGTTGATTTTGACAATGATGAGCCTAATTACTTGAAAAATACATGTAATACTACCAATATAATTCTTTACATCTCTTTTGAGTCTACCTACATCCTTATTACTTTATGATCATACCATCCCTCTTATCGATGAGATCACTAAGTTCACTCCTCCATGTAATTCTCATTAAAAATCTTATACATAATATGATTTAACTTGAAATGATTATGGAGTGGCTAAATTATTTAAAGATCATTTAATTATGTCATTGCATAAATTAGTGATTTAGGTACCTCACCTTCTAATGTTCCTTTTGATTCACAAACATTTACTCTTTATCCAACTTATGATGATAACTACATCATGTCCCAAGCTCAATCATGAGACTTGGATGTTAAACATTATCAAAACACTTTAACCAAAATACATGCTTTTAACCATGATGTTCATGCCATTTTCACCAATTTTAAGTTAGAACCTAAAGGTTATGTACCTCTAGTTAATTCTCTACTTCTTGATACTCCTTGGTTGGTTAAACAAATTTGACCCCTCACATCTTCAAAAATTCTAGAACCTTCTATTCCTCCTATCACACTAGTTATTCTACCAAATCCTCTTCCTCTTAATAATGCTAAAGATACACTAATTGAATCTATTTCACCTTTATCTATATTTTCACTTACTCCTTAGGTCACCCTCTATGACAAGGCCATATATGTACATCAAATAAATTCTAAATACAATAACCATGATAAAAAAAATATTGATGTTAAATTATATGTGGAATATTATAGACCTTTAACTATGTTACCTAGTGATGAATCCATCTTTGAATTATTCCATGCTTGAGAACCTCAACTTCCTAGCAACATCACAAACTTGGGAAATTTAAGTGAAAGGTCCCTCATTTTAATAACTTAATTGCTATCATTGATCTTAAAACCAATCCCATTTCCTCTCTTCATAATATACCATATCATTTTCAAGATGGAAATGCTTTACTTATTGAGGAAACTAAAAGAATTGAATATGGCACCCCCTCATGCCTTCAACCTATTACCATCTCTAGAGAACTCACACCAAGTCAACATGATAACTTTAGTTTATTATTTGATAGATATCATGATAATTTTTCTTGGTCATATGAGGACATGATTGTCATTGATCCTAGTAATATGGTGCACAATATCATCACATATTTCAATACCAAACCCATTCAGCAAAAACAAAAAAAAAATCCCCTAAAGTTCCTACCTTATAGCATAAATAAATTATAAAACTTTTATATTCCAAATTTATCAAAACTATGGACTATTGTGAATGGGTCTTCAAAATTATACCTATTCATAAAAAAATTAACCATGGCCATTCACATTTGCATCAATTTTTACAATCTCAATATTGTTTGTCCCAAGGACAACTTCCCAGTATCTTTGATGGATGCCATTATTGATTCCACTATTGGATATAAAATGTTATCCCTTATAAATGGTTTTTTAGGCTATAATAAAATTCATATCACCCCTAAATATCAACACAAGAAAACTTTCACCACAAAATGGGGTACCTAATACTATGTTAAAATTCTCTTCAGTCTTAAAAATGTTGGAGCTAGATATCAGTGGGTTATGACCCACATTTTTCATGAACTTATCCATAATATTTTTTAAACTTATGTGGATGATCTCATCACCAAATCCAAAATCTAGAAAACTCATCTTTTTGATCTTGATATCATCTTCGATCGACTCATCAAATATAAATTTAGACTAAACTCCTACAAATGTGTCTTTGGCATCAAATCTAGTAAATTTCTAGGGTTATTAGGATCTCTTCACAACATTGATGTTGATCTTGCTAAGATAAATGTTATTGTCAATATGCATATTCCTCATTCAATTCTTAACATTTGTACTTACCTTAGTAAGCTTGGGTAAATATGATGGTTTGTCCCAAAAGTGGCTTATTACATTTATTCCATTAACTCCATTTTAAAGGAAGGTAATGCTATCAAATGGATGATAATTATTATAAATCATATGATAATATGAGATAATCATTCTCCATCCATCCACCCTTTGTCCACCTTCTAATGACCATCCTTTAATTTTTTGCATTTCTTCCACACATGTATCAATTGGGGAAATACTTACCTAATAAGATGATACTAAAATTGAGTATGTTATCTAATATATCAATCGAGGTCTCATTGATTATGAAAAACATTCTACCAAAGTAGAATATGATTACCTTAGTATCTATTTTATAGTTGAAAATATCTATAATTAGATGCTTTATCAAACAACTTAAGTCATAGTTCATTGTGACCCATTTTGTCCCTTTTTATATAAATCCTTTCTCCTTAGAGATAAAATTGGAAAGTGGATGGATATTTTAATTTAATTTTATCTCCATGTCATCATGAAAAAAGTATTTAAAGGATAAGTCATTTTTGACCAAGTTGCAGTAGCACTCATACCTGCTACCAATCACCTTCAAGATAGTCTCCCTGATGATAACACCTTCTATATTAAAGGTCTTAATAATGTTATCTATATTAAATATTACTTCCATAAATTCAATATTGATTTATAAGTAATTAATCAAGAATATTTTTCTATTATTCTCAATACTACAAAATATAAAGTAGTCATCAAATAACTTCGTAAAATCAACATCGATTTACATGAAGACACTTGGACCCATAATTTTGATGGCACCAAATGTCTCCAAGGAGATAGGGTAGGTTTTATACTCACTAATCCTCATGGATAAACTATTATTTTGTCATTTTAACTTACCTTTGATGTCACTAATAACATGGTAAAATATCAAGCATTAATCCTAGGCATGAGAGTGACACTTGACTTAGCTATTGCATATCTATGTACTTTAGGTGACTCCAAAATCATCTATTGATAGGTTAATAGTTATTAAAAATGTAAAACTAAAAATATTATTGCTTATAATTAGATCGAAACTAACATTTCCAAATAATTCACTTCTTTCACCATTGACCCCGTCCATGTAGATCAAAACTCTATCCTAATTCACTTGTTTCTTTAGCATCCTTATTTCATATGCATCAAGTTCATACAAATTCTAACTTTCCTATTTAAATAATAAGGTCCCCATATTCCATCCAACCACAATATTAACTTATCTATTATATTTAGGCTGTCACTATTTGACATATCCCATGATATAAAGACATTATCTATTCCTTGAACATCAAACTTATTCTCCAAATATAGATTCCTATGAAAAGGCTTGAATTTTAAAATAAGATTTCAAAGATGTCTTTTGATATAACACCCTTTATTATCAAAATACTAAAGTTACTATACTATATTATGTAATGAAACAAGATGTTCCTCCTCTCCTTGAATAAGAACATAGGGGAATTTATGGGGGTCACTATAACATAAATGCTACAACACATAAATATTTATGTATGAGATATGTTTGGCCTACTATTGAAAAGGACATTATAAAGTTTGATAAAAAGTGTAGTCCATGACAACTTCATGATGATCTAATCCTTTTGCCAATAGTTTATATATAAACTATGGAATCCCCTTGGTCATACTCCATGTGGGGATTATATCTCATACGTAAACTACCTAGATCACATGATGGGTGGGTATGTTTTTATCATCATGGCTACTAAATATTTTACCAAATAGGTAAAAGCCATGCCTCTTATCCACATCATAGGAAACACTATTTCCAAGTTTATCCTCAATTAAATAATTTGTCATTTTAGAGTTCCTCATACTATCATTTTTGATAATGGAAGGAATTTCAAAAATAAGGATGTGAAATAACTATGTGCTAAACTCAAAATATCCCACAACTATCCCACACCCTATCATCTAAAATAAAATGTCTAAGCTAAGGCCACTAATAAAATTCTCAATAAAATCCTCCAAAATACAATCCATGAAACTTGTATGGATTTACATCTTCATTTATATCTTGTATTTTGGGCCTATTGTACTAGCATACACACTACCACTGGGGAAACACCACTCTCTATAGTCTACGGTTCTAAGTTTGTCCTACTGTTAGAAGCTGAGATTCCATACTTATGTATATCTCTTCATGATATCATACCTAATGAGTAATTATTTGAATCTCATTTTTTTACTCTTGATCTTCTTGATGAACACTATCTTTCCACTCTATAACATAATTTCCAATATAAGGCTTGTATCACCAAATAATATAAAAAAAAGGATAAAGTTTATACTTTAAATATTGGTGATCTAGTCCTTAAATTATACTATACCCATGATAAATAAGGAAAATACACCCAAAATGGTGAGGTCGTTATTTAGTAAAATATATACTTGGTCCTAACACCTATCACCCCCAAGCTAATAAAGGCCATGTTTTCAAAAAGCCCATCAATGCATAATTTTTAAAGAAATACTTTGCTTAAATATTTCCCTTCTCATCATGATTTCTATATGTTATCCGAATAATACTTTTTATAGGATTTTTACATGGGTCTTAGCCTCTAAAATAGTTTATATTCCATAAACCTTAGTTCCTTCTCTTGGTCCCTTTGTTTTTATTTTTCATGATTTGCATTGTAAAACCATGGATATGACCCCATCTTCCTCATAAATTCCTTTTACTTTCATATAAACCTTTATTATTCCCCAATATTTTATTTACCCTTTTGGGTTTCTCTTTTATGAGTTGTAGTGTAAGATCATGGATAGGACCAAACCCTCCTCATAAAATCACCATCTTTAATTAATTCAATGTTTCTTTTCCATAATGTTAAGAAATGGTTACAAATTTGTGATCCCTTATTCTCAGCTTTGGCTTTTGCTTCCTTTGTAGATAAAACTTGCATAAAAAACTATGCCAACATGTTTCCCTACACTTTCATTCATTATTATGATAAGTAATTATACTTCCCTATCATTTTATCCCTTTTCACCTTTGTCACATTTTTTTGCAATTTGAAGCCATTCAAATTATTTCATGTTCATTTCCCTTGATTTTATTTTCTTCCATTCCACTTTAGATAGACCAAGGTTGAAGTCAATATAATACTTTTTCACATAAATAAATAAGACTTTTAGACACCATGCTCTCTAATTTCTTTTTCTTAGCATCTGAGTCCCAAGTTTTCACATGATGGTCATTTTCAGCACCCATGTTTGGTTCTTTGAATCCACATGGAGGAGGAATAGAAAATCCTTAAAAATTTAAAACCCAAATCATTTGAAACAAAAAGAAATGATATAAAAGGATATATACAAAGTCAAAAGTAAAAATCATACCAAAATATGTGATTCATAGTATATTTCCTATCTCTAATCAAATCTCAAAATCCACATTTGGCATCAGATAGAGCTGAGGTCTATTAGGGTGTGGTAGGCTAGTATATTGGGATAGGAGAATTAAAAATAATCTATCAGACTGTTATAAGTACAATCACTGAGAGGGGGGATGAATAAATGATGCAAGATATTTCAAACATCAATTATAATCCTTTCAAACTTTTAATCAATGACCACAAACATTCATAAAGAATACAAGATGTTCATAAAAATTAATAAGCAATATGATCAAGATCATACACAACATAATATCTATGTGGGAAACCCTCTTGGGGAATAAAAAACCACTCTCAATCTTGCAAATACATGGACTACTTATCTTATAAGATGATCACAAACAAGATACCTCCTAGTGAATAACAAACTTCACAAGGATAACCCACCCCTAAGTATGAACAAGCACCCACTTTTTCTATATGTTGATCACCCACCCAACCTTTATTAAATCAACAAATCTAAAATTATGGTTATAGACCAATCTTATTATAAAAACAATGTTTAAAACCTCTCTATCAACTCATCACATACTCTCAAACATTATTATATAATCAATGCATTGAAAAAACTCTTTTGGATCTCTCTAGTCTTATTATCTCATCCTCAATCTACTCTATACTTTAGTCTATTTATTGAGCACATTCTCTCTAATCTCTTCCCTTTGCCTTTGTCATCTACTCTCTCAACTCATGCACATACAAGTCTAAAAACCATTACCTTCGTCTCCACTATTTATAGATTCTTCATGAATATCACCATCTAGGTTGGCCATAATACTTACCTTAACCTATAAGACATCTTACATAACTAAATACCATCCTCACAGGTTAGCCATAACAACTATGGGTCACACTTATTTAGCTACACCTTTTGATTAGGTCCTAGTAGCCCTTATAGGTTTCATGGAGACATATTTACCCATTTTGCACTTAATAAAGCAAAAAAAGAACACAAGAAAACTTTCAATTATATGGGTCCACTCCATATGACCCTTATGACATCTCTAGGTGATTACTTCCACAAAAATATTCTTTTTCTAAAGCACAATTTGCTCCAACAACATTATGTACACTCTAGCACCATGAATAAATAAATAATCAACTTTAAATATCCATATCTTTGATTTTGAAAACATTCAAACATTCTAAATAGGTTATATAGATGTGTCTTAGAGTTCTCTACAACTTTGATTTTTATACCACCATGAAATTATGCATATATCAAATGTTATAGCACAAAAATTGAGCACTAGTTTTCCCTCATTAATTTAAATATTTGAATTCCAATGTTCCCTGAGCAAATTCTAAATAGTAGACATGTTGACCTCATCTCATGCACCCTAACAACTTTGAACACATGCACTTGATTGATATCCTTATATTATCTTGATCTTTATCTTGCAATAATTGTCATCAATCTTGGATCCTCACTTCTGTGATCATGCCACTTGGTAGGCATTCATTCCTTCTATGCATATTGACCTATTAACTCTAATGAGCTTCTACCACTTGGAAACCTTGTGTATCTTCTGAGAAATATTTGACATATCAATTAAATACACACCATTAGAATAATTTTGACTAGATCATGCACACAATTGGATCATTATTTGGTCTGATGAAATGTTTGTCATTAAATATTGATTTGATTAACACTCACCATTAGATATATCTAGACAATTTGACTTCAGACTTTAAGGTAGTTAAGCTTGATGGTCTCTAGTTCAACACAGTCTATAAAAGCAACTTTTAAGTTTTATATCTCAATCTATTAAACACTTCAAGACTTTAAATCTTTATGGTACCTTCTTGGCACTATAGAAAACATCAAAAACCTTTTACCTTAGTTTACTTTTTGAGTGTCTAAAATAAATACACAACCTTGTTGGTTCATACATGTCTCACAACCTTTTCTTTATCCTTACTGATTTGTACATATGCCATATATTCTCTAAGCTATCAATTTAATCACTTTGTCATAAATTAATTATTACCACATGATCTCTTTGACATCAATGACAACCTAACATTAATGACCATGTTCAATAATCTCCCCCTTTGTCATTGATGGAAAAACACCCTTAGAATGACTTCATTTGAACTCCTTCATTTTGATGTTTCTCCCCCTTTAACATTAATGACAAAGGATATCTTCATCAACATTCCAATAATGTATGCATTTAGATAATATTTAATATGCTTAGGATACTTAAAATTTTTCATGCATATGAAACAATTTCTCCCCCTTTGACCTGTAATAGTCTGAACTTAGACTTCTTTGATCCTTGGACCTGACAAACTACTCATAGAGCTTAAAAATATCCACCTAAAATCATGCTCCATATCATGTTATATATTATGAAACCATACTTATACAAACATCTCACACATGTTCCCCCTTAGTCAATGAATACTTTTCATATTATCAAACTAAAGAGAACATACCTTTGTACTTATTGTCATTTTGATCATTACCTAGAGCACACACACTTGCTTCCACACATGATATATGCCTCCTAAGAATCATATGTAGAGACACCCACTTGTCATAGAGGTACTAAATATCTAAAAACTTAAGAGACCCCCATATTTCCATGATCTTACTTGACTTGTAGTCCTTACTCATCTCTAGATTGATTTTGAATGAGTTCTTAGCTTTGGTCTTTTCTTTTATCTCAAGATCTTGCTTGATTTCCTTATCAATTTGGGAAGATAAGGTTTATTAATTGATAATTGAACTTGTTCCCTATTATATCATTAAAAATAATCCATTTTGAGCCTATTTTACATTTACTTGATTTGGCTTCCATTCACTATAACTCCTCTTCATGTTATGATTGATAATTTTTGAAGTAATATACTGATCATTCTTGTATAACCTTGTTATGTGACCTCTCTCATGACAATTGAAATAAATGATATTTCTCAAATTTTACAAACCTTTTGATTTTTATATATGATTATTCCTTAAAGTTTCATGAATTCATTCATGTACCTGATCATTTGGTCTCCTAATGAAAATATTATAAAACTTTGCAATATGACCAAAACCTTGACACTTGTAGCAGAAGATATCATTCTTTCCTTATAAAAATTTTGATTATCTTGAGTGATGATGTTATTCATTATTACCATTTTATTTCTCATAACTCCATGTAAATTTATTCTTTGAGGATCTTTTACAATATTCTAACCTATGACCAAATTGATTTCAAGAGTAACAATAACCATTGAAAGTTTCATACCTTATAGCATTTGGTTGTCTGATTTAATTTATCTTCATTATACCAACACCTTCATTCCTTGACTAATGATTGATCTTTAAATTTTTATTGTCCTTATTCATATCAGCCTTTATCTTGTCTATAGTTTCATGCTTTTGTTCTTATTTGTATCCAAGACCAATTCTATCATGTGCATGCTTTTTACTACTTAGAATATTGTCAAGATCATTTTATCTCTTCTCAAATTTAATAATTGAAGTCATCTTACAAGATGTATTACCTAACTCAACTTTCAATGACTCATTTTTAATCACATACCTTTATACTCATCTTTAAATTTCAAACTTGTAGACAATATTTCTAATTGATAAATAGGATGCTTGAATATATCTTCATGTTCCATGGTGTCTTCATTCATTCTTGATTCAAACACACTGAATTACTCTTTATAGTCCTTGATTTTTGACATTATCTCTTTGTTCTTTTCTTTCTCAATGTTTAGATATTCAAAAACATTCATTAATTCATCCTCATTATCTAAGTCATCAGATGTATCTTTGCTCATTGATTCATTTAGTTTCATTTGAAATGACTCTATCTCTTATTGATACATGATACACTCTTCATCCTTAATCTTTACTCTTCATTAAGAGTAAAAACCTAATTTTTAATATATTGTGTGATTTCATCATGATCCTTGAATTCATTACTAATCCTTCCTTAACAAATTCCTATTTTTTCCTCACAAGATTTGATCAAGGAATATTTTTTTTCTATTTTTTCCTTGGAGTATCTTCATTTCTTCCATAGTATCTAGATATTTATCTTCAAGAGTGACTCTCCCATATTCTTCCTATGATCTATCTCTACCAAAGAAATATCCACTTAAAGAACATTCACCTTCATCATCATTAAATACCATGAATAATGTCTCCATGTACTCATTATGAAAAGAATCATCATTGTTAGATGTGTTTGATTCTTCTACAAATGAGTTACTATCTCCTTCATGATAAAGGCTCTTACTACCTTTTTATGAATTCTTCTTTTCATTTTTATTATTGAATAACTTTTTGTACTTTCTAGGACATATTGTCATCAAATTATGCACCCTAGGAAATTCTATGAAGCTCCTTCAATTTGATGCAACATTGAATCATCCCTCAAGTTTGTGGGAACTTGTAAGAGAGATGAGTCTTAGGATTGAAAAGGGCTAGCTCCCTGAATTCTTCTCTAAATGTCTATCACCTAATCTAATGCTTGTTCATGAAAAGAGTTAAGATTTTTCATAAAACATAAAACTATGCTAAGAGGTAATCCACCAATAATTTATCCCACTGACTCTCACATTTTTACTAAATAAAAATGTTTTCTAAGACTAATTATATGCATTAGAAGATAATAACATAATGTTTCAATGTGGAGGTAACATGCTTGAGATAATCAATAAGATAATCAACATAAGGGGCATATTACAATTGCATACTTGAAAGAGAATTTAATACATTCAACACACTTTACATGACCTGTTAACATCAAAACCTTTGTTTAAACATGAAGGATAAAGGTAGTAAGGATGATGATATCACTTAGCTCTATTATACATCACTCACATACTTAGATAGAAGTTCACAACTTAGAATTGGTATTGTATTCAATGTTTAAAAGCAAAGTACAATGTCATTTTAGTAAGGCTTCAATTTATAGAACTTCAAGGAAGATAGAGAGAAGAGAAGATAAAGAGGCACAAGGACATGTGTCCACATGTGAGAATTAGTTATAGATGCATGAAAGAGATGGATGAGCAATCCATGCCATGTCAAGAGTCTTACTTATCCAAAACAAGTCATGATAATGGTATAAAGTGGCATCAAACTTTTAATAGTGGCATAAGAAACTATTTCTATCAAAGATCATCCATGAGAGTTTGAAAATAAAAATAGAGAAGCTGACACATTGCATTACTAGAACTCATGATGGTAGTTATAAAATGCTCTTTCTAATTTCTAGTTATCCTTCAAACACCTATAGTTGTCAATTTTGTGGAATTAATGACTTAAACCATTGACCTATCCATTTTTTTTGCTTTGTCTACATTAGATGCTCATGATTCACACATTTGTTACCTCCATGTCTGCTCTCGTATTCCCATCAAGTCTTTTGAGTAGCAATGGCTATTTTTTGTATTTTGAAATTAACATTCTATGGGTCATCACCTTTCAGGTATTTCCTTTGGAATTTTTTTCTTGACCCTTTCTTAAGGACAATTTTCTTAGAAGAATTCATCGAACAATATTTTTGAAAGAATTCATGTCTTTGAAATCTCTATTTGTATCAAATAAAATGTCAAAAATAAATGGACCTTAACACCTTTTCAAGTTTTCTAAAAGAATTCTTTGAATAATTTCTCTAAAATAATTCCTTTAGAATTTCTATTTGGCCCTTTGGAAAATTGAAATGGTCCTTTAGAATATTTGAAAGTGTCTATTTAGCCTTAAAATGCCCCTTCAGATAAGTTGCAACATACCCATCGAAAAAGTTCAAGGGTCCTTTTTGGCTTGAAAGAGTCCTTTGAAAAATTTCAAAATTTCCCCTAAAAAATTTGTAAGTACCTTTTAGAAAAACTAAAGTGCCCTTCATAATTTTTGTTTGGTCCATTTCTTTTCAAAATAACCCTTCAAACTTTTGAAATGTACCCTTTGGAAAAAGTGAAATGTACCTTTAAGACTTTTTGTTTGGTCCATTTTTCTTGAAAACTACCCTTAAAAGAAGTTGCAAATTGCTCTTTAGAAAAAGTGAACTACACTTTAGGAAAGTCGAAATGATCCCTTCAGAAAAGATGAATTGGATTCATAAGGAAAAATATTTCAAAAAAGTTACAAAGTACCCTTCAGCTTTGAAAGGATAGCTTTCAGATAAAATGCGTAGAGTAACTTTTGGAGACTTATCCTTTGAGAAAGTTGAATATAAAATGTCTAAAATAAATATACTTGAGGAAAAAAATTCTAACAAATTTTTTGAAAGAATTAGGTAAGGGATTAGGACAAAAAACCTAAAAGAATTAGGTAAAGGCTTAGAACAAAGACCAAAATGAACCTTACAAAATAAATAACACTTCGTATTTTTTGGGCTTTGTCAGATAGCATTTCTTCTAAATGAAAAATAAGTATTGGTCATATTCCAAATTTGAAAGGTGCAAACCTGGGTTTGGAATTTGACCAACATGACCCTTAGATTTATTGTGTTCATCCTCATGAGATTCCTTACCATCTTATTTGTGTTTAGACTTGTCTCTACCTAGACATCTAGCTAAAAAATGACCAACTTTACCACATGAAAAACATTTGAAAGGAAGTTTTCCTTCATAATTATCTTATCCTACATTCAATTTTATTATAATCATGGCATCAAGTTTATATTCATTAATATCAAAATCATCAATACTTAAATTTTTCTTCTTATCTTTTATCTCATTGATCATTTTGAAGGTTGTTTCCTTATTAGGAGTTCTATCCTCATCAACTCTCATTTCATAGGTAGTAAGAATTCTATGTAGTTCATCCATATTCATTAGAGTGATATCATGACTTTCTTCTATAGTAAAAATATTTGAATCAAACTTTAGCGTAAGAGACCTCAATACCTTTTAGACTATAGTAGCTTCATTAATCACCTATGAAAGACCTCTGATCATGTTTACTACCTCATAAACCCTTAGAAGATATGATGCCATAGTATCTTCTTCCTTTATTTTAAGACCTTCAAATTACCTTTGGTAGGTTTGTAACCTAGCTAGTTTTACCTTTGAGTCTCCTTAATAGATAATATGTAATTTTATCAAATATCCTTAGTAGACTTGCAATGGATCACTTTGGTGAACTCAATATCGGATAGTCCATAAATGATAGCATTCATAACTTTATAGTTATTTTCACTCAACTTCTTATCATCAGCACTAATTGGAGGAGTAGTTGGTATAGTATATCCATCTATGATAGATTGCAAAATATCAAGCCCTACCTATTGAAAAATAATGATTGATTTGTAGAAAAACCTTGCTTCTATTGACTTGCCATATTATACCTTAGATCACCTTCAAGTGGTTAAAATTGTAATTAATTTCCTTCTCTAATACTAATTATTAGAGGTATAATCAATGAGAAGGGGGTGAATTAGTGATTTAGGATATTTCAAAATTTAATTGTAATCCTTTAAAAGTCTTAATCAATGACCACAATAATTCATAAAGCATACAAGATGTTCATAACAATGAATAAGCAAGATGATGCAAGATCACACATATAAGATAAGATTTATATGGAAAACCATCCTTAGGAATAAAACCCACTCTCAATCCTACAAACACATAGACTACTTATCATGTAGGATGATCACAAATAAGAGACCTTTTAGTGAAGCACCCACTTCACAAAGAGTGACCACCATTAAGTATGAACAAGTACCCACTTATTCTAGATGTTGATCACCCATCCAACACCTTATTAAATCAACAACTCCATAATTTTGATTACAGACTAATATAATTAGAGACACAATGTTTAACACCTCTCTATAAACTCATCACATACTCTCAAATTTGATCATACAAGCAATGAATCCAAAAAACTCTTTTAGATCTCTCTAATCTTCTTAGCTCATCATCAATATTCTCTATCCTTTAGTCTTTCCACTGAGCACATTCTCTTTTATCTCTTCCCTTCACCTTTATCTTCTACTCTCTTAACTCATGTACATATAAGTCTAGAAACCATTGACTTTGTCTCTACTATTTATAGATTCTTCATTAATATCACCATCTAGGTCAGCTATAATACTTACCTTAACCCTTAATACATCTTAAATATCTCAATACCATTCCATAGGCTATCTATAACAACTATGGGTCACAATTAAATAGCTAAACCTTTCAATTATTCCATAGTATCCCTTATAGGTCTCATGGAGACCTATTCACCCATTTATCACTTTATTGATAAAAATAAGAACACAAGATCACTTTCATTTATATTGGTCCACTCCATATGACATTTATAACATATCTAAGTGATTAATCTTTCCAAATAATTCTTTTGCTAAAGCAAAATTTTCTAAAACAACATTTTATACATTGTATCACCATGAATAAACAAATAGTCAACTTTAAATATCCATTTCTTTGACTATACAAAAATTCATACCTTCTAACTAGGTTTTCTAGATGTTCCTTATAGTACTATACAAATTTACTTTTTACACCACCATGAAATTATGTATATATCAAAATTTATAGCATAAAAAATAAGTACTAGTTTTCCCTCATTAGTTTAAATATTTGAATTACAATGGTTATTGAGCAAATGTTAAACATCAGACATGTTGACCTCATCTCCTTGACCTTAGAAACTTTGAATAAAAACACTCTATTAATCTCCTCAGATTATCCTGATATTTATATTGCAATGCTCACCATCGATCTTATATCCTTGCTTCCATTATCATGCCACTTGGCATCCCTATATGACTTATATGTATACTGACCTATTGACTCCAATGAGCTTCTACCACTTGGTAGCCTCATGCATCTTCTAAGTAATATTTTACATATTAACTAAATACACACTATTGGATTACTTTTGAAAAAATCATGCACATCATTGGATCATTATCTAGTTTAATGAAACACTTGCCATTAAATCTTGATATGATTAATGATCATCATTGGGTCTATCTAGATAATTTGACCTCATAATTTAACATAGTTAAGCTTGCTGGTCTTTGGTTCAATACAGTCTACAAGAGAAACTTTAAAGTTTTATATCTTGATCTATAAAACACTTCAAGACTTCAAATCTTCAAGGTACCTTCTTGACACTATAGACAACATATCCATGGAAACATTTGACCTCATTTGACTTTTTGAGTGTCTTAAATAAATGCACACGTTTGTTGGTTCATACATATCTTTATGATGTGTAATGATGGTATAGCTTCTCTTAAGCTAGAATATGCATGTTTCTCATTTCAAAATATCAAATGACACATCAAAAATTCGTCAAGACATCTATAGATGTCTCACAACCTTTTCCTTATCTTTACTAATATGCACATATGCCATATATTATCTAAATTATCAATCTAATAACTTTGTCATAAATGCATTAGTACCACATGCTCTTTTTTACATCAATGATAAACTAATAAATGACCATGATCAATAGGGGATACCTACTTTCTCATGTAAGTACCCAATCTTTGCAATAGATTGATGGATATTTAAGGGGTCTTGAGGAATGGGGAACATGTTGTGGGAAGGTAGGTCCATTTTAATTTTCATTCATATAGCCTTCATGGGATGGTATTCATACTTCATTTGGTGACCCATGATTTGTGTGGATAGGAAAAGTTCTTCAAAGTCCTTAATGTTGAAATTCTTCTTATTTTGGCAAACCTAATTTAAGTGTCTTGACTTTGATAAAGAGTTTCTCTACCTTGATTTTTCCTTATTTTCCCCCTCTACCGATTTCATATCCCCCCTTGTCAGGCAATATTGATTCTCAATTTGTTTTCCCACTTATATATTCCCTCTTCTTCACTTATTAAAACATGTTATCACTCATTTGTTTTGATTTTATCTATCCTTAGAACAAAATAATATTCTTGAGTGATTATGGATTACTTCATTTACAGCATTGATATATATTTATAACATTGACTTCGTTTACTTGTAAATTTTTCCATTTTTTTACCTCCATTTTTTTAAACAATTGCATATGTTTCTATTTTTCATGTACTTTTTCCATTGTTGAGTGAGTTTGTCTTGTTATATCTCACTCACCAATGTTTTTCTCCCTTTTTATGCACTTTTTCCATTGATGATTGAGTAAGGATTATTAATGATCACTCATCAATGTTTTTTTACCATTGTTTACCCATATTTGTTTAAGTAAGGATTGTTATTTATTTTACATTGATGTTTGATTACCATTTTTTAATTGTATCCTTGGTTTGACTTAGTTGGTTTTCCTTTCTTACTTAAGGTTTACTTGTTCATGTTTTTTAGTTATTTAGTAGCTTTGGCTTTTCAATTACTTAATTTACTCTAAATTTTTGAGTTGATCATTTGGTCCTAATCTATCATTTGTCACCCAAACTTACCAAATTTCTAAGTACATCATGCCTACACTGCATCAATTACTTTGACTTTCTTACATTTGTTTATTTTTATCTTTAGTTTTGTATCCTTATTTCTGTCTAAAGTAGTCTCTGTGCCCTCTATGATTAAAACCACAAACATAACAGACAACCATCTAATGATAAATGTATGTCAAGGTACACATACATTACTTTTAATTTAGTGATTTCATTTTAGACATTTACTTTTAGTTATTCTATACTTTAAAATAATGTAATTTATTTAGCTTCAACATTATGTGTTTCTATGTTATTTTCTCAAAGCACCATCCCCTATTTCACCTAAGTGATACATGATGATGTTCAATTGGGGAATATGTATACACATAATATTTTCAAGCTTTATCAATTACTGATAATTTATCTTTTTTAATAACCTATCAAGTCTCAATCTCTTTGAGCTCACAACTTAAATGGCACACTAATAAATGAGTGGGTAGACCATTAGTGCTTCACAGGATTATTTTCGCTTATACCACCACTTGATATCTACACAAACTTCTCATATGTACTTTCATAAGCCTTGCCACCTCTCTTGGACACTCCTCCAATATTTTCACCACCTTCATTAGCACATACCTAATCCTAAAACCCTGTTTTATATTTTACATTACACTATCGACATAGGTTGACCCTGTATCCTAACTGTTAAGATCACATTATGGCTCTTGGTCCACTCTAGCTGACCTAGATTGAGACCTAAAATATTTTTATAAAATAAAGATACAGATTCAATTGGACCAACCTTATATGCTAAAATTTTAGATAGTTTTAAGGTTAGATTTAGCTATATATACACATTCATTTTTACATTTATTTGAGAGGCAATGAGTTAATTATTCATTTTCACTTCTTTACAATTTACTCTTTCACCATTATACTTAAGAAATTACTTATTAGGGTTTATACTTGGAGAAAAATCTTGTATTGTGGAAAAGTCTTGGATGTTTTATCCTATCATATTAATCCTTACAAATCACCATAACCTATTACAAATCACATTTGGCCAAGGAAGATATTGAGTCTTGGTAGTTTCATCTTCAAGGTAAGTATCTCTAACTTTATTCATATATTTTAGTAGATAGAAATAACATAAGTAATGAATTTTGAATATATTTCTCTCTCCATGTATTGGGGTTTTACTTGTATATAGATTAATTAATATTATCCTATGCATGTTTAGTTTTTATTTTTATTATCCCCATGTTGTGCCACAAGCTTTGGTGAGAACTATATTAGATTTTAATTTACTTTAAATATACTTTGTGAATATGAAAAAACATGACCTATTTATGTTTATTACATAGTGTTGTTTGATTAGAGGCTTTGGGACCCTCTCTAGTGATGTTATTATGGTAAGAGATCCCTTGGTTAGGTCTAGTGGATCCATCCTAATCATGACCCTAAATATATAATGTATCAACAATTATAAGTGTAATTCTTCCCTAATTTAGGATTGATTAATAGGTCAAATACATTTTATTTTGTATATATTCCTTTTAACATTGGTATAAATATGGATGCTTGTTATTAAAAACATTCCATATAATTTTATCTCAAGAGGCTGTTAATTGGTTCCATACACTCCCAAATGGTTCCATATCAACCTTTAACAAACTTGAGGATGTATTCTTATCTAATTTCAATAATTACATAGTACCCAAGCTACCATTAGAACATTTTTAGGCCTTAAAATGAGGATGAATCCCTTTAATATTATTCCATAATATTTATGTATATCTTATATTCTTTAAACTACACCTCCTTGGATTTGGAAGTAAAATTCATATTTAATAGGGGTCTTCTTTCTCCACTTATATAAAGATCATTTCATAAACCCTTAGCTTAATTTGATATTTTATGTTTGGATGTGCATAAATATGCATGTTCTTTTACTAATACTAAAATAGAATTACCTATTTTCCCATAGAAAGGAAAAAATGTTACAAAAAAATTTCCCAAATAAAATTATCAAACCAATAAGGGATAGGAACCACTTTTGAAGCCTTTTCAAAAACCAACAATATCTATCAAAGAATAAATAATAAAAGTTTTACATAGAGGAAAATATTACACATACCAATTACCTCCTACAACCTAACCTTATACCTATATTAAAAGGAAACCACTTAAGTTTTATTGATTATAAAATAATATATGATAAACCTTATTCTTATTTACTATCATCCACCACACATATTAGAAATGGTAAATGAAAACATTTTTACACTTACCAAGGTATTAATGGGCATCAATATAACATTTTTTTTCACTCAAGAAAAAAATTATATATCTTATTAATTTGAGGTTCATTACCTTTCAAAAAAACACATCAAGGTATATCTCCCATAATTATTCTAGATGTTATTCTAAGAGGGTCAAGACATCCCATGTTACTCCTTTCAAGGAACACATGAACCATATACCTTCATATAGATCAACCACTAGTATAGGTCCTTCTCTTAGTGTACACTCTACCAAGATTGATATATCCCACACTAATATTACTAAAGAACCATTGGTTGATCAATATCTCGATAGAGGGGAATGTGGATAAGTAAAAGATGCACATTTAAAAAATCTTACTAAAAACAACATAAAAAATTTGGGTACCAAAACAGACATGTATAGATACATATCATATAGGTACATGTGATATTTATATGGATACATGTGATATGTATATAGATTAATTATTTTCAATGAAAAAACAAAACTATAATTTATATTACCAAATGATCATTATAGTGGATATTTATTATTTCTAACCATATTTCATGGTGTATGGTGATTGGTTCATTTTACTAGAGACACAAAATGGATTATATGGAATCTACATCCACTACTACACAACACATTTAGTTACAAAAATTAATAAAACATATTTATACTTATGTTATTCCAAAGAAGCCACATATTAGTAAACAATGGGCTCAATGAACCCCTACTTCTTCTATCACCTTTTCATGATGACAGATTCCTATTATACAGATGCAAGGAATCACAAATATCTAGTGTTATATATTACACCTACACATGCTCATTATATGTAATCAAAAATGCATCAAGTCTATAAATAAATCCTAACTCAAAGAAAATAAATCATACTTACACTTCTAATTTGGGAATATTGGATAATTGATAACATGACCAATATGTGGATCCACTAGACCCAATTAGGATATCTCTTATCACAACAATAATACTAGGGAGGGTTACAAAGCCTCCAGTCAAGCAAAATAAATTAATAACCCTAAATAAGACCTATGTTTTCATATTCACTAAACTAATAATAAGTAAAAGTCTAATCTAGTGTTCACCAAATCTTGTGGCACAAAGTGGGGGTTAGTAAAGAAAATGGAAATAAACATGCATAAGAGAATCTCATTTAAGCTATGTATGAGTAAGACACTAATACATGGAGAAGAAGAGTAATATTATTTGAAATCCATTACTTATGCTAATTTAATCTACTAAAGAGAGGAACAAAGTTAGAAAATACTTACCTAAAAGATGAACCTGTCAAGACTCAATCTCTCCCTTGGCCAAAAGGGGATTTAAAAGAGGATGTTGTGGTTTGTAAGGATGAATAAGAAAGGCCAAAGCATATAATAATTTTCCATAAGACTAGATAATCTAAGTAAAAACCTAAAGATAAGAATCCTCAAGTAGAATGGTGGAAGATCAGATTGTAAAGAAGCACAAATGAATAATAACTCTTGATGTCTCCTTAAGAATGGCAAATGATCTTATATATATAGGTAGATTTAACCTTAATCCATTCTAAAATTTTTAGCCGATAGGTTCAACCCAATCAACCTAATAATGTTATTGATAAAAACTCACTAAGTCATTGGATAAGTCATCTAAGAGCCAAACTAGACCCTAAATGATTTTCACCAATAAGAGTACAAGGTTGACCTAGTTAACCTAGTATTCTAAACTATTGAAAGGGGTTTTAGGTTAGGAAAAGGGGTACTAAATGTGGTAAAATACTAGAGGAGTTTGAAAAAGAGGTTTAATAACTTAGGGTAATGTTTTTAAGATCTGGTTGAATTAGTAATAAGTGGAAATAAGGAACAATAATCTTGTGAAGCACCAATTGTCTCCCTACCCCTTTCTCGATGCACCCCTTAGGGTATGTACTAAAAGAGATTGAGACTTGATGAGTTATTTCAAGATAGAAATTATAAGTATTTGATAAAAGTTGAAAATATTATGTGTATACATATTCCCCACTCAAAGCTCATCACATGTCACTAAGGTGCAATAGGGGATGGATCTTTAAGAAATAACATAGTAACATATAACACTGCGGCTAAATAAAGTTACAAAATTTTAAAACAAAAAAAAAATTAGATGAAAAAAAGGGAAATAATGGAAAAGTAAATTTATGCTTACCTTGAATTACCTTCATCATTATATGGTTGTCTACTATGTTTTTAGTTTTGATTGTGGAGGGTGCAGAGACTGCTTTCAACAAACCCAAGAATATAAAAATAAACAAATTCATGAAATCCAAGATAACCGATGCTATGTGGATGAGACATACTTAGAAATTTGGCAATCTAGGGTGATAAGTGCTATGTTAGACCAAATGACCAAGTCAAAATTTAGAGTACATTGGGTAATTAAAAATCTAAGGGTACTAAAAAATCACAAAATCAAATAATTAAACCTTAAGTAAGAAAATAAAAATTACCAAATCAAATGAAGGATACATGTTGTAAAGGGATGGTAATCAAACATCAATGTAAAAGTAGTAATAATCCTTACTTAAATAAAGATGGTCAAGAAAAAATGGTAAAACAACATTGATGAGTGAGCAGTAACAATCTTTACTCAATCATCAATGGAAAAAGGTGCATAAAAGGGAAAACAACATTGGTGAGTGAGAAGTAACAAGCCAACCTCAATCAATAATGGAAAAAACTACATAAAAGTATAAATAAAATTAGGTGTATGTAAAAAGAGGTGGTACAACAATGATAATAAATGGTGAAAAGAGAATAAAGAAAGTCTTTAAATGTAAATCCATGATGTAAATAAATGAATCCATAGTTTCACAAACATATTGTTTTTCTCTAAATATAGATAAAATTAGAATAAAGGAGTGCTAACATGTTTTTAAGATGTGAAGAATAAAGAAGTATAAAAGAGGGGAAATAGTTTTAGAATCACAATTTGCCTATCAAGGGGGAAATGAAATGGGTGGAGGGGAGAATGAAGGAAAAACCAAGGTAGAGTAACTCTTTATCAAAGTTGAGACACTCAAATTAGGTTTTTCAAAACAATATGAATATTGACCTTAAGGACTTTGAAGAACTTCTCTTAGCCACACAAGTCTTAGGTTAACAAATGAAGTATGTAGATCATCCTATGAAGGTTATATGCGTGAAAATTAAAATAGACCTACCTTCCCATGATGTGTTCCTTGTTCTTTAGGACCCCATATAGAGCCATCAGTCTACTATGAAGATTGGGTACTTGCATGATAAAGTAGGTAGAACCATGGAGTTTTTTAAATTCTCCTATTACAATATACTATCCTACCACACCCCAATGGACATTGGCTCTAGTATGAGGACAATTGTGGAGTTTGAGCTTCAATTTGAGATAGGATATGTGCTTGTAATCACGTCTTTGTTGTGATGTTGAATTTTGAGATTTGTATGTTGCCTTTTATAAAGGATTGATTTTTGTTTCAAATGATTTAGATTTTAACTTTTTTTTATGGTTTTTATATTCATACTCAATATGGATTTGGAAAACCAAACATGGGTGTTAAAGATGAATTTCATTTGAATATTTAGGACTTGGTTTCTAAGAGAGAGAACTCAGATAACATGGTGTGTAAGATTCTTGTAAATTCAAGTGAAATAAAAGTGATATCTTTACTTCAACTTTGTTTTATCTAATGTGGAGTGAAAGGAAAGGATATCAAGAGGAATGAAACATGAAACAATTTGATTTTATTAAAATTGTAAAAAATGTGACAAAGGGAGAAAAGGGATTCAGTGACAAAAAAGTGTGATTCATTATCATAATAATAATGGAAATGTAGGAAAACATGCTAACATAGATTTTTGTGCAAATTTCATCTAAAAAGAAGTAAAATCTAAAGCTGAGAACAAAGATCAAGAATTTTTAACCATTGTTAAACACATTCTAGAAAAGGAATGACAAATGGTGATTTTATGAGGAATTCAAAGTCCTATCCATTATCTTACACTATAACTCATAAAATAAAAACCCATTAGGGTGCCAAAAGTTATGTGAAAAATAAATGGGATAAGAAAAAGATAGTATTTGTGAGGAAGGTGAGGTCATATCCATGGTCTTACACTACAACTCAAAAAGATAAACCCAAGGGGTGCCAAAAAGCATGTAAAAATTATGAAAACAAAAAGTAAATATATTACATCATGAGGAAGACTGGGTCCTATTCATGGTTTTAAAATGCAACTCATGAGAAGAGGGGAAACCAAAAGACCAAAAGGGAATGACTAAGGTTTGTGAAAAGAGGGAACTACTATAGAGTGTGAGACCCCATGTAAGTAACCTAATTTTTTTTTAGATAGATAAAAAATATAAATCATGAAAAGAAGGGGAGGATTAGGAAAAATATTTATTGAAGAATTGTGCATTTGTGGGCTCTTTAAAAACATGACCTTCATTGGTTTGAAGGTGATATGTACTTGGACCAAGAATATATTTATTTAAATAAGAGCCCCACCATTTTTGGGCATATTTACCTTATTTATCATGAATGTAATATAATTTAGGGATAAGATCACCAACATTAAATGTGCAAACTTGAATACATTTATTATGTTGTTTGGCAATGCAGGCCTTGTATTGACTATTATGTTGTAAAGCAGAAAGATGATGTTCATCAAGGCGATCAAGGGCATGAATGTGAAATTAAATTAATTATTCCTCAGGTATGATACCATGAAGAGATTTATAAAGAGAGGTAATCTCATCTTCTAATAGAAGGACTGATTCATAACCATAAACTAAAGAGAATGGTATTGCCCTAATGGCAGTACGTATGCTACTTTTATAGGCCCAAAGATAAGGATAGAGATGAAGGTGCTAATCCATGTGGGTTTCATGAATTTTATTTTGGATAATTTTATTGGTGGCCTCAGTTTGGCCATTACATTATGGATGATAGGGTGTGGAGACTTTGTGATTGATTTTGAATTTAGCACAAAGTTGTTTGAAATCTTTATTTTTTAAATTACCACCATTATCTAAAATGATAGTATGAGGGACACCAAAGCAGAAAATGATTTGATTGAGAATGAATTTGGAGATGGTAGTACTAGTGAAATTAATAAGGGACATATCCTCAACCCACTTGGTAAAATATTCAATGGATGTAATTATAAAGACATGCCCATCTTGAGATTGAGGTAATTTTCCTATAAGATATAATCACCACATGGAGAATGGCTAGGGAGATTTGATGTTTTAAAGTTTAGTTAGAGGTGAATAAATTATATTATTATGAATCTAGAAAGGAGTACATTTAAAAAAAAATGATATCATCCTTTTCAAAAGTGGGCCATAATTATCACATACGTAGGCATTTGTGGGTTGTAGCATGTCCCTTATAGTGGCCACCATAAATTCCCCTATGTGATTGTTAAAGAAGAGGAGGAACCTTATCTTTCATAACAAAATGGATCAAGGTACCTTCAACATCGTGATAATAAATGATGTTATATCAAAATACATAATTAAAATCTTGTTTGTGAATGTGATTATTTTCATGAAATTTTGAGTTGGGAGGATAAGTTTGGTGTTCCAAAAATTGAATGATGTCTTTGTACCATAGGCTTTGTAAAATGGTGATAGCCTCAATGTGGAAGATAAGTGAATCATGTGGTTTAATATAGGATGAATATTTTTTTATTTGGATAAGAAAACTAGGATAAAAAAACTTGGTGTGGATGAAAAAGAGATGTTGAATATGTAAGGTAATCGACAATAGAATTTTGAAATCAATGGATAGGATAAATGGTGAAAGAAATGAAATATTTGGTGAGAGTAGTTACAATTTGATAATAAAAAATTAGATTCTCAATTTTACATTCATAATCATCATTGATTTGGCAATAAATGAGTTGATAATCACCTAAAGCATGTAGTTATAGGATATCTAAGTCCAGAGTAGCTCTCATGCCTAAGATTAGATATTTATACTCAACCATATTTTTAGTGATGTCAAAGGTTAAGTGAAAAGATAAAGGGATGATTTTTCCAAGAGGAATTTTAATAATGCAACCTTCTCCATCTTCTTGAAGGCATTTAGCATCATCATAGTGAAGGGTCTAAGTATCCTCATGCAAGTTGACATTAATTTTAGGAAGTTATTTAATAACTAATTTTGGTTTAGTAGTATTTAGGAAGATATAAAATTCATAAATATTAATTGATTCAAGATCATCCATGAATTTATGGAAGTAATATTTAAGATTAATTTATTGGTTGAAATATTCAATATAGAGAATATTATCATCTAGAAGACTATCTTGAAGGTGATTGGTAGTTGGTATAGGATATATGACAAGTTGATTGATAATGATTTTTCCTTTGATAGAAATTTGAGTAATGATTTGGAGATAAAATTCTATGACAAGATCCATCCACTTTCCAATTATATCTCCAAGAAGAAAAGATTTGGAGAAGAAGTGATGAAGGTGGCTAGAAGGAATGATGACATAAGTGGTTTGATAAAGCATATAATGCTAAATATTTTTAGCTATGAAATATATGGTGAGGTAATCATGTTTGAATTTTGTGTAAAATTTCTCATAATTGATGAGGCCTTGATTGATGTATTAAATGGCATACTCTCTTCTAGTATCATCTTGTTGGGAAAGCATTACCCTAACTGATATGGGTGTGGAAGAAGTATATAAGATTAAAGGTCAATAATTTTAAGGAGGAAAAAGAGTAGGTGGTTGGAGAAATGATCGATTAATACTATCAAAGGATTTTTGATAAGGATCCATGCATTCTAAAGCATTACGCTTCTTAAGAAGAAAGTTGATGAAGTAGATATGATAAGCCATTTTTGGAATGAATAATCTAATTGACCCAAGTTTTTTAAGATAACTGTGAATGTTGATGATATCACTAATATTAGAAAGGTCAACATTGATGCTATGGAGAGAGACTAAAAATCCTAAAAAATTTCAAGTTGTGATACTAGAGACACATTTTTAAGGATTGAGTCAAAATCTATATTTGAAGAAATGGTCAAATATGATGGTAAGATCAAAAAGATGAGTATTTAAATTTTATATTTAGTAATGAGGTCATCCACATAGGTTTCTACAATTTTATGGATAGGATCATCAAAGATATGAGTCTTTGCTTGTTGATAAGTGGTTCTGACATTTTTGAGGTTGAAATGAATTTTAACATAGTAATAAGTGCCCCATTATATGTTGAAAATGATATTATGTTGGTCTGTGAGGAAAATTTTAATTTGATTATAACCCAAGAATACATTGAGAAGAGATAACATTTCATGACCAACTATGGAATCGATAATGGCATTTATTGAAGGTAAAGAGAAATTATCCTTAAGATAAACAAGATTAAGATTATGAAAATCAAAGTAGATGCAAATGACCATAGTGACCTTTTTCTAAATGGAAACTATGTTAGAAACCCATTCATAATAATTGATTGGTTTGATAAAATTAGCATTGAAAATTTTGATATTTTCTTTGTGACATAAAGTGGAAACTTTGGGTGGAAATTTCCATTGCTTTTGATGCACAAGGTTAGCATCAAGATAAGTGATGATGATATGCACCACAACTCTATGTTCAATACTAGGCATGTCCTTATAGGACCAAGAAAATATCTCATGATATTTATCAAAAATAAACTAAAGTTATCATATTCAGTAGGTGAGAGTTCATGAGAAACTATAATTGATCAAGGGCATGATGGAGTACCATATTTAATATGATTATTTTATTTAATAAACATAGCATTTCCATCTTGGAAGTGGTATGGTGTATTAGGTAAAGAAGAAATTAGATTAACTTTAGGATCAGTGCTAGTGATGAAGTTGTTGAAACAAGAGGTTTTGTTTTTGAAATTCCCAAGTTTGTGGTGTTGTCGAGGAATTTGAGGCTATCGAGAATGAATTATTTTAATAATAGATTAATTTTTAGGAAAAGTGGGAAGAGGACCATAATACTTAACATATACTTTGAAATCTAGAATTTGATTACCATGGTGATCATATTTAGAATGTATCTAATGGACATTAGTGGCCTTGGAATCTGATGTAATATCAGAAGTAGGAGAACTATATGGATCGAATGGGATTGGTGTGCCATTAGTTTATTGGATAGGGGAAGAATAATATGGAATGATGGGATATATAATTGGTAGAGAAGATGAAATAATCTCCACAGGTTTAGAAGGTATGATTTTTCTACCACTAAGGAGTATCAAGAAGAAGATAATTAGTAGGAGGTAGATGACTTTTGGGATCTAATTCAAAATCAATAGAAATGGCATGAATATATTAGTTAAAATTAGGTAATGGATCTAAGTTTTTTATAATATTAAATATCCAAGTCTCGAGATTGATCTTGGGCCATGATGTAAGTATCATCAGAGGTTGGAGAAATATTACATGCTTAAGATTTAGGGGGAGTGTTAGAAGGTGAAATCCTAATATTACTAAATTTATGTGGAGACATGAGGATATGATCTTGGAATTATTTGGCCACTCCATAATCATTACATATGAAGGCCTCTTTTGGTAAATAAGGATCATGAACATTACATAGAGGGGTAAAATTAGTGATCTTAGAGATGAGAAGAATAGTACAATCCCAAGGTAATAAAGAAGAAGGAATCAACTCTAAGATATAAGGAGGTAGCTTGGAAATATTTCATGTATGATGTAAATCATTAGGTTCATCATCATTTGAATCAACAAGAGTGAATTGTAAATTAGGATTGATGTTGATGAACCTAGGTAAAGGAGAACTATTGGTCTTAGGAATGGTTGGGATGTGATATTGATATTTTGGATTAGGAAGTTGAATACTCTAAGGGTTGGGATCAGCCTCATGCTTATATAGTTTACCATTATGTAAGAATTTAATTCATTGGATACCATAAGAAGTAATAGCCCTCATTATATGAGTTAATAGATGACTAAGGAGAATGTTATAAGATAAGCTCAAACAAATGACCATAAGTTTAGTTTGAATGGTCTTAAGTCCAATTATTAGGGGAAGCCAAATACACCCAAGTGGCTTTTGATTAGTTTTATCCAATCCATGATAGGTAAGATGGGTTTGCTTGAGATGATACTTATTATAACCAGGCTGTTGGATGAGCCACAAAAATGTCACATTAATACCAAAGCCTTTGTTAACTAAAAAATTATAAATAATGGTATTAATAATATATATTTTAATGAATAGTGGTGGATCATCAATGTGAAAAATTATCTCATCATTAAACATGTCTTCTTCAAGAAATTTAATAGATGGTTTGGAAGAATGACACATGGTTTCAATGGTATGTACATCAGTAGGTTGAGGTTAAATAGAGGGTGGTTTTATATCTATAGGATATGGATATTCAATTTCTTGTAATTATTTCATAAGGAACTTACGATGATAAGGGGAAGTGTGAACTAACTCCATAAATGAAATCTTATAAGGCATGGAGTTGAGTTCTTCAAAAAAGTTCCAATGAGATTTATTAAAAGAACTAGTACAAGTTTTGGAAGGTAAGGTAGATTTTTAAGGGATGGAATTTGTTGGTGGTTTGGAAGGAGGAGGGAGTTCTTCATGGGATTTAGAAGCTAGATTAGTGGATGTATTATCTTTGAGAAGTTGTTTCCAAAGATGGTTTCTTATGTTTTGTGACAATATCTTTGTGAGTCATATTACAATGATAACTAAACTTAGTTTTGTTGACATATTGAGATTTTTTATAATATTAGTCATAATCAACATCAAAAGCATAAAAATCCTTGGTATTTTATTTATTATTAGCTATGGAAAAAGATTTTTAGTTATTGAAAGAAGAAGCTTTAGAAACCTATCATTATTTAGAAGTAATGTTTTACTCTTGATGACAAAGGTTGATCATAGATTCATGATTAAATGAATCACCAAGCACGTAGGAGATAGAAAATTTAGTGATCCCTCTATAAGATTTATGGGAATGACCAATATCAACATGAAACCAAAAAAATTGATTAGGGTCATACCACTTAGGAGGATTATTAGGATAAGTTAAAGGTTTAGAGGGTGATAAGAATTATTTCATTTCTTTCACCATGAGTGGTGTGTGTGAAAATGAGGGAGTGTCAGATTTGGAAACTCCTAGTTTGGTTTGAGAAGTATTGTTGGTGATAACATTAGTAGAATTGTGAAAAGATGCTTTAAGGAATTTAGGATTAGTTTCAAATTAATTCATGTGAAAGTCTTGATGTTTAACTTGGTCAAGAGCTTCATTAAGTGTTTGGGGAGCAAAAATTTGAACCTTGAAGAGAAGGAGTTAAGGTAGTGATGAATATTTTAAACAAATTATCATCAATCATATTATTATTGGATTTATGGGCTAGAGATTTCCATTATTTGATGAAATCATGAGTTGATTTAGTGGGAGATTGCTTAGCATTGATGAAATGACTAAGATAATTTTCAGGAAGATAATTATGTTGAAACTCTTTAACTAAAGGATTGGCTAAATCCTCAAGTTGCCAAATGAAATGTTGGGGAAGTTGGTTGTACCATTCCAATACATCACCAGTGAAGGTTTTAACTAGAATATTAGTTATGACAAAATTATTTATTTGGATCCACTCTTTGTAAAGATTGCCAAAGGCTTTGAGAAAGCATGTAGGGTCTTTATTCCCATCATATTTTATAGTTGGATATATATTACCAATACCAAAGGACACGATGAAAGGAGCTAAAAGCTCATTTTGGATCTTTTGAATCATTTTGTTATTCATAATAGGTTGAGGAATAGCATTTCTTGAGGCATCCCTAAGAGGTGGAGGAATGAAATTTGGATTGGTTTGAGGATGGATATCCATATTGATCAAATGATGTTGTAGTTGCATCATTTGAGAGGTGTTATAAGTTTGCATTATATTCATTTTTTGTATGACTTGTGAAAGAAGTTGAGTCATATCAATTGGTGGGTTGGTTTTTATAGGATCACTCTCCAAATTATTAATAGGGGGAGGGTTAGTAGAAGATGGATTATAAGTGGGATTATTGGATAGACTTGTGTCAATTGTTCCCATGTTAGATTGAAGAGTTTGAAGATGAAAATTGTCTTAATATGATCTATAATCATAATAAACAAGTATCTTAGTAGTGAAAACACACTTATAATGGATCAAAACATTAATATAATGATTTAATAATAATTGACATTTTAAATGATTATGGAATACACTAAATTTTAAGAATGTAATAAATAAAGAGACCAGTTCAACAAAAATACCACACTTGATTTGATAACAGAGTTGTGTTATAAATCTTGTCTCTGGATTTTCTCCAATGGGGGATTGATCCTATTAAAATATTTAAAAATATCTTTACAAATATTTTAGAGTCACCAAAATCATCTATTCAAGCTTATTCTATCGAAGAGATACTCTTGAAACAAAATTATATTGTTCAAGGCCTTTAGAAATCTCTAAGTCCTTCCACCACTCTCATACATGCCTTATCTCTATGGAATAATATTGAAAACCATGCCTTCAAATATCACTTTGATCTCTTTATATAGTGCTCATATCTATGGGTGTATTGGTGGGTTCCTTATTGTTTTACCAGATAGGTCATGGGTTTGAAACCATAGGCTTTGTTTTCTTTTCATAATCAATTATCCCACATTAGTAAAATGGGTTCAAAATTAGTTTTTTAAATACCATGAAATCCATGGTGGTTACTACCTTAAAAGGCATGATCCATGAAGTGGATGATGAAATATGTTGTCATTAAACATGGCATGTGGTTATTTGGGTCTTTCACGTGGGTGTTTAGGATGTTATGTGGTTGAAATGTGAATGTTGGGATATGGAACATGGGGTCATAGGGCAGGTATGTGGTGAGGTGGATATGTTATGTGGAAATGACATGGTTATTTTGTTTATATAAAACATTCAGAATATTTAATTATAATATAGTAAAATTAGACCATAGTAAATGGTGGCAAGACATGTGGTGGCTTGAGCAGGACCCACCATGTTGACCAATCTCTACTCACCACTTTTCATCCACTTGCCAATTTTCAATGTCATACTATATTTTCTATCCAAACCCTAAATTTTTTTACTTGCCCAATTCCATCTTCAACATGTAATAACTTATGCATACGGGCTTCATTTTGTGAATCACAAGATGTGTCAATAAGTTCTTGATGAGCCCTTCATCATAGCAATGATCAACTTACAATTTGATGACTTTATTTTTAGAGCATTTATAGATCCACCTAGATTAATCTTACCCACTAGGATATTTTATACCTCCTAAATTTGATTAATTTGTAAAGAGGTAAGGGTATTTCTCCCTCACTCTTCCATCTTCCATCCATTTGGCCTTGTTTGGGTGCATCCCTTTGAGACCAACATCAAAATATTCAACATCTCCCCTTTATGAAGTATGCACCTTCTTGTCAAGTATTGTATCTTCCTATAGTTTTGTTATATACTCAAGAGCAAAATAATCAATAAAATGAATATATACACTCTCATCATGATCTACAATCATCAGAGGCTCATACAATTTTAGATTTTCCACATTTACAACTGGATAAATCTACATATAAGATGTCAAATCTAACTAGAAAGCATTTTTACCAATCTTTTTCATAATCTGGAAAGGACCATACTGGGTTGGTTTCAACTTTTTCCCTTCACCTATTAACCTTTCCTTACTGATGTGAAGCCATACTAAATCACCTATAGTAAACTAGTGATCAATATGATATTTATCATATCTTGCTTTGTACTTTTCTTAACTTTTCTCTAACTGATCTTAGATAGTTTGGTGTACCTATTGTATATTTTCAATGAACTTATTGGCTTTAACAACATCTTTACATTCATCAGCAGTTGAATCTTATTCATAACAAACATCTAGAGGAGATTTAGGCAAATATCCATAAAAAACTTCAATATTAGATTTCATAGTAGAAGAATAAAGTGCATAATTGTAAGCATGATTAATATATCATAAATGTTCATCCCATAACTTGGGATGTTTACTACAATAACCCCTAAACAAATGTACCACTATGTTGTCTACAACCTCTATTTGATCGTTAGTTTGTGGCTAAAATTCAATGCTCTTATTCAACTTAGTGTCCATCAATTCCCATAGTGTTAACCAAAATTCCCCAAGAAATCAAGAATATAGATAAAAAACAATAGAAGTGGGAAAATCAAAATGAACCCATACATGCTGAAAGAATAAGTGTGTCATACCTTCCCCCATAATCTACTTAGTGCAAAGAATCAAAACACACATTTTGCTAAATACATCCACTACCTCATAAAAGTAATCATGTTTCCTCCATTATAGGAAAACCCCTTACAAAGTCCATGGAAATACTTTCTTAAGGATGAGTAAGAATAGGTAAGGGAGTGTAAAGTCCTAGTTTTCTATTACTAGGCTTGCTTGTGGCACAAAGAACACACCCCTTGATATATTTGGTAATATTTTCCTACATATGGGGCTAGTTAAAAAACATTCTCAAATGTGTAACCATTTTACAAACTCCAAAATGACCAAAAATAAGATAAATATGTTCTTCCCTAATCATGTGCACCCTTTCATTTTGAGGAATGTAAAGTTTACCCAAATGAAACAAAAGTCCATTATGCACATGATAGTCTGATTCTTCTACCTATTTTACATTCATCAAGTCTTTATACACATACTTAAATTTATAATCATCAACATATTGTTCTTTATAGCTTTCATGATTCAAATAACTATGTTGTAAAAGAATAGATGAAACTACCATAGGAGGTATATAAAGCATGTCAACAACTTTATTCTAAATACCTTTCTTATACTTGATCATAAGATGAACCTATTGTAGGAAACCCATCCAACAAAAATGCCTAGACTATCTTATCTTGGCCTATGACTAGAGATACTAAAGGGGCTGATGATCTATATGTATCACTATCTCCTTGCCCATCAAGTAATGTTTCCATTTCTTAATACTTTGAACCAATACATACAATTCTTTATCATAAGTTAGATAGTTTCTTACTACACCTATGAAGGTCTCAGAATGATAGCCTACTAGCTTATTTCTTTGAATTAGGATAAATCCCATAGAATAATCACTTGCATCCATCTCAATCTAAAATGGCTACTATGAATCAGGAAGTGCCAAGATAGGAGCAATACTAATCTTTGTCTTCAAAGTGTCGAAGGCCTTTTGTTGCTTGCCTCCCCACTGAAAGACCTATTTTTTACTAGTAAAATAATGTAAAGGTGATGCAATAAGTGATAAATTAGGAATGAACTTCCTCTAATATTATACTGCACCAAGAAAACTTCTAACCTCAATTAAATTATTGGGTTTAGGCAATTTACCTATAACCTCCAATTTTGCAGGATCATTTTCAATTCACCGTGCCCTATAATATAACCCAAGTAAAATAAAGAGGTCTTGCCAAATTAACATTTAGACAACTTCAAATAAAGTTTTTCCCTTCTCAATGCATCCATGAATTTCCTAATATGAATTAGATAATCTTCCCATGATTGACTAAAGATAAAAATATCATCTAAGTAGACTATAACAAAATCATCAAGGAATGGCCTAAATACATCATTAATCAAATGCATGAATGTATTCAGTGCATTGCATAACCTAAATGATATGACAAGCCACTCAAAAAATCCCTATTTTATTTTAAAAGTAGTTTTCCAAATATCACCATCATTAATCCTACCCTGATGATAACCACTTTTCAAGTCTAACTTAGTGAAATAGATGGAATTTCTTAACTGATCTAGCAAATCATCAATATGAAAAAGAGGGTAATTATTCTTAATAATAATTTTCTTCAAAGCATGGAAATCAACACACATTCACCATGTGCCATATTTATTAGGCACCAGAATGATAGGTGAACCAACAAGAGATGTACTAGGATGAATAACACCTTTTTCTAGAAGTTCCATTACCTATCTTTTAATTTCCTCATTTTCCACCATTGATAACATGTACATGGCAATGTTAGGGAGAGGAGAATCTTGTAATAACTAAATTTCATGTTGAACTCCCTTTCTTGGGGGTAACCCTTTGGGAACCTAAAACACATCATCATAACTATAAATGATTTCAACCAATTCTTTATTATGTCTTAAATCATAATTTTCCATAGCTTGAGAATATTCTTTTTCCTTAGACTTAATCAACATGAGACAAAAATTCTTACTTGAATTGACTATTCTTTTCATTTGCCCTATTGTAACCAAGGAAAGACTCATCTTAACATGATGTGCTATAAATATATATTTAATGCCATCCTTAACAAGAAATTACTTATTCTCCTACCTATAGAATATTACTTTTCTATCATAAATAAAAGGACTTCCTAAAACAATCATACATATGTCCAGAGGGACTACATCTAGATCAACATCATCCATGAATTTGGATGTGATGACAAATTTCAATCTTCAAGTTTTGGTTACTTGAACTTTTGCATCATCACACACCCAACCAAGTAGATAGGGTTTTGGATGGGGATTGGTTTTTAAGCCTAAATTTTTAACAATCTCTTCATAAATCAAGTTTGCATGTGATCCAATATCAAATAGAGTGTCATTCTTAGTATGTTTTGCAATAACTCTAATATGGAAAAACTCTTTATTTTCTTATCATCATGGATAGATTTTGTTTTGAAGAGGAAGCATCATTAGATGACTTAGTATTATAAATATAAAGAGAAGAATAATTATGCATACTCATAGATGTGATCTTAGTTTCATCCCTAGATGTTGAACCTAGATCCTAAACTACAATATTAAGTTTTTTTATCTTTCTTCTTAAACTTGTTAAAATGTCTTAACTCAGGATGTAATTTCTAACACTTAGACTCATCATGATTTTTATTTAAATGATTTAAAAATGGCTTATCCTCTTATTTATGAACAATAATAATTGATTTTTGTTTACCCTTTCTATAACTTTGCCCTTTAGAATGTTTAACTTCAGATTGCTTAACTTTAAATTTAGGAAAATATAATTTTATCTATTTTCTTCTAACCTCTAAGTAAATGGATTTAACACATGTTTCATCTAAACTATTGGTATTGAGAACAAGAATCATGTGTTTCAAGTAACTATGCAACCCACCTATATACTTAAGCAGTGTTTCCTGTGTGTAAAGAGGAATATTCAAAAGTAAAGCCTTTTCCTAAAATTTTATGTATATTTTTGAACACTATGGCCTTTAGTTTGTCTAAAATATTGCCAATCCATCATGGCTTATTGCATATATCCTAAAGGATAAAATTTCTTTCTGAGTGCATCAATAAACTCACTCTAAGTGGAGGTCAAGTTACCTATATTAATCCTAATTTCCTTAAACTTAATCTCATACTAGATGAGATTTGTGGCTCCCATTCAAAGATTAGCTAGGTGAACTTTAGCCTCATCATCTACAATCTTTTGGAACCTAAAATATACTTCAATTTTCTTTATCCAATTATCCATCTTTTCTACATTAATCTCACCATTAAACATCAACAATTCAAACTTAATATCTAGCTTTAGTGAAGGAAGATATTTAATGGATTTTTTGTCTTTACCATCACCCAAAGAGGAGGAAGGTTTCTCATAATTTTTACCACCTCCATCATGTTCCATATTAATTCATCTTTCAAGGTAAAGTTCTTCGACCATGTCGTTCATTTCCAAGAAGAATTATCAGAAAGTTCATTCATATTTGAATGCTTTTTCTAACATTTTTGAAGTATGTCTTGTCCCAATATCTGGATTGTACTTGGTCAATTCTCCTTCACCCCACCTAGATCTCAACCTTGTCAATAATCACTAGAAATCTACATGGTTAAATATGAATTCTACTATGTTACCAAAAATCTGATCTTTAATCATAACAAACATGTGTCATAGTAGCAAAAACACATTTGCAATAGATCAAAACTTAATATAATGATTTAATAAAAAATGAAATTTTAAATGATTATGGAATACACAAAATTTTAAGAGTGCAATAAATAAAGAGACCAATTCAACAAAAATACCACACTTGATTTGATAACGAAGTTGTGCTATAAAGCCTATGTCTCTGGATCTACTCCAATAGGGGGATCACTCCTATTTAAATATTACAAAATATCTTTACAAATATTTTAGAGTCACAAAAATCATATATTTAGACTTATTATATTGAAGAGATACTCTTAAAATAAATTTATATTATTTGAGGCTTTTAGAAATCTCTAAGTCCCTCCACCACTCTCATACATGCCTTATCTCCACAAAATAATATTGAAAACCATGCCTTCAAATATCACTTCAAGATCTTTATATATTGCTCATGTCTAGGGGTGTATCAATGAGTTCCTTATACTTTTACCAAATAGGTCATGGGTTTGAAACCATAGGCTTTATTTTTGTTTTAATCATAATCAATTATCCCACTTTAATAAAGTGGGTTCAAAATTAGTTTTTTAAATACCACAAAATCCATGGTGGTTAATGCCTTAAAAGGCATGCTCCACGAAGTGGATGATGGAATACATTGGCATTAAGCATGACATGTGGTGTCTTGGGTCTTTCACGTGGGTGTTTAGGATGTTATGTGGTTGGAACATGAATTTTGGGATATGGAACATGGGGTCATAGGGCAGGTATGTGGTGAGGTGGATATGTTGCATGGAAATGGTATGGTTATTTGGTTTGTTTAGAACATTTGGAATATTTAATTACAATATAGTAAAATTGGACCATAGTAAATGGTGGCAAGCCATGTAGTGGCTTGAGGACCCACCATGTGGACCAATATTCACTCACCACTTGTTATCTACTTGCTAATTGTCAACATCCAACTGGATGTTCTATCCAAACCCCATTTTTTTTACTTGCTCATTTTGATCTTTAATGTGTGATAACTTGCACATATGGGCTCTATTTTATGAACCACAAGATGCACCAGAAATCTCTCAATGAGCCTTTCATCATGGCAATGATCAACCTACAATTTGATGACTTTATTTTTAGATCATTTATAGATCTACCTAGATCATGATATGTATAAAAAGGATCAAATCTATGTAATTCATCTTGAGGTATGATTTGCACCATGTTATAAGTCATAGATGAAGGATGGGAAGAGGTATTCCAAGAGTGAGGGTTCTCTTGGGAGGAAAAGAGAGGGAGAAATTAACATCCCATATAGTATCTAAATGGATTTAGGTTATCCAAAAATATTCTTATAAGGGACTTCATTATGACATTAGAGAAATGGAAATAACTCCAATGAAGAAAAATAGAAAACTAATTAAGATAAATAGGGTAGGCAGTAAGAGTATAGAGTTGACTGTGTTGACCTAGTACTACAAATTTGGGAAAGTAGGAACCTAATAAGAGTACAGTCAACTAGGTCAACCTAGTTCTATTATCTGACTGGAAAAAGAGATATAGGATTTAATGGGTTGACCTAGTATTGTAAGGAGGGAGAAAAATAGTATTTAAAATACTATGTCAAATAGAATGATAGTGTACTAAAAATTAGGAAATATATTGTAATGTACTTTAAAGTAATAAATGAAAGGAAACACACAATCAATTGGGTCAATGAGGATTCTCTAATTGAGTCACACAACACAAAACCTTGTACAAATATTGGCTAATGAAAGTTTTTGTAATACAACATATAATGAGCAAAAAGCAAGTAGTCAACTTGGAAAGTAAATGATAACTAAAAGGTCATCCTGAATGTTGTTAGATTATTATAGTGTTATTTTAAGTGTGATAGGGAAGTTGGCTAAAAGTAGGGAACTAGAAAGCAATCTATGTATGGTTTCAAGATGTTTAAGTTGAAAGCAATCTATGTTGGCAATGATACTAGCTTGGTATTGGGGCCTACCCCCTCAATTCACAATCCCACAGTGATAAGGGTGTCAAGTGCTTTGCTAATATATACCATTAACCACATATTTATACTTGGCTATAAAACCAAGTCAGCTTCCCCCTTGGTAATGAAATCCAGGTAGGTAGGCCTTAGGTAGATAATTATTTAAATGCTTTTTTAAATTATGTGATTTTGTAGTGTGTGTAAGAAATAGAAAAATAGTGAAACTAAATGGTATATTGAAAACCACCTAATTAATTTATGTGATCTAATCTAAGCATGTAAATAATTAAAAATGAAAGTGTGAAGTAATTAGTATTATATAGTTGTTAATTACAATTTGAAACACAATATAGTGTCAGTTCATATGATAGTGTATGAAAATATTATAGTATAGAGTCGATAGTGTCACTATTGTACTACTGAAACTAGGGTCTTTAAGAATTATGTCAATAGGGTCAACCTAGTCTTTTAGATAGAAGACAAAATATAGAACTAGGTCGACAAAGTCGACCTAGTTTGTGTTATGAGGGAAATTTTAATTACTACAAACTATGCAAAATAGAACTATAAGGAATAATAAGAATAAAATATAAAGAGAGAAAGGAACCTTGGTGGGTTGGAAGATGTAAAAGAATGTTAGATTACTATTGAAGTGCCTTGAATGTTAATTACAAATTCTACCAACTATGTTAACCTAGTTCTATAGTTACCTATTTATTGAAACTTGTGAAGATGACTATACTAGCTTGGTTGACCTAGTATGTTTTCTGGAAGCCTATGAAGATGACTATACAAGCCTATTAAACCTAGTATACTTTTTGGAATCCTTTGAAGATGACTATATAGGTCCAGTTGACCTAGTATGTTTTTTATAAGTCTATAAGAGTACTATGTGGACCTATTCAACTTAGTAACTTGTATGTGATTAAAAATTGCACAAAAAAACAAAGTCATTTTTTATGTGATTATGTGTTTAAACTACACATAAAAGTTAGTATCTATACTAGCCCTACCGACTTAGTATTTTCAATATATAATAATAATAAATAAATAAATAAAATAATAAAAAATGAAAAATGTGAAAGAAAACTTGTAAGGGTTAGATTCACGTTAGGTTCACTAGAATGTATGCAATCATAAATGCATCAAGTCTATAAATCAATCTTAACTTGGATAATATAGATCCTACTTACACTTCCAATTGGGAATACATTAGATAAATAGGAACATGACCAATATGTGGATCTACTAGACCCAATTAGGGGATATATTATCACAACAATAATACTAGGGAGGGTTCTAAAGCCTCTAGTCAAGCACAATCAAGTAATAACCCTAACTAAACCCTATATTTTCATATTCACTAAACTAATAACAAGTAAAATAAAAGTCTAATCTAGTTCTCACCAAACCTTATGGCATAAAGTGGGGGTTAGTAAACAAAATGGAAATAAACATGCATAAGAGAATCTCAATTAATATATGTATGAGTAAGACCCTAATACATGGAGAAGAAAAGTAATATTATTAAAAACCCATTACTTATGTTACTTCTATCTACTAGAGAGAGGAGTAAAGTTAGAGAATACTTACTTGAAAGACAAACTTGTTGAGACTCAATATCTCCCTTGACCTAAGGGGATACATAATATTTTATTGTGGTTTGTAAGGATCACAAAGAAAGGACAAACCATCCAAGAATTCTCCACAAGACTAGATTCTCTAAGTAGAAACCCTAAGTTAAAACTCCTTAAGTAGAATAGTTGAAGATTAGATTGTAAAAAAGTGCAATAAAATAATAACTCATAATGTACTCTTATTGGTGAAACTCACTAGGTCACATGATAGGTCAGTCAAGAGCCAACCTAGACCCTAATTGAGTTTCACTTATAAGAGTACAAGGTCAACCCAATTGACCTAGTACTATAAACTATCAAAAGGGGTTTTAGGTTAGGAAAAAGGGTACTAAAGGTGGTAAAATATTGGAGATGTGTAAAATAGGAGTAATGGCTTAGGGGAATGATTTTAAGAGCTAGTTAAATTGGTAATAAATATAAATAATGGATAATAATACTATAAAGCACCAATGGTCTACCCCCCTTTCCTAGTGCACCCCTTAAGGTGTGCACTTAGAGAGATTGAGACTTGACATGTTCCTACTAGATAGAAAGCATCAGTATTTGATAAAATTTGAAAATATTATGTGTATACACTTAGTAGTACACTCCCTTGGATGAGATCATAGGATAGTCTTGTCCTTCCAAATACTCCAAAAATATTTAAAAAACATTCAAAAATATAAAAATATTTAGCATTTAAATATCTTATTAGATCCTTGGCATCTATATTGTTTGTTCCATGTTGGTAGATATCATATCATTTATTTATATATATACACATGTTTCACACATCGTTTGAGTGTGATACAAGCATACCAAGAACATTATATATGCACATACAGATGTAAGCCTTCCCTCTACTCACATCATCAGTACCTTGGGGTATCTACTTATTTGATTAGTATACACCTAGGTTATATTATTATATGATCATTTCTATTATATATTTGAGCTTATATACTTACACATACCTTTATCCATGATTATATATTTCATAGTATAATTTATATGCTATATACATAACATTTTTTTCTATCACATATATTCAAGGACAAATATGATATGTTTATGATGTTTGTTTATGATTCTATGATTTCTTTCTTTCACTTCCTTGAGTATGTTCCCTTATTACTATTGTAAATTTAACCCTAAATTGGGATATGGATCCTAATATGGGTAGATAGGGTTAATAATATATAAATTAATAAACACAAGGCTGATAAATAGATCTATAGTAGGCCAATTAATTTCAAAAATTAGATAAAACATATACTAAATTTATTATGTTGAGATATGCTAAAAATAAAAATTAAAGCCATGTTAAATATTTAAATGATAATTAAAATAAAATATTTAGCTAGTTTTGATTCTGATACATATATAGATTTGGATCAGGTATGAAGTAAAGTCACCAAATTTTAGATTAAGTCCCTCTATATCTATAAACACTTACAACAATTTGGGATGGTTACATCGATCTTAGTTTCTAGGTCAGGTATAGATGTCTATTATGGAATAACTAATGAAACAAAATGTGACCACCTAGATACTTCTAGGTTCACTATCACCTTCACACTAATGGATTCATATCTAGATCATGGAATATCAATCACTCCTTATCAAATGATAAAACCCTAGTTATTCATCTTCATAGTGGTTGTGGTAAAAATTGGGTTAGTGGGCACATGGTGTCAATCTTACCCAAATACCCCTCTATCGAATAGTGTTACCTACATAGACAATACTTTTGAGAAGGTCTTAGACTTATGTATTTCTCCTCTATGTGTTATCTTGTGTGTGAATCATGTAATATGTGACAATCAAATACAACAATTACCTATCTTTTAACTTGAAAAATATAAATCTTGGGTTCCTCCTTCAGTACTTTAGACCTGTGGATGTGTTGTCTCTATGACTAATATTTAAATAAGAGAAAATAGGTAAGTTTTACTCAATTGAATGCTCTTTGGTATGAATTTATGTATTTGATAGGTGAGGAATGAATGATGTTTGATCTTATATTTATACCAATCATTTGGAGAATATATCACATAATAAAACTTAGGATAACCATTAGGATATGTTTAATATTAAAATTAAATGACTTTAAGGCACTAGAAACTTAAATCATAATAAGACACTTGTGTTGATGTAGGTGTCTACTCAAGATACAAGTTTCTATAGAGTAATAAAATAGGTCTAGAACTTGCAAAGGCATAAAATAATCAGGTTTTAAGCATTCTTGGCAAGATAAAATTCATGGCTCATCATCATAAGACTAGTTAGACTAAGATATAGGCAAAGGGGCACAAGATATAGTGAATCTAAGACTTGAAAAAGTGTGAAAGGTCTATAACTTAGAGGAATAACCAAGGTCTAAGTTTGTCACATGTATAATACAAAGGTGCTATATAGTTAAAAATTATCATCTACATTCCCACACCTTTAATATAGTAATGAAATTACTAGTTTAAAGGAAAGGAATGCATACCTAGGTGTGTATAACACACCTTGCCTTTGCTTGAGTCCAACTTGAGTTCTTTAGTGGTGACTAAACTGTAACCAATAACATTCTATAATATATAATTAGTGCATATAATCTAAAATTTAAAGTATTGAAATGATTGAAATTGAAATAAATCACAGTTTAGGAGTACACCTATGCATTAATGCAACCATGGTGCCTTTTGGAAATTTCATTTAAAAGATGTATAATTATGAATAAATTAAATTGAGATTAAGAAAAATATAAATCTAGAAAGTTCATGTATCTAAGGAGATAAAGAGAGAGAAATATAGGATCACCCATGATCCCAACCTTAGAGAAAATGTAGATTTCCATGGGATGGGGAGGCCAAAGAGAATTCATGTAACCTAATCATACTTATAAACTAGTGAGTGTGAGTCCACCAATTCAACTCATACTATCAAACTAGAGAGGCTAGATGATACAATCAAGTCCAACCTATAAATTTGATAAGATTGAATGATTTAATAACCTCAACCATACCAAAAACTGAACCAACTAGTTCAGTAGATTGGCTCAATATAATCTTTAAAATTCCAATCTAGTGGGTGGTGATAGTCCTTGAAAGTGTTTAGAATCTAAAATTGATTTGATTTTATAATATTAGGAAAATGTTATATAGAAATTCACCTTATATATGTGTCATGTTTAAACTATCTATAACAATGGTACCAATGTATATAATTCTACCATAAATGTGTATATGAATTAAATAATTATGTAATTTGGCCAATTTGAAACTGTGTAAATGTGGAGAATATTCTTTTAAAACATGCCCCACTATAATCTAAAAGTGAAAAATGATATAAGTGTCAATATAGAGGACATGTTTTCAAAACATGCCCCTATTATACTATGTATATGTTTAATATTGAGTAAGCATGGATAACATGTTTCCAAAACATGCCCCCACTCAATTTGAAAACTATGAATATGTTGAATCCATGCCTCTCTAACATGCCCCACTAAATATAAAAATGTGAATGTGTGGAATCCATGATTTTATGACATGTCCCAACATGACATCCCCCCCTTTGATGTGAGGGAAGATAGAAACTAGTAGTAACCTTACCTCAAAAGGATAAAATAACCATATAATGGAGAATAAACCATGTAGCATATAGAAAAAATTGTTTAATTAAATGTATCATTGAAATTCATAGAATGTGATGACATTAAGGCCTAAGATGCATGATAAAGATCATGGAAACATATAACTAGTACCATTAAAATCTCAACAAGTAGTCAAGCACACATGTAAGGGTACTCAAAAGAAAAGAAAAAGATAATGGTCCAAGGAGACAAAAATAAGGGGCGTGTTCAAATGTTGCACAATCAAATGGATAAGACTTAGTCAAATATACACAAAAGAAATAATGACATATTCAAATGTTCATACAAAAATCAATGAATATTCAAATGTCAAATAGGAAAAAAAATGCATGGGAGCTATGAATAATGGATCATATTCAAATTCTCAACAAATAAGATAATAAAAAGGCCACTCAAGAAAGTACATAAATAAAAACATAAGCAACCAACATAAAAATATCATAGTATCCCATGGATCAAATGTGTTATAAAAATATGTCAAATACATAGAATATCAAGTACATTATAGAATGTATAAGCATGGATAAAGGCATGTGTAAGTACATATTAGCTCAAACATGACAATATAAAATGACCATAGAATTATATAACCTATGTGTATCATAATCATAGAGGTGGATGCCCCCAACATCTTGGTGACATGAGTAGAGGCATATATCATGTATATGTGTATGCTTGTATCACACTCAAATAGAAGCATGTAACATTTGTATATAGAAGTAAATGATATGATATCAATCAACATAGAACTAACATAGATTCCAAGGATCTAATAAAATATGTAAATGCCAAAAATATTTTTAGATTTTCTTATGTTTTTAAATTTTTTGTAGTTTTGGAATATATGAAGAGACTACCCTATGATTGCATATAAAGGATTCTCATAAATAGATCCCCACTATGAACCTATTATATTAAATTGGTGATGCTACTAAAGATCATGTATAGGTACAATATTTATCACTGTAGTATCTAATATGCTATGTATATGTGTGATGAGAATATGTATTCATGAATAAATAATAATATTAATATGAGTATGGGTTAATGAAACACATAGTTGAGTGTTATGTGGTTTATTTATAACAATATTTATATGAACATGTGTAGGTACTCTAGATATCTGAATATGGTTTGTAGTAGATGAGGATTCCATGGAACCCATTATGGATCTTTGATGTAATGGCCTCTCAAGTATTGACCACCTAGTAAAGGTGATTTCATTTTATTTACCCTTTTTCAATGGATTAGCCTTAGTAGGATTGATAATAAATTACATCAATATAGATTTTTATTATTTAATAAGATGTTCATATAGAACTCTAAAAACTATAATTACCTAATTATCATGAATGCATTTAACACTATGCATTGTATAATGTACTACTTGAAGAGTATGTATCCAAGGGTGTTAGAATAACATATCAAAAATACCTATGGAAGGTATAACTAAAAAGGTAGTAACCACATGTGTGGGACCCACAAATAAAGGTAATTCAATCTCACCAAGAACTTGTTATGATGTCCCATTGAATGCTCTAACTAATATATTATAAGGGTGTAAATCATGATAAGTATAACCCAAGTATATAAGTAATGTCATGGTGAAAATGTTTTCTCTTTCACCATTATCAATCATAAAATTGCATAGAGGCTACTGATCAAGGTATGCTTGAATGAATAAAGAATGAATATCATATTTATCATCCTTAATCTCACTATCATCAAAATTAATATAGGTTCTCTAAAGCATAAGATGTTTATGTTTCATATAGGTGAAAATAATCCCATATAGTGGGTTTTCATAGTGTGATGGAGGAGGATGTGTATTTATATATCATTTATAGTTATTTATACTTCTTATAATGGTCTTAAAAAGGGTTAAATATCTTATATTTCTAGTGATCACTAGGTTATGATCCTAATTCATTTGGAGGATCATAAAATGCAATACATTGGTAATTAATAATGTCTTCAATCTTATTCTTCAAGGTAAAACACTATTTATAAGTAGATACTAAGAGGGGGTGATTAAATAGTCAAAAAATCTTATTCAAATCTAAAACTCATTCATCATACATCAATTTGATCTAGCAACATGAACATGAAATTTTATACATCCAAAACATGAACAAGAGCATACATCATATGAAAACATCATTTATGTGGGAAACCCTCTAGGGGGATAAAACCCACTCTAAATCCTAAAAACTAATGGACTATATTCATATAAGGATAATACAAACAAGATACTTTAGGCCAACTCCAATTGATCAAAGAACATCCACCCCTCAATCTAGTCTAGCTCTAACTATCAAGGAGGCTACAACCCCCTAAATAACTAAGCACCCACTCAAACACCCTTTATCTAATTTTCACCACTACTTTAACATCTTCTACACTTTATTATGACCTTATCTTGATCTAACACCTACAAAACTACTTCTCTTCTCCAAGCAAGCACACCTACCTCATTCGCTCAACCAAGTCACCCTTTAGACTATTAGGTATAATGACTTGTTAGCTCATGAACTTAATAAAAAAAACATGACTGATCATCTTATCCCTTTTATTATCCTAAATGACCCATATCTACTCCTTGAATGAGCTCTTTTATTCACTTTAGTCCACACACTCTCTGTCCCACAAATAGGCTAAATACACCTAGTATATTTACTACTTTTTCATCTAACCCATATTGGTCGGCCAAGATATATTCCACACTTGTATAAACCTTATAAAATATAATAATAAATATTAAATTAATGGTAAAATATCTCCATAGGTCATCCATAACCCAAAGCAAGCTTAATCCTCCTTTAGATCTCAATTAAGCATAATGCATTAGCCCTTCATTAGTACTTATTACACCTTAAACTTCTTAAACCATATTTATCCTTCAAAAATAGGTGAAAAACATAAAAAAAACCTCCAAAATATAATTACTCACTCCCACATGTGTCTAAAACATCTATAACTCTAATTCATACCTTGAACCAAGCCTTTTAGACTACTCACTAATAGTTCTAGAAACCTAAAAAACACAATCATAAAGAACTACAACATATAGAATATTTTATCAAAAAAACACATGGATAAGTCCTCCATGACTTAAAAACACATAAAAATCCATTTTTCACCTACACATAACTCAGAACCATCCAAAATAACTCACTCCAAATAGGCCACTTCAGACTGCCTACAAGCTCCAAAAACTAGTCATGGAAACATGACTTTCTCTCACCCAAAATGGCTTTAATAATATCATTCAAGGTATTAATAATATCATAAAATTATCTTATATCAATATCCTACAATTATATCATAGAGTTCAATATCAAAAACTCTTCTATAAGCTATTTTCTCTTCACTAGTTCACACAAACTCAAAAGGACCAAGAAGGTCAACTTTGAGTCAATTCCCTGATCATACCTCAAGAATAGGAATCACTTAAAATGCATTGATAGAGTGAATAAAAACCCTACATCATCATAAATCTCTCAAATTCATCTTTAAACACCTGATCACCTTCTCATTTTGACTAGATTTTGTTCACTATTTGCTCCATTTCCACTCTAGTGACTAGTCAACTTAATTGACTTAGATAATTGACAGAGTGACTATTTTTTCCAAAAAAACTCTATGGACTTCAATAACAATTCCTTTCCTTCAAGCTCCAATGACTCTCATGCATTGACTCAGTCAACCTTACCTATATCACTAAAATCTTCAAAAATAAGCATTATTTTATACCTTCTGCTTAATACCCTGACACACCACTACCACCTAGATATACCTAGAGGATTAATATATACCTTATAATATTCAAACTTTGTAAAACAATCCATTCTAGGGCATTTATAGAAATATCTCTCCAATCACTCCATTATGAGGGTTTATAAAGGGTTTCTGACCAATTTACATTCTTAACAAATATTCATAAAGCTCTATCCCTCAATCCAAAAAAAAATACTTGGAAAGGCTTCTTAGGTCCATATTCCACCTCTCCAAAAATACTCAAGTCCCCATTTAAATTCTACATGAACTAGTGAATGTTAAAACATTCCACTCAAGCTCAAAAAGCACCATGTGAGCCTCCTTTAAAGATTTTAAACCATCTTTCTAAGTTTATAGCTTAATATCTAACCTCAGACTTGATTAACATGATTGGAAAAACTTTCCTAACCATAACTCATGAAAAAACAATATTCATCATCCTACAAAAACACCCTTTAACCCTTCACAAGGCCTAACAAGCCCACCTAGGCCAACTAGGCCAATGGCCAAACTATCTTACAGACCACTAGCTACCTCTTGCAAACCATACACCTAACCTCTCAGCATCTTATACATGTCCAAAATGCATATTACAATCATAATAATCTCTTCCAAGCTAGATATTCTTCAATAATAATCATAAAGACCTCATTAGTCCACCTTACCTATTAGGCCTAGAACCACTAGGCCAACTTACCTCTTGAAGGTACTTGAAAACTTATCCACTGAGATCATAACACATTATATATCTTTAATTAACTTAATACTAGCACTAGAATCACCTATTGAAAAAATACAAGTCATAAAACACTTACCTCCATATGCAACCATACATGATCAAGCCCACAAGGCATAGGATGAATTACACTCTACCTAAAGACCATCTAAGAAGACTTCTCCTACTAGGATCATAAGAATAACATATCAAATTTTATCTCTCCAAGATTCATGCCTTCATATAACCAATTTCTCTCAAAATCTCTCTCTAGAAACCAAGACTAAGATCATGCATATTAGACCAAGAACACTCTCATACCACTTTATCATCACCAATGCCACTTGACATCAATTACAACACATCACTACCACCAATCTCCCAATAATCTCCCCTTTTTTCATTGATGGAAACACTCCTTTTATATCTCCCCCTTTTCCAAAATGATAAAGTGGACTCATCTACCAAATAGGCTCTTTTATCTTGAATCAAGAAAATTAAGAACACAACCAAGAGCACATACCTTTCTCTCTCATCCTTTGAAACTCAGAGCACACCAATTGTTAGCAACATATCATAAAAAAACCATAGTGGTTCTTCTTATACCAAGCTCTCTCCAAGAAATAACTCAGGTCATAGCTCCAAAAGACCTATAAGATCCTTGAACCTGACCACTAGGAAAGCACACTAGCTCCCCCTTAGACCACTACTACTTAAGAAATAAAGAACTCAGTTCCCCCTTTTCTAAACACTAAACTTAGACCTCTCAGTATCCAAAAAACCTAGATAACAATGAAGCACACTCCCTTCCTTCAAAATATCTCATCAGACAATTGAATCTTCTTAAGCAAAAATTAAATAGCTAGAACTCAGTCCTTCTCCTAAGCTACTTAGATCCTTGGACCTATCACCAATTACATAGTAAAAAAAATCCACCTAGGATCTTTCTCCACTTTGAAGGCTCCCTCTCAGTCTGTATAACTCATGCATACCTTTAGGACCTTCAAGAACAACTACCATCAACTCATACAACAATATGAGCACCATAACACTATGCAAGCTCACATACCTTTGCACTTAAGGCACCTTGTAGAACATCAAAGACATTTAAAGTAAATAAACACACTTGAATTATGCTTATAATGGACCAACCTACTCAAATAGAACCAACAAATCCAACCTTATTTGGAAAGATGTTACAAAATTGCTCAATTTCTCCACTAGGCCTACTTATACCCCTTATATCTCTATTTGGCCACTGCAAACCTCATAAATTTCTATCTTGATAACTACAAACCATGAAAATACATATTTGAATACAACTATTATGCCCCCTTATGCATGCCAAAAATAATCCTTGAACTCATTCATCTCAACATACTTCTTTCTTTAGCCTATAAGCTAATTAGGCCTCCTACAAGACCAAACCTTGAATAACTTGAAATATGCTTACCTTCATATCATTTTAAAACTTTTTTCAGATACCCATTTATCCCATTCAATTTATTTTAAGCTTCTAACCTCCAACTCAAAAGATAGATCACTTTTCTAAACATGCCTAAATGAATAGGCCTTCAAAGTAAACCTTGGTCAAAGGTAAAACTTTGATCAACATAGACACCTAAGATAAATACCATACTATTAGGTCACCTATCCACACTTATAGACCAAATTTAAATCTCCCATTCTATGGATAACATAGACTTTCTTCAACTTGGTTTTGACTTTCTCCTCATTGGGTCAAAATAAGGTCAACAATGAGTACATAAAATTCAAAATTATTCTTTCAAAATACCTTTGATGGATGAATCCACCTAGAACATATTATAATGAGTTCCTTACATATTTATAGGCCATTTAATCACCTCTCTACCTCATCAAATTCCATTTTCCATATGTAATCAACCAACTCTACCTTCAAAAAGAGCACCTACAACAATCAACTTGGTCAAAGCACCAAAAACTAACCAAATCACCATCTTCATATCTTATAGGAACTTTATATACTTTTTATTATCAATATCATTCAACCTTACCATTTTATTTTCCTCAAATAACACATAAACATCAACTTTTCTCTTTGGGCACCTTCTAGGCAGTCATCACTACCAAAATAGGTTAACTCTATTTTTGACCACAAAATGAATTGTTTGGCTGAGTTGACACAAGAAAACCTCTTGGAATTCACTTGTTCATCAATTATTTACATACCAATTACATCTCATCTTCAAATTATACTATTTAACCATTAGGACCACTTACCAAAGTTTGACCAAAATTTGATTTTAGGTCCATAGGCCTTTATAGAAGATAATTCACTCCTTGAATGGATCAATACATTAATTTACTCTTTCAAACTTCAAAAATATCAACATAAGATACCAAAATAAGAAGATTATGCTATGTGACCATAAGGTCATGACCAAACTCTTAGTCTATTTATCTCTTCATGAAATCCCTTCAAATCAACTCAAAGGATCAACCTTACCATCACAATAGAGATTATATTATGAAAACTCAAAACTTATGGCATCTTTAGATCATTATACCTTAGAAAAATCCTTGATATCAAGCATGAATTCCAAGCATGGACATTATTGAAGGAATCCTTGCACTTAATCCATACAAAACTCATATATCTCAAAAGAACATGAATGAGATTACTTACCTTACAAACACACACCTAGGATTTGAAGAGACAAAACACCTTGAAACCCTCAACCCTCTACCATTCATCTCTTGAGCTAGATCTTCCTTTCATGGATAAAAAATTGACCATATACAGATCAATAACAAGAGCTATAAAACCTTGATAGCATAACCAAGCACTTTGAGCAACCATTCTCAATGACCAAAAGCTCCACATAATTTTTCAAGTCACTTGTGTCTGTCAAGAACACAAACCTTCATATATAGTCACTTTCATGAATTATTTTATTACTAAATTAAACATATTCAAATCTCTCTCACAGCATGTATTATTACTATGATGTGTTATAATCATCATTCAATTATTATAACATTAAAACTAGATCATTAGATGAGTTCTAATCCTCTTTGGCTCAAACTGAGTTCACCATTTCAACACAGATTGTAATAGTCAAATTTGATTAAAATTTATTTCATGTATACAAATACCTAAATAAAACCACCACTTGGAAGATATTATACATGGATTCATCTTCAAATTTTATTCATACCTCATCTTACTTTTGACTTCATCCATGGCATCTATAATCCAAGTTTTGCAAACTGGTTTCCTTTGATAAACTTGAATTTTCAATTTCCAGTGGTCATATTTTCATAAAAAACTTATATATTTAAATCATTTGACTTCTAAAATTTCCCTAAGAACTCTTTAAACCTTATATGACCTCTCATATCATCCTCCATACCCTCAAAAACTTGTACAATTGTCATACATTCACAAAACATTCTCTTGACTTCTTTGTTAAAGCAAACAGGTCATGACCTCAAATGATATTTATATCTCCTTCATTGGATCTTGTCAAATTAAAACAAATAAAAATAGGAAAAAAAATTCATACTTTCATACTTCAATAAAATTTAGATAGACCTCAATTAGGTCTCATACTCTAGGCTTCTAATCAGACCACTACCTATCTTTCTTCCTTCATGTTAGTTGATCAAGAGACCGTCTTCAATAATATCTATCATTAAAATTAGGTTTGATCTTAGATTTATCCTTATTATAGTCCTTATTCAACCTTTCTTGTGCCAATATGTAGACTATTATGCAAACATCAACCATGATCTTTACAAACTTATCCATCTCTGCAAGCAAAATGTATAATGTCCTCATCACACCTCAAGCTACTTAATATCACATGTAGGTTTAAAATCCTCCTCCAAAGGTATATATATGATACCAATTATTTATAAGTAGCTAATAAGAGTGGGGGTTGAATCACTAGTCAACAAATATTATTCAAATCTAAAACTCATTCATCATACATCAATTTGATCTAGCAACATGAATATGAAAGTTTATACATACAAAGAATAAAAAAAGGCATTCATCATATGAAAACATCATTTATGTGGGAATCCATATAGGGGATAAAACCCAATATCAATCCTAAAAACCAATGGACTAAATTTCTATAAGGATAATACAAACAAGAGACTTTAGACTAGCTCCAACTGATCAAGGAGCATCCACCCCTCAATTTAGTACAACTATAAATAACAAGGAGGATAAAACCCCCTAGGTGATTAATAACCCACTAAATCACCTCTTATATAATTCAAAATACTGGTATGATGTATTATACACCTTATAATGACCTTTTATTTCTATAAAACCTATAAAACTACTTCTCTTCTCCAAGCAGGCACACCTAACTCATTTGATCAACCAAGTCACCATTTAGACTATTAGGTCTAATGACTTGTTACCTAATTAAATTGATAAAAAAAATGAATAATAATATTCTCCCTCTAATGGTCCACAATGACCCATATCTTCTCCTTTATTGAGCTCTTTTAATCGATTTAGTCCACACACTCTCTCTCCAACAAATAGGCCAAATACACATAGTATATATACTACTCTTACATATAACCCATATTGGTCATCCAATATATTTTAAACACTTTTATAACCCTTATAAAATATCCTCATACACATCAAATTAATGTTAAAATATCTCCATAGTTCATCCATAACCCAAAACAAGCTTAATCCTCCTTTAGATCTCAATTACGCCTAATGCATTATCCCTTCATTAGTACTCATTACACCTTGAGCCATATTAGCATTAAAAAACAAGTGAAAAACATAAAAACTAACTCAAATAGATAATTAATCATTCCCACATTGGTATACAACATATGTAACTCTAATTCATACCTTGAACCAATCCTTTTAGACTACTCGTTAATAGGTCTAGAAACCCAGAAAACATAGTCATATAGAACTGAAGCATATAAAATATTTTGTCAAAAAAACACATTAAAAAAACACATGGATAAGTCATAAATTACTTTAAAACACCTCCAAATCCATTTATCACCTTCACATAGCTCATAACCATCAAAACTAGCCTACTCCAAATAGGCCACTTCAAACTCCCTACAAACTCCAATAATTAGTCATGAAAACATGACTTTATCTCACCCCAATTTGATTTATTGAGATATTTAAATGAATTAATAACATCCTAAAATTACCTTAGATAACTCTCCTACAATTATATCATAGTATTCAATATCAAAAACTCTTTTACAAGCTATGTTCACTTCACTGGCTCACACAGACTAAAAAGGACCAAGATATAATTTATCCTATTTTATTGGTACACCTTACCTATCACCTTGCCTAAGGACTAAAAATGTCTTGATGTTTTTTTATCTACCATAGGATTGGTCATTTTAACCAAAATTTTCTTGTACCTCAAGACAAATTTATTGATAGCTTCATTAGTTCCTTTTCTAGTTTGTGTATTTTTTTAATTGTAAACCTTTTTTATAATGTTAATAGAGAAGTGTTTAAAAAGATTATCTTTAAGAGGTTTAAATTATTTTGTGGATTGGAGAGTTAAATAATAGAACCACCTTAAATCATAGTACTTAAGGCTTCTTAAAATTTAATTTGGTCAAAATCTTATCATTAGAGCAATAATTAAGGAATGACACATATAAATTTGAATATGTTGCTTAGGATCAGCCTTACCATCATAAAATGGGAATTTGGGTACAACAAAACTAGTTGGTAAACGGTGTAAAGATATCTCAAGTGCAAGAGAGTTGTGAAACACATCTTTGGAATCAACATAATGAGGATACATTCATTCCTTTTGTTTAATGTTTGTAACCTTTTCTTCCAAGGTATTTATAACTTAAAAGATATTTTGAACTATAAACCCACTAGTGTTTAGTTTAACAAGATGAGTAGTCACCAAAGTGGAAGTGAACATTATTTGAGTAGTAATAGGCATTAAAATTGGTATTTGAGTTGAAATAATTGGTAATTCCATGGTAGATTTATAAATAGTGTTTTTAAGGAATAAAGGTTTAAATACATATCCCATGCCCCCATTAGAAGTATGAAGTGGTAATGTGCTCGAGGGGAGGGTTGCTAGTATATGGGGATGACATATGTTTTTTTTATTTTTTAGTTTCTAATATTTTTTTTAGGATTTCATCAAGATATTTAGGGTTTTGATGAATATGCTCATGAAATAATTAAATAGCTTGCAATTGCTCATGATATATTTGTTAATGTTCATTGGTTTCATTGATTCATGGTTTTCATTTTTATAATCTTCATATATTTTATCTTCATCATCATGTTGCTCATTCTTAATAGGGGTATCATCATGGACTATGGGATTAGGTTCCTCATTGGTTTGAGACATCCTAGGTGGTAAGAGGGGAATATCAGTGTGTTTAATAGGAACACCTCCTAATCTAGGGATACATCTATGTTTCATGAAAATAATATAATTAAAAAATTAAAAATTATAGTAATTTGAAGTCGTAGTTAACTAAAAACCATAGGAAATTGAGAAATTTACATTCATACAAATCAAGTTCACCAAATTTTTACCCCTAAATTGGGGTATGGATCCTACTCTGTGTAGATAAGGCTAATAATATATTAATGAATAAACACAAGGGTGATAAACATATCTATATCAATCCAATTAATTTTAAAACTCAGATCGAACATATACTAATTTTTTTATGTTGAGATATGATAAAAATGGAAAGTATAGCTATGCTAGATATTGAAATGATAATGAAAAAATATACGTAGAAGGTTATGATTCTAATACAAATCTAGATCTGGAGTGGGCAGGAATCACACTAGAATAATGTTATGTAATAGTCACTAAATTTTGGATTAAGTGCATGTATATCTATGGGCACTTATATTAGCCTAAGATAGTTGTATTGATGCTAGTGTTTAGGTAAGATGTAGGTGTCTAGTATAGAATAATTGATAAAATAGGATATGAACACCTAGATTATTTTAGGTTCATCATCTCCTCCATTTTGATGTATTCAATTCTAGGTCATGGACTATTGCTCCTTGCCAAATGATTAAACCTTAGTTCTTCATATTCATAGTGTTTGTGGGAAAAAATAAGATAGTGGGCACACTATGTCAAGCTTCACTAAAGATCCCTCTATCAATGAGCATTAATTACATATTCAATATTTTTAAGAGGGCCTTAGACTTATGTAGTTCTACCCCAGGTGTTGGCTTGTATGTGAATCATGCAATATGTGATAAGTACGTACAATAGTGACTTAGCTTGTAACTTGGAAAATATAGCCCTTGGGATACTCCTTTAGTAATTCAAACCTATAGATGTTTTATCCCTATGAATAATATGTAAATAGGAGAAAATAGGGAATATTTTCTCAATTGAATGTTTTTTAAATGCTCTTTATTATGGAGATAGGTTTGTACTATGTGAGGAATGAATGAGGGTTGATATGATATTTATACAAATAAATTTAGAGAATATTTCACATAATAACACTTAGTCTGACCATTAGGATATATTTTATTTATAAATTATATGACTTTAGTACACTAAAACTTACATAAAAATAGGACACCTATGTTGACATAGGTGTCTACTTAAGATGTAAGTGTCTAGAGAGTAGGAAAGTAGGTATAGGTCCAGAACATGTGGAGGCAATAAATAAGCATGTTTTAATAATTTTTGGAAAGATATAAGGTGTGGATCATTAATATGCTATTGGTCAAACTAAGAGATATTCCAAGGGGCATAAGAGATAGTAGATACAAGACTTGCAAAAGCTAGAAAGGTCTAGAACTAAGAGGAATAACCAAGGTTTGAGTTTTCCAAATGTACAATATTGAGGTGATATATAGTTCATAAATATCATCTATATTTTATTTTATTTTATTTCTTTTTTGAGCATTTGAATATGCTCAATTGATTACATCCCCATGACTATGTTTTCCTATTGTAACATTTACATATGTCATTATTTGATGTATGTGTAAATTTGAACATGTTAATATATGATTTGTGTACATTTGACTGAGTAATGTCCCTTCGATTGTGTGGCATTTAAGCATTCACCTTGTATGCAATCTCTTTGGACCTTTATTTTTTGTCTTGATTTTGAGTTCTCTTGTATGTGTGTGTTTGATATCTTGTTGATCTTGTTTTATTAATATCTTGATGCTGCCATGATTTACATCATGCATGTTAGGACTTGATGTGATCATTTACTATGTACCTCATTGTTATATCTATCTAGACATGATACTCATATATGCTACATGATCCATACATTGATTATATAGTTATTTCATCCTTTTGAGGTAATGTAACTACCAATTTATACTTCTCATCACCTCAAAATGGGGGTATGTCATAGAGGCATGATTTCTATACCTTCATAGTTTCATATTTTAGTGGTGGTATGCCAAAAATGCATGACCTCAATGCTTATTCAGTATTTAACATCTTCATATTATAATGGGGGCATGTTATGGAAATATATTACCCACACTTACATATTTCTTAGATTCTCTAGATTTATTGAGTATTAGGGGAATATGTTCTCCACATTTAAATAATAATAATTGGCCTAATTTCATAGTTATGTGATTCAAATACACATTTGTGGCATCATTTTATACATTGGTACCATTTTTATACCTAGGTTTCATCTTGATACATAGATATACATGCAAAGAGAAATTTAAATTTCAAAATAAAATCATATTTTGTATTTTAAATAATACTATGGAATGTTATCATAGCTAGGATGGACTTATATGGACTTTATTGAGCCAATCTACTATAGTAGTTGGTTCACCCTTTAACAATGTTGAGGTGATTAAATCACTCAATCTTACAATATTTTTAAATTAGACTTAATTAAATTATCTATCTTCATTAGATATATAATTTTCTTTGATTAGATCACTCACACTCACTAAGTTATAAGTATGATTAGGTTTGCATGATTGAGATATGGTCAATAGCATGTGGCAAATCATCTTTTCACCAAGTTTGGGGGCATGTGTCCTTTAATACACACACACAAACACACACACACACACACACACACACACACACACCCACACTTTTAGGTTTTCAAATTTTCCAAATATTAGCTCAAAAACTTCATAATAAAGCATATCTTCAAATAATATTGACAAGAGTCAAGATGGTTTCATCAATACATAGGTGTACTCTTAGCCTTGATATCTTTAATTTCAAGCATTTCAAATTCTTTCAAATTCCAGATTATATGTACTAATTATATACTATAACATAATATTGGTTGTAGGTTAGTCACCAATAAGACACTCAAATATGATTCACACAAAGATAAGGAGTATTATAAACACCTAGGTATGAATTTATTTCCTTTCAAACTAGCAATTTCATTACTAGATTAGGGGGAATGTCGACACTAAATATGAATTATATATCACCTCGATATTGTACACTTATAAAATACCTATCATGGTTGTACCCTTCAATTATAATACCTTGTCATTGTCAAAATGCCTATTTTCACATTATTTTTATTCCAAATAGCTTATTCTTAGTCCAACTACTGTAAGTTTGATGACCAAGCCTTCTATATTGTGAAAAATATTATAAACTTGATAATTATCCTTCCCTATTATTTTTGGAGCTATACTTTTTTTTCTAGCTTCCTAGACACTTTTTTCTTATCCAAATGCTTATGTTGATGCTAGTATCCATTTTTAGACTAAGTGTCTAATACCAAAATTCATTTAATTTTCAAATGAAACTCTAATGGTCAGCCTAAGTTCTTTAGTGTGAGATATTTTCAAAATGGATTGGTATATATATATATATATATATATATATATATATATATGTATGTATGTATATATATGTATATGTATATATGTATATATGTATATATATATAAATATATATGTATAGATGTATGTATGTATGTATGTATGTATGTATGTATGTATGTATATATATATATATATATATATATATATATATATATATATATATATATATATATATATATATATCAACCCTCATTCATTCCTCACATACAAAACACCAAGAAGCTCATAACAAAACTTATTGAAAGCACTCAATCAAGAATTCAAGTCATAAAATATGCCCTATTCATCCATATTTCCATATCAGACATAGGAACATAATACCATGAGTCTAAATTACTTAAGGAGCATCCTATGAACCATATTTCCAAGTTACAAGCTAGGTCACTATATGTACTTGCTTATAACACATTACATAGTTTTACACACACAAGACAACATATAAGGGATAAATGCATGAGTTTGAGGCCATCTTTGGAGTATTGGCTATGTAGGCAATACTTATTAATAGAGGGGTCCTTGGGGCAACTCGACCTCATATGCCCGTTAACCCATTTTTTACATAATCATTCCAAGGGTGAAGAAGCTAAGGTTTAATCATTTGAAAAAGAGTGATAACATGTGAATGAAATTTTAACACACTAAAAGAAAGGTGATATAAAACATAGAAGGATCTATGCATTCGCATCCATATCCATTCACTATTCCATACTAGACACCTATGTCCAAATTAGACACCAATGCCAACACAAATGTTTAGATTTGATGCAAACATTTGAGGCCATAAAATGCAAAATTATATTATCTAAATATTATTCTAATATTCTAATCCATTCTATTTATATCATGTTTTATCTCAAATCTTCATGTGCACAATAAACAAGCTATACACTTATTTTCAAGATATTACAATATCAATCAATAGATGTATTTTTTATTTTTGGCATATCTTAGTATTTAAATTCAAAATATTGTTTATCTAAGTTTAAAAATTAATTGGCCTAGTATAAATCTATTTATCACCCTTTTAATTATTCATTTCTATAATTTTAACCCTATATGATCTCACACATCTAAATTTAGGGTTAAACAAAATCATATAATAAAAAGAGTGTTTATTTTCCATCTATAAGTTCTGGTTAAGTGTGTGTCCTTGAGAAATAGTGTGTGTAACACCTACTACGGACAAAATAAACCATTTACTTGGCCTTATCATTATTATCTATATCATTTGGTATTATATTAAATATTTACTTATCATGTTGAGTGTGTGAGGCTATGTTTAATTCATTTGCAGGTTATGAAAGAGAAGCTTGCATTGTGATAAAGATATCACACAAAGATTAAATCCTATTATATAAATAAGGGAATATAGAGTTGTATACATGGTATAGATGTTAAAATGAATCCAAATTAAGTTGGATTCAATTGATACTACATACATAATAATAATTATTGTTAATGTTTTAAGAGATAATGAAGAATTAGTAACTCAAGATTCAAGGGGATGAGATATTAGATGTGTGATCTAATATTTTAACTCAAAGGAGGAGGTTAGTATAAATTTAGTCTCAAAAAAAATGAAATATGAACTCACTAACAATATAACATCCTTTAGGCCTAATCATGGGGGGAGCACAATGAATAAACCAAATTAGAACTCAAAAAAACATGGAAGGAAATGAGAAATATAAACATAAAAACATAAATTCATTACTAAATCCTTGATATCTCGAAATGGTAATTTGGTTAGCTTGCTTATTTTATGTATAATAAGTATTCATTAATGATATATGGATAACACCATCTCCTCTTTGCACCATTATTGAATTCTTGGCTTGATTTATATGGCTTGGCTCAATTTTGGAAAGATTTTGGCATTACAACTTTACTATTTGATTTATGACCAAATTACTTCATAATAACACTTTGATTGAGCTCCATAAATGAAGAGATCTAGGATTGATTTTATAGTATTTTAAATCCTTTAGAATGGGTTAAATCTGACCATGTTTAGTTTTATTAACCTTGGCTGAGTTTGGCATATTCCTAGGATATTTTTTTAGATATTTTCCAAAAGTGATAACTCATAAAGGTAATGAGTGTGTTCTAATATGTTATTTTATTTTTAAATATCCTTTATTGATAATTAAATTAATGAGTCATGGGTGAACTCAATTAGGATTTGAAATTGATTCAACTTGCTAATTAATTTTGATTAAGATGTGTAAGTCAATTAATTCTTTTTAGGCATTTGGTCATTTATTTGATTTAGATTAATTCAATGTGAGTATTGCCTTATTTAATTTATTTAATAGGATAAATTGATTTTATGCAAGGTTATGAAGCCAAATTTGAGACTAATAGAAATTATTGGGTTAAATGTTTGATGATTGGTAATAATTGGTCTAATAATTTGATGTAAAGCCATTGGTGGCCTGTTTTACACGTCTACAATTTTCCCCTATTTGGGAAGATGTTGTAATTTATAAGAATAGTAATGTATTTTCAAAGAATAAAATGGTTCTTTATGCTTACAACTACAATGGTAATGATTGAACTATAGCTACCCCCTCAAGGGAGCAATTGGCAAGTGGGTCAAAATATAGTCCCTTGAAATAAGGAAGTGAAATGAGGGGACCAAGAAAATGAAGATTATGGGGTGATAACATAATTATTCACCTAAATTTGGGTAAAATCACTGAGAAATTAAACTTTGATAGAGTACAATGGTTTTTCCAAAGATGATTATAAGCATTGCACCCTGATAGTGGCAACATGGTATGATAACACAATGATTTTCCCTAGTAGGACATATAATCATTAAGAAGATAGAGATACCATAATTAGGAAATTGGTGATAACACAATGATTTGTCCTAGTAGGAAATATAATCATTGAGAATGCATGTGAGATGGTGTACAGTGTTGATACAGTATATCCCAATTATGAAAACCATGATTGATAGATGATGAGTGATAAGTTTATATAAAGGACAAAGATGAATTAAGATAACCTTCTAGTAGGGATATGCTCATATAAACTAACAAAGTTTAAAATTCTTTCATTGTCTCATTACTATATTTGGGATATGATTGGGATTGGATTGAGATTTATGGTGATGTTGATGCTAAGGAGATGGTGATGCTACATTAATTTTGTAGACCTCTCAAACCCAAATTTTTATATGGAATTTTATGTTAGGCCTCATGATATAACATCTATGAGGGATTGACAAAAATATGTATAAGGATTAACTCTTTATATTTGATACTTGATAGAAAATAATTGAACCAATTATAAAAACCATGATGATAATGTAGTTGTTTGAATATGGATAAATTCAAGAATATTATTAAAATAATTACCAAATAAAAACACATATATTGAATTAAGTCTACAGTGTTGAAATTAAACAAATAGGTACACAAACACATAGATAAAATAGACAAACAAAGAAATAAACAAGTATTAGTCCCTATGTTAGCATAAACAACATGATGAACATTACCCTTAAAAACTAGGGGATAACTAAACAAAAAAATAAGATGGGGGAATATAATAAAAGGAAAGGGGTGGCTAAGATATCTTCATGTGTTAGGAAAGTGGATGATGCCTACATAGTTATATGGATATGATGATCCAATGAAACTTCAGGTCAAATGTAGTTCTCCCAAGAAATGGAAAGAAAATGATGATTGATATAAAATATGATGGATGTGATATAATAATATGGAATAACTCACAAAATGGTGATACCAATGGATAAAAGGCCAAAAATTATGGGGAAACTAAGGAACAAGTGATTTATTTGTGACTTAGTGAGGGTTCCCAGAATCCTTAAGGCAAAGAAGTGGTCAATGTTTTTGGTTTTTCTAAATGATTTTAAAATGTTTTTGGAATTTTTAAAGCATCTCAACTCAATTGAGAATGATGAGACACTAAAATGGTCTAATCTTGAAAAATGGTGAGAGCATTATCACTTGAAATGATGCTAAAAAAATGATGAGAGCATGGTTGAAGTTACTCATAAAATGGAAAGAGTGTGGATAAAATGAGATTGAGTTGACCTCAATGTGAATCAAACATGACCCAAATATTCCCAAAATTCCTTTTGTTAATAGTAGTTCACCTCAAAATAAAGGAATCTGACTAGTGTAGTAGCCAATTCAAACAAAATAGGCATAGTTGGTATGATGGCATAGTACAACATAGGAATGGATAGGTGATATGTCAAGGCACAATAAATAAATGTTGCCCTTATTTTACCCATAGGTGGTTAAAACTAGGATACAAAAAATAGATCAATCATACCAATTTAACCCAATAAATGATATAATAAATATCAAGATTGGTGAACACTAATTTGTCATATCAAGTGATATAATCAGGCTCACATAAACAAACATGATAAGAAGGTAATAAGAAAAAAAGGATGCAACTACCAAAAATTATATCATACTACTCTAAAATACTACATCTATCTAAAATTCTTGAAATAACTACTAAAATTGATTTGATTATGTATGCTGAAAACATGAAACCAATGGATGAACTAAGGTCAAACAAGCTAGGTAGATATGGCCAAAACATGTTGGTCAATATAATAGAATGGTGGGTCAAATAAATGATAGTATAGTGATAGGCTGGTAGGATGATAAAGAATAATTTTGAGAGGGTTTCCCCTAGTGGTAAAGTGACTAGCTAGGTATACGATAACAACAAAAAGAATGGTAAATGAAAACAGCATGGTACATGTTTTTGGATAATCATGGTTATTAGTTTTTGAATGTGTTTGGAATGGGTATGGTAAATGACATATGATTTTGATTCTAGTGTTCCTAATAATGTGGAGATGCACATCTTAATAAGAAAATGATATAAATAGAATACTCGATCATGTTAATTACTAGCCCATACCTCATCTAAATAGTTCCTCTATCAAGAAATGGCTATAGATTTGGATGAAAATGATGTTTTTATGATCTTAATTGGTCATTTATTTTGATTCCTTCAAGCATCGAGATGAGGTATCTTTATATCCTGTATAAAGGAAAGTCCAGCTATGAATCATGAATAGAGATAAATGTTGGTTGATAGGTTTGATTGGGTGATGTAATGGTGGATGATAATGAAATGTGTAGTGGTTGGGGAAAAAATGAAAATAAGGATTTTTAGGCACACATAATGTTGTTGATTCTAGATTTGACATATCTTTGGATGTGGTGGGGATAAATAATTTTGAATATTTTCTCGATAGGGCCACCAGATTCTTTTGTTCTTTAGACCTGAGAGTAGTTAACATCTGATTAGGTTGTACATAAGAAGCTATTTTTATTTGATCTTTGATTTTGTCTTCATCAAGTATTGAGGAACTTTTGTGCTCAGCTATTGACACCTTGAATATATTTTCACCAATGAATTTTTCTTTATTATCCCATAGCACCTCTAAGAAGGTTTCACTAGGAGAGTGTTATTCTTCTATATGATGTTGGTCTTGGCCTCCTTTCTCTTTTTCAACTTCTATGTCACCATAGATATAGTTTAACAATGTGATTATGTCAGTCCCAATTGACACTTATAAGGGATGGAATGCCAATAATATGTCTATGTTGGTTGGTGGTAATAGTCTATATAATAGTAATGGAATGGGGGTTGGATACACAATACTCATAGAAGATACAAGGAGAATTTATGTCAAAGCTAAAGTAATCATCTTAAAAAATCATAGAAGGATCATAAATGTATTCAAGTTGATCTATGAGGCATGTGTAACCAATGTTGTAAGAGTCAAAAACATATTGTATATTTGAATCTAATTTTGACTCAATGGACTCTAAATCTGATGTTAATACTAATGTTGATTCTGATTTTGATGCTAAATCTAATGTCAGCTCAATAATAGAACTTGAATCTAACTCTAATTCTTCATCTAATGGGTATTATATTATAATGATGTATTGTTGAATGTTTGGTTTTGGACAAGTAATGGCCTATGATGGGATAATGGGTTCCACAAAGATTGGCTTTTCAAAGTGAGATTCCTCTACAATGGGAAAAAGGTCAAGAGATAACTCTAAAGAGATTGACTTATCAAGGGAAGGCTCTTGAAAAATAGTAATATGGTTTAGATAATGATTTTCCCAAAGGTGGTTATTATCATTAGAAAGTGACTCAATAAATACTGTCTTGTCAGAGTGATACTTCTCAATAATAGGTATAGGATTAAGAGGTGATTCATCATAGGTTTACTTATCACAAATGTTTGGTTCATCAAAAACATCTTGGATCTATTGGTTTTCATGGTCTTGGTTTCTAATGAGTTGGAAATTACCAATTTTAAACACATCTTGGTCTTCAAATGATTGGATCAATTAAGGTTTTGATGGGATTGGTACTAGATAAGGAATGGCAAATTGTTAGATAATGGTAGGGGGTTGGGGAGCATGATTTCTCATATGAGCAAAAGGATGGAGTCCTAAAATGGTAACTATAGGGTGGTGTGGAGCTTGATTACTCATTAAAGACAAAGGACTAGGTCTTAGAATGAGGAAGGGGCATTTTGGAGCTTGGTTACTCACATAAGCCAAAGGAGAACATCTTGGTATGGAAATGGTATTCCTTAGATGTGGTCCTAAAATATAAATGGTATGATATGGTGGAGCCTGATCGCTCATATAAGCTAAAGCTTCCAAGTCTTCCTCATAAACCATACCATCCCAATTGGGGTTTTGGTTGGATTATAAGTTGGTTCTTGAATTTTTTCCTCATATGGAGTATTATAAGGAGAACAATAAAAATTCTTAGAAAATCTATCTCTATCACGGTTTCAAGTCAGATTTTATGCAGCCATTCTATCATAAGTTGGATTGCATGTGACTCCAATGTAAGTGTATCTAGACATATTCATATAAATGATGAAGATCTAAAACAAAAGGCTTAGATTTATGCAAACTCTAAAAAATTCTTTCCAAAGGACAAATGGTTCAAATTTGGTCTAACTTGGTCAAAAGTGGTAGAGTTGTATCTTTGAAAACAATGGTCTAAAAGTAGATCCATATCTACAAAATAGTTTATGCTAAGATTTGGCATAAAGTAGTCTAACATCAAATGTCTAACATCAAATATCATACACCAAAGGTTAAGCATCTAAATAAAAATTGGCGTGTCAAAGGTCTAAGCCAAAGTGTTCTAAACAAGGTCTAAATAAAGAAAGTGAAAAAGAGTTTCTAGGTCTTTTATCCAAATGCAAAGTCAAAATCTAGGCTCAAATAGGTTGTGCTAGGAATTTTAGCCAAATTACATCAAAATATAGACTTGAAATAAAGGCATGATGTGATTTGATTTAATCTAACAAGTTTGGAAATAAATTTGACATAGACCTAGCACATGGAATTAAACATAAACATGATCAATTAGCATAAGGTAAAATATAAAAGGATCTTGGAGAAAGGTTGTGTTCTCACAAAAAAAAGGCATAAATAATGATGAGGATAAACATTGAATAAATAAATAATAAATAGTCATCAATTTTGGGTAATCAATTAACCAAAGTTATGAAACTTGAAAGAGAAAGATATATGTATCATCACCATGAAGTGAGGCCTAAATAAAAATCAATCAATGTTTGAATGCAAAATTTACAAGGTTAATTAGAAACTTAATTTTGAAGACTATGATTTTACCAAACAATCTAGATAATATTGGATAGTATGACAGTGCATAAATAAGGTCCAAAGAGCATACATGACATGGTTTGAAATAATGGTTTTAGATAAAGGTAAGCAAGTCTTGAAAAAAATTAAGAAACATAATAATGTTAATGTTCTCTAATGATGTGATCAAATGTTATGTTTCAAAGACTCAAAGGCTTAAATTTGATATATAATTGGGGTAGTATAATGGTACTTACATCAGTTAATTGGCATGCACACAAACATGTTTATCCAAAATTGTAAGGCATAAGTGGTGTAAAATATCCATCATAACACCTCTTTAAATAAAAGAGTGGCATATAAATAAATTGGTTTCAATGTGGTTTAAACAAACATAGAAGTTTTAATCTCAAAACACCAAGAAATAAAAAGATAGGTGACCAAATGTAACTAAGCATAATGTCCTAAATCCTATCAAAGGTGTGGTAATGTAGGGTTGACTAAAAATAATTAGTTTTCAATCATTCTAGATGGATCAAATACACAAGAATTTCATGTCAAAATGTAAGATAAGAAAAATGTCAATTAGGTCCATGGAACTTGTCTTGCTCTAAAAAATTATTTCCCTTTTTATAACCATTGCGTCTATCACTCACTTAGTGTAGTGTGATGTCCAATGTGCTCATACATCATAAGATTATCCCTAGCACTAGGAGAAGGTTTAACCACTCAAACCTCTGATCCTAATGGGGTTATCCTAGTTTATATACCTCCCCCATGTAAAGGGTTTTAAGACAATTCTAGGAGATGAATTATTAAGTCAAGGATTCCCTAAAGAACTAGTGGGAGGTAATGAAGTCCCCCTCACAAGCCAAGATGCAATGAAAGAAAAACTAAGTAAAATAACTTTAAGGTTGTTTTTAGATCACCTAAACCATTCAAATCTTGGGGAGATCCTTCAAAAAATCTCTTTTATGCCTTTGGACTAAGGTAATTTGTAATGAAAATGATGTTTTTGATCCCACAATTTCCCTAAAGGGGATGTGTGGAGAGCATATATTCACAAATTCCTTTTTGCTAAACAAATAATAAAAAAATAAATTGCATGAAAATGCACTTGATAAAAAAATCACTTAACTTAATATGATTTAAGTTCATTTTAAGGCACCAAAATGAAATGTGTTTTGAAGTTTGGCCCCTTGTATTTGATTAAAAAAATTTAAAAACTTGAAAAAACATCTAATGCATATAAAATGAACTAAGTTCTTTTTAGATATCCAAAAGATGATGTGAGTAACTTTGAAACAAGTTTAGACTTGATTAGGTTCTTTGTTATGCACCAATTGAAATGTTTGGATTAATGTTCATAACCAATTTAAAAGGATTTACATAAATAAAAATGGATACAATACATCCATGTTCATTTTTAAGACAAAAGGTCCAAATGTGTGAGATTTGATGAGTTTGTTTTAAGCCCAAAACAAATTGTGAAATATTTGATTGATTCATTTTAAACCCAAATTAAAGTGTTTATTAGTGAAATAAAACAATTTTGTGTTCAAATTTTACTTTGGAACTTGAAAACACAAGATAATAACCCCCTTCTTAGAAGCACTTTCAAGTGTTTAGCAAATGAGATTTTGTTTTGAGCTATCTGGTTTTAGATTTAAGTAGAATTATCATCAGTCAATAAAGACCATTGACAATGACCTATCGACCTGAAGGTAAAAACACAAAAGATAAACACATTATGCTAGAAAAATGTTAGTAAAAATGTTAGTAAAAATATTAATAAAAATATCAAAAATCTCAAAAAATAAACTAAACCTATTAAATATATAAATAACAAGTTAGAAGGTTAAAACAAATAAAACCAAAAACATAAAATATAAAAAAATACAGTTAGTATTTTAACCATAACTTTTAAAATATATATTAGTCTATCACAAAATTTATAAAATTTATTAATAACTCCAATTATTACTTATCTAAAAACAATCAAGTCAAAATAGTAAACAAAAAAATGTTATTAGCTCTGTACTAGCTATTTTTACCAGATATTTAGAAAATAAAAAGTGACAGTCACTAAAAGAGTCATAACTTCTAAAATAAAAATCATATTTTAATGAAATTTTTAGAGAATTAGGATGAAAAAATTATGAATAACTTATCAAAAATTTAGAACAAATAGTAAATAGATTAAAAATAAGAGCTATTTTAACAACTATTTTTGTTTAAAGATGTAGGGTACGTAATCATGTCCCACTAGATGTGCCATCTGTGATCTAAGATTTTAACTCAAAGGAGGAGGTTAGTATAGATTTAGTCTAAAAAATAATGAAATATGAACTCACTAACAATCTAACATCCTTTAGGCTTGATCATGGGGGGAGCATAATGAATAAAACAAATGATAACTCAATAAAACATGGAAGGAAATGAGAAACATAAACATAAAAACACAAATTCCTTACCAAGTCCTTGATATCTCTAAATGGTAATTCGGTTGGTTTGCTCAATTTATGCATAATAAGTCTTCATCAATGACATCTGGCTATCATCTTCTCCATTTTTCACCATTTTTGAATGCTTGGCTTGATTGATATGGCTTGGCTCAATTTTGGAAGGATTTTGGCATTACAACTTTTCTATTTGCTTTATGACTAAATTCCTACATGATAACACTACTTTGATTGATCTCCCTAAATGAAGAGCTCTAGTATTTATTTTATAGGCTTTCAAATCCTTTGGAATGGGTTAAATTTTACTATGGTTGAGTTTATTAACCTTGGTTGAGTTTGGCATATTCCTAGGATATTCTTTTAGATATTTTCCAAAACTGATAACTCACAAAGGTAATGAGTGTGTTCTAAGATGTTCTTTGATTTTGGAATATCCTTTATTGATAATTCAATTAATGACTCATGGGTGAACTCAATTAGGATTTAAAACTGATTTAACTTGCTAATTAATTTTGATTAGGATGTGCAAGTCAATTAAATATTTTTAGGCATTTGGTCATTTGTTTGATTTTGATTAATTAAATGTGTGTATTTTCTTTGTTTAATTGATTTAATAGGACAAATTGATTTAATGCAGGATTATGAAGCCAAATTCAAGACTAATAGAAATTGTTAGGTTAAATGTTCAATTATTCATAAGATTGGTCTAATAGTTTGATGCAAAGCCATTGGTGGTTAGTTTTACATGTCTATAAGATAAAACTAATAATATATTTAATATTTCCATAAAAAATATGAGAAGCAAACCAAAGTTGGACACCCCTTTCTATGGAGTAATATTGAGCAATGAGGAACTCATATATTAGATCATGGAGATGGATAAGTATTTTTTAGTGTGATTTAATAGAGGACCCAAATAAAGTGAAGTTTTATTGTACAAAAAAGAAAGGTTATGCATCCTTGTGGTCAAATCATGTGCAGTTGGAAAGGGAGAGAAGAAGCTAAGATAAAATCAAAACTTGGGATAAAATGGTCACAAAGCTTAAAGGTATGTTCTTTCCTGATGATTATCAATTGAGTTTGTTAAAAAAAAATTAGAATTTGAGACAAATGGATTTGAATGTGAAATATTATATGGATTACTTATACATGCTCACTATTAAGGTGAGTCATATGGAAGATGATCAATAAAATATATCAATATATGCTAATGGAATTTTTATTTCCATTTAATATGAGCTTGGAAAGTTGAATTTGGGTTTAGGAAAAGTTACCCAAAAGGTATAAAATTAAATATAAATGTAAAATAATTTTTTTAAGAGGGTAAGAACAAATAAATAAAACTAGAGGATAATGGACTCACTAGGTGAAACATGTGCTATACAAAATTAAAATCAATTGTAAAGAGGAGGGTTTTATTTTAGATGAAGAGTATACTTAGTAAATTGAATAGATAGAGGATTAATGGGTATGTGATTTGAATGTGGAGAAATTAGGAAGAGATATTTTGAATGTCAAAAATCATTTTAGAATAGTGGTATAATAAATAAAGCAATAAGTCATCTTGTTCATGTAAATGAATGAAATGTTTCATCCCTAATTCAAATTGAGGAACCAATTTTTGGTGAGTTCTTATGATGAAGAGAGTGTTATTAAAACCAACCAAGAAAGAAGATGAACCAATGCAAATACATAATTTATTCTAGACTGTTTTCAAATCAAGAGGTAATTTATGTAAGGTTATTATTGATAGTGGTAACATAGATATTTTTATTTCAAGGGAAATGGTATAAAATATTGAGCTAAAAATTATTTTTTATCCAAATTCATAAAAGGTTTCTTAGTTTATTTAAGTTTATAAACTATAGCTAAATGAGTATGTATGGTTAGTTTTTCGATTGGGTCATATAGAGATGAATTATTGTGTGACATAAAGCCCATAGATGTATTTCATGTGTTATTTGGAGAACCATAGTCATTTTATATAAAGCTCATAAATGATAGTAGATCAAAAATATACACACTTTTGAAAGAATGTAGAAGGTCCACATTGAGCCAATTAAAATAAATAGTATAAGAAGTGGATAATAGTCTTAAGTTTTTATTGGTTTTTAGTAATAATTTTTTGAAGGAATAAACTAATTATAAGGCATGTTTTTATTTCATCCCTAAACCAATGAAAAATATGACCACAAATAATATAAGTGTTATTCCACATTGATTAATGGGGTGTGGTGAGGGTATGAATAAAAATGTTTGAATAAATAATAGTGTTTGAAATTTTATGGAAAAATCATAGGGGAAAGTGGTGGGGAGTGATGTGGAGAATGGTATGGTGACTTATATTTGGGAATGTTCACAAATGGGGGATGGTGTTGGGTATGATGTGTAGGTAATAAGAAGGGTAGTGGTGTGGGAAAAAATGTCTTAGAAATAAATGGTGTGGCTATTTGTGTGGGAACAAGGTGTATAATGGTGTGGAAAAGGGGTGAAAATTGGGGTAAGGACCATGGATGAAAATTGGATGGGTAATTAAGTTATAATGGTGTGACGAATGGTGTGGTGACTAGGATTTTGGAAAAGGAACATATGCGAGAATGTGTTGGTATTTATGAGTGGGAAATAGGGAGGAAAATAGTGTGTGGAATTATTTTTTTAATGATTAATGATGGGTAATAAGGTGGGAAATGGTATATGAATGATGTGGGAAATGGTTTGACAAATTATGTGGTGAACAGTGTAGGAACGAGGTGGAAAATAGTATGGGGATGGGATGGAAAACAATGTGTAATGGTGTGGTGAATAGTGTGGTAACATGGTGAGGAGAAATATTATGAATTTTGTGGTGATTTAGATTTGGTAATATGCATAAAAAATGGGATGATGTTGGGTATGGGGTGTGGGGAATAGTGTTGGATTTTATGTTTAAAAATTAATGGTGTTGTAATGGGGAATAAAATGATGTGGATAATGGTAATGAATAGTGTAATAATAAGGTGTTAAATAGTATGGTAATGGTGTAAAATGGTGTGGATTTTAATTTTTTAAATGGTGTGAGAATAGGATGGTGAAAATTCTTTAGAATGGACATGAACATGTAATGGTTTATATGGGAATGTGATTTTAGAACAAGATGTAAACAATGAATGGTGTGGGGATATAGGAGGTGAATGGGTTGTATAACATGTATGGAATGGGGTCTAAATGGGGTTGGAAACTATTTGGGAATGGAGTGGAAAAATTATGTGAATAGGGTTGTGAATGGTGTAGATGACCATGCAGGGAATGAAATTAGAACTAGGTGGAGAAAAAAGTGGCTAATTTCATCACCTTATATAAAAATTTCCAAATATAAGGTGATAGATAACCTCAATCTAGTTGAATCACTACATTGGTCTTAAAATAATAGGAATATAAAAAATTAATTTTTAATGGTAATAACACTACACATAACTCATTAAAACTATGGCACAAGAGAGAACTAATATAATACATTAAAAAATATCAATCAAACATGATCTGGTGATAAAATGGGGATAAAATTACCATGAAACTATGACCAATCACTAGATATGAAAGGAAATAAAAAGAGAGAAATAATTAAAATGAACACACCTAGTTTCTAACTTTTGACAGGCTTGCAAATGTAAAAAGGAAGGTCCTACAGTTATCTAAACTAAACATATATAAATCAAATTGTCATGTGAATATCACTTAAATCATGGTGATTGATAAATATAGGTGAAATAATCATGGTATGATAAATACACTTTTAATTTGATTGTGGTTTCTGGTTATGACTTTAGAAACATAGAATTTATGGTTTTAAAACTTTTTCTAGATCCTTTGTTGTTACTAGATGAGTAGGGTTCCTTCCTCATATTTACAAATTGGTGCTTGAAAATGTTATAATTAATAATCTTCTTGAATAAACCTAACCAGAAATAAAAGTAAATTAATATGTAATTAATTGGCTCAAGCCCCTTCCTTGAGGTTGTAATTGCATATAATACATGCTTATAATTAGGGATTAATGTAGTTATAGTGATATTGTGAGTTTTCCCAACTGAAGTGAGAGAGTAATTCACCTTCTATCTATAGATAATAAAACTTAAATAGATGAAATTTCACATAGGCCATTTTTTGTATAAGCATATAGCAATGTCAAACCCTTGAAATCACTTAAAAGCCTTGAAGATGAGATATATAAAATTTTTAGTGTGTCTAAGACTTAAAATGACTTGATTAGTGTGATTAATTGTTATTGAATTTTTTTAGTATACATTATATATATATATATATATATATATATATATATATATATATACTGATAAATTTTTAATTAAGGAACTATTGACATGCAATCTAACCTAAGAAAAGATAAAAAAGATTATAAAATGAGCCCCTATAAAGAGAGAAATAAATAAGGGGGAAATGGAATCACAAAAATAACTTGACCTGAATCATGGACCCATTATTTTTTTTAAAAAAATACATGGATTACATATTAAAAGATAAAAATAGATAAGGGGAATGGCACCACAAAAATAACTTGACTTGAATCATGGACCCGTAATTTTGGTTAGACTAGAATTGCAGAACCACAATTATAGTTAAGGAAAAACATATAAGAAGAAGAGAAAAGGATTTATATGCACAATAAAACATATGAGAGAGAGAGAGAGAGAGAGAGAGAGAGAGAGAGAGAGAGAGAGAGAGAGAGAGGATGGGGACACATGGATAATAAAGAGAATGGAGAAAATATGAAATATCACCAAAAAGTATATAAATTGAACCAATTATCCATATACACCAAACTACACTAAAAACATTATTAAAATAGTCCTTGTACCAAAATTAAGTGTCTACATAATTCCCCACTTTGATGTGCATATATTAGATGTATGTGAACATATCAATGTAAAAAAATTAAAAATGGTTGTCTATATTCTACTAAAAATATGCATATAACTAAGGGATGGAAGATGAACTATGGATTTCTAGATTAGGTGCACCCACTCTTTATTTTCAAGAACTTGAATTTTCCTACAAGAAAATAACAATAAATTTTTTTATTCAATTTCTTAGGAATTTGATAATCAATATAATTAAATAAATGATATGGAAAATAAAAAACTAATGTATATAGTTAGTGTTACATTAACAATATTATCACATTAGTAGTTATATATTTTTAATATTGTGACTTGAAACTAGAACACAGGTGCTTAGGTGTGAGACTCTACTTCTTTACTAGGTAAGTAAACATAATATTTTGGATCTAATGATCTCACTATGTGGGGTAGGAAAAATTATACTCATTGGCAAAATAAGTAGAAATATATTTGTGCTCCATTAGTATTATTATGGGGGGTATGAACAAGAAATATAAATATATTTTATCTCTACTAGTCTCATTGAATTGAGTTAGGGAAAAGAAATGTAAATATATTTTTGTTCCAATTGAATTTGTAACTAGTAATAGGATAGTCTAGAGAGATGCCCCCTATTGATGTGAGGAATGTAACTTTTATTATAGTCACTAATATAAAAATAATCATTCATATGTTTTATATGTAATCATAAATAAAAGAATTAATTGTAGCATCATGCAATCTCATATACAACATAGGAAAGTATGGTAACTTAGAAACATGTAATCATGTAAGATTAGTATGTAATCTGCAACATAATATCAATATGCTAACAATTAATCATATCAATTAAGAGTGTCAAAGGATAAATGAGAGTAAAATTATATGAATTTATAATATCTAAAAAATAGGGACAAGTGATATACCACATTGTAACCATAGAATTATGTCATCATATAAGGCTCAATAGGATTAGGTAACACATGTGAGGGTAAAATAGGAGAAAGGAGGAAAAATTATATGCCCCATTAGTGTTTTTAAAGGAGGAAAAAATTTTATGCCCCAATATTTAAAAGATATATAAATATCATGTGTGATAAATAAAATTTAATTAGGTATATGTAATACATGGTGCATGAGAGTCCACCCTGATAATAACAATGTAGGATCAATAGTCACAAGGATGTAATAGAATCCCTACAAGTAAGATAATATCAATGATGCTCATGGATAATGTATGGGTATCATGACCCCAACGATAATAATTTATGTTGGTACTATGCCCCTAATGGAAATGTAGAGACAATAAATACTAGGAATGTGTTAATATGTGTAGACACCTAAATCTGGCCACCGATAACATCCAATCAGGGTTTTCACCAATTTCCACACAAAATGCATAATTTAGCCTAAAACACCAAAATTCATTAAATTATTTAAGTTGATATATTAAAGTGCTGATTTTGGCTAGAGTGTCATTACATGAGGCAATTTAATGTATGGGCCAACTAACTTTAATAAGATCATTTCAAGTTAAAATGCCAATTTCTCACCTAAGTGCTCTAGATTGCTCTTTTATATCAAATTTATTACACAAGATGCATGCCTTTGTTATTTGGTGTTGGTAACATCCTAAATGGGATCATGGATCTAATGCATCTGACATCACCTTCCAATTCCAATCCAATCAAATTTTAGACTAATAATAAGGCATTTTGATCAATTTCAGTAATTTGTGCATAAAGTGCTTAAACATGTTTAAGAGATAATTAACCCAAATCTAGGCCTAATAAATAAATCCATTGAAACTTTTTGATTAATTTGTTTTTTAAATGAATATGGAATATATATATCATCAAGTGACTTCATTTCTTGGGAACACATCCCTAGGCCATAAATGGCACAAATATCAAGTTTCATGCCTCATCAAAGCCCTCCATGCCTCTTAATTACTCCTCTATTCCAAATGTTTATGAGCCTATTTATAAATTTTAATTGCATAATTATATTAATCCTTAACCACACATCTTAATCCTGAGATGGACGATTCAGGTTGATTCTAGACATTTGTAGAAATCTATAAATAGGAGGCCTTACCACATCATTTCTAAGACATGATTATGCAAAGTTATAATGCACAAATATCTTCAGGAAGCCATTTAAATTAGTTTTACCATGCCAAATTTATTCCAATCCAATCCAAGCCAAAGCCACAAGGTGTGAAGGAGAAGAGGAGATAGCCAAGCCTCCTTTGATGAAGACTTCATGAGCACAAGTCAAGCAAGCCACTACAACAAGTATTTTGGAGCATCCAAAGAAGGTAAAAGAAGGTTTATTTTGAATTTTAGTTGTGTGTTTTATTTATGTTTTTTAAATAAAATATCCCTAGTGTCTAGGCCTAGAGATGTTATGATAGTTAGTATGTTTATTTCATTTTGTTTTCATTTTGAAACTAACACCATACTAACCATCCTTTCTTGAGTCAAATTCATAGTTCACATATGGCATGCTCGGTGGGATGAAATGGATCCAAAACATGAAGGATATCATTTTACAACTTTAAAATCTTCATTTGGATCATTAAAACTCTTGTAATTTAATTTTCAAACTTTGTTTTGCCATTTTTCCTTGTCATAGGTTTACACAGTAACCAACATCAGTTAGTGAAACTGTCATTAGTTGGCATAGCCATCGTTGGTCACTACTGATATAACTAATGCCAGTTAGATAACTAACATTATTTAGTAAGTGTAACTAACATCAGTCAAGGTCTTTTTCTTAAAAACACAAAATTGAGAGCTAAATAGGCCATTTTAAAATGCTTAGTTTGGGGTCATATAGACTCTATTTTGGATGATTTTTTAAACCACATGTTTTGTTCTAAATTTCTAGAATTTATCATTATTTTCACTTCATGTTCATAAATTTTTCACAAAATTTTGAAAATCTATTTAAAATGTTTCTAATCTAACATATTTTCTTTTAGGGTGATGCCTTAAGGGTAGATAGGTAATCAATGGACTTAGAACTTGTTAAAACATGCTATTAAGACATCTTTGACATGATTTTAAAATGAATTAGGAACCTTTTTTGGTATTTAATGAAAATTTTATATTTTTATGGTGAAGTTTTTCAATGTTTGAAATTAATACCAAGGGGTCAAAAGAACACCATCACACCTTTCCATTTGGGCTTAAAAATGAACTCACCTTTCCAAGCTTTTTGTATTCACTTAGTTATTTAAATTAGATTTCTATTTGGAAAAAAGAGGGGTGTTGTGTGTATGCTCTTCCATTTTTCCCATTTAGGGAACCCTTGGAATCAAAAGTGCTATTTATATTGTAAATATCCTAGTCCAAGGCTTAGAAATAATGTCATATAAATCACTCCCCAAAACTCGTCAAAGTTTGGGTGACCTTGAAAATGACCCTAAAGTCTTTCTTTTTATCTCTTTCATTTCATTGCATTTTGGCTTGTGAGGAGGATGTCATTACCTCCCATGAGTTTTTTAGGAAATATTTGACTTAGGGTTTCACTTCTTGGTATTGAATTCACTTAATTCCTTGGAGTTACACATGGGACATATCTACATTTGGACATCACACTAAATTCAACGAATAACAAGATGTAGTGGTTTTAAAAAGGACTAGAAATTTTTACAACTAGCCAATGCCATAGTCACATAATTTATGTACTTATCTTTTGTATTTTTTGAAGTGAAAGTCACTGTGCAATTGATTCCCCTAGACATGTTTAAAACTTGCTAGTTTAGTCAACCCCATATTGCCATACCCTATCTAGGATTTGGATGGTTATACTTAGTGTATTTTTGGACCATTTTCTAATTTGGTATGTTTTAAGACTAAAAATTGTTTGTTTTTTTATAAATCCATGTCAAAACCAATTTGTCTATACATCACTCTTTTATCTAAAGAGGCATTATGCTAGTTGTTTTACACCACACTTGTGCCTTGAAATTTTTGCTAAACTTGTTTATGTGTGTGTCATTTGAGTTGTGAAGGGTAGTGTTATGCTTTCCAAATAATGAAAAAACATTTTGAGCCTTCTAAGTCTTTGAAACATAAAATTTTCCACATTATTTGAGATCAATTTATTCTAAGACTTGTTTACCATTTTTCAAACCATGTCATGTATACCATTTAGACCTTTGTCATGTTATCTAATCTTGTCTACCTTGTTTGATCAAATCCTAGTCTTCAACATTGAGTTTTAAATTATCCTTGTCAAGTTTGGATTCAAAAATTTATTTATTTATTTTTAGGATTTAATTCGTGGGGCTGATACACAAATCTTTCTCTTTTGGGTTACATAACTTCGATTAATCGATTACCCAAATTTCAAAACTATTGATGGTTTTTTGTTTAGTACCTATCCTTATCATTGTTTATGCATTTATTTTGGAACACACATTCTTTATTCAAAGATCATTTTTCTTATGCCTTATGCCAACTAATCATGTTTATGTTTGATTTCGTGTGCTTGGTTTATGTGAAAGTTGTTTCCAAATTTGTTAGATTAACTTTTGACACCATTTGGCCAAAAGTCCTAGTGTATTCCTATTTATTTAAGCTTATATTTCAACTCCAAATTTGGAAAAAATACCTAGTAACTCAACTTTTCCCTTTCCTAGTTTAGACCTTATTTAGAACACTTTGACCTAGACCTTTGACATATCAGTTTTTATTCAGACACTTAACCTTTTATGCATATGAAATTAGACATTTGATGTTAGGATATTTAATTCCAAGTCTTATCAAAAATCATTATGGAGATACAAATCCACTTTCAGACCACATTGAAGATACAGCTCCACCCCTTCGACCAAGTTTGAACCATTTATCTTTTAGACAATTTTTCAAAGTTTGTAAAACTCTTAGCCTTTTTGTTTTTAAGATTTCATCATTTATGTGGATAGGTATAGGTAAAATTATGATGGATTTATGTATAATATAACTTATGATATAATGGCCACACAAAATCCCACTAGCAACCCCTATAGAGAGATTTTCTATGAAGTTTTCTTATTCTCCCTATAATACTCCATATGGGGAACATAGTCAAAATACAAAAAATAAAAATTGAGACCTTGATTGGCATTAAGAGGCTTTTGAGGAGGAATTATAAGACACAAATATAGATAATATTATTTGGGATATAGATCCATACCCTCTTTATAATAATCAGTACACAAAACATAGTCAAGAACCAACTTACAAGCCAACTCACGATTAACATGATATGGTTTATGAGGAAGACTTGTATTCTTTGGATTATAGGAGAAACCAAGCTCCAAAATGCCCCTTAATCATTCCAGGACCTAGTCCTTTAGCTTGTGTAGGTAATCAAGCTCTAAACTACCCTATCATTACCATTTTACGACTTCATCCTTTGGCTCATACAAACAATCATTATCCCCAATGCCCTACCATTATCCAACCATAATTCATTCCTCATCTAGTGCTAATCCCATCCAAACCTCAACCAATACAATCCTTCAAAGACCAAGTTGTGTTCAGAATTGGTATTTTTTAACTCATTAGAAACCAAGGCCAAGAGAACTAACCAATCCAAAATGTGGTTGTTGACTCAACCATTTGTGATAATTCATCCTATTAATCCTATACCATTTATCAAGGAGTCTCACACTGATGATCCAAGCTTTGTCGAGTCACTTCTTAATGATTATAACTACCTTTGGACAAATCATTACCTTGACCATGTGCCTATTTTTTAAGATCTTCTTATTGATAAGCCAATCTCTGAGGAGTTGTCTCTTGACCTTTTTCCCATCTTAAATGAGTCCCACTTTGATAAAACAATTATTTTGGAGCCCATTGTGCCATGATAGGATATTACTTGTCTAATATCAAACATTCAACAAGACTCATTGTAACTAAGTGCCCATCAAATAAAGAATTAGAGTCAAAGTCAGGTTCTATTTTTGAATCAATATTAGATTTAAGATTAGAAGCAATATCAACACTAATCTTGACTTTAGATTCAAATTCCCTAGAGTTAAAATCAAATTCAAAAGAATAATATGTTCATGGTTGTTACAACATTAGTTACGCATGCCTTGTAGATCAATTTGAATACATTTGTCATGCTTATACAATTTTTGAGGATGAGTACTTTAGCTTTGACATAAGTTATCCTATTATATTCTATGATGATTTTTCATCCTCTCCCCATTCCATTATCATTCCATAGGCCATTACCATCAATTGAAATAGCCATATCATTGATATTCCATCTCCCACCAGTGTTGATTAGGATCAATAGAATCAAACTTTGTTAAATTACATCCATAGCGATATAGTAGTTGAAGAAGAGAAAGGAAGCTAAGACCACATTCATATAGCAGAAGAACACTCTCCTAGTGAAACCTTTTTGGAGGTGTTGGGGGATAATCAAAGTCAGAACTCAACATCTTCTAGTGATTTTTTTTGGAAGCACTAAAAGATATTCAAAATCAAAAGTCAAAATTCCTTAGTGAAACCTTCTCAAAGGCACTATGGGATAATCAAGAAAAATTTATTGGTGAAAACCTCTTTGAGACACCAATAGCTAAGCATAAAAGTTCTTCACTATTGAATGAAAACAAAATAAAAGATCAAATCAAAATAACTTCCTATTTACAACCTAATCAGATGGTAACTACTCTCAAGATCAAACAATAGAAAAATTTGATGGTCTTATTAAGAAAACAAATCTTCGGCCCTACCACAATAAAAGTTATGTTGAATCCAGCATCAATAACATTATGTGTGACTAAAATTCTTGATCATAATTTATTTCCCCACCATTCCACATTCCATTATCATTAACCATTCCATTTCAAAAATAAACATATCATACATTATTTATCCTTGTTTACCATCCATGGTCTCACTTTCCTTTTCAAAGGTTACAAAGATACCTTGTCTCAATGCTTGAAGGAATCAAAATCAACAACCAAGGAAGATCATAAAAGCATTCTTGAAAACCAAATCTAAAGTTAGTTCTTGATAGAGTAGTTAATTAGATGAAGTGCGGGCTATAAATTAGCATGATTGAGTATTCTTTTTGTATCATTTTTTGATTAGGATGTACACCTCCACATTAATAGGAACAATAGAATCAAAAACCATACCTAGGCTAATAACATGTACCATACCATTTCACATTGTTGTGCCATTACCATTGTTACATATCCTTTAACCATTGTCACATATCCTACCATTCACCCCATCAATTGGGGGAAAACCCTCTTACTATTTTATGCATTCTATCATTCTATTCGTATCTAGACCAAAGCCTAATTTTAGTCATTCTACCCAATCCTATTTTGATCTTATTTCATTTGGTTCTTCCCACACCTTTTTGTGGGGGGATTATGATCAAGTTTCAACAATAAATCTAATTCGTGTTTACAATGATAGTATATGAAAGTAGTGTGATAGTTGATCTAACAAGGTATCTTTCATTTTCCATCTTATATCAATTTTATTTATGTGAACCTAATTATAACTACCTATGGGCAAATCAATGTTTCGCTAGTCTTGCTACTAATTATAACCACCTATGGGAAAATTAGTATCATTTACCTACGCCATTATATCCTAGTTATAACCACCTATGGGAAAACTAGGGGAACATTTATTTATCATGCATTACCACATAATTTTGCCATCGTTATTTTCATTTGACTAGCCATTTTCCAGATTTGAGAACTTGTTAGGACTTAGTTGGTTTTTTCTCACCTTTTGTGTGGAGGGAATTACTATGAATTGAGGTCATTTTAGGACTATGTGGGTTATACTCAATTCATGTTTAGGTCACACTAGTTCCCCTTTCCATATGCTCTCACTATTTTGTGAGAAACCTAAGCCAAATGCTCTTGTCATTTTGAAAACATGTATCTTGTCATTCTATAATGAGTTAACATACCTCAAAAATCTAAAAAACATTCATAACATTTCAAAAAATCCAAAAATATTTGTCTTATCTAAGCCTAGTTAGTTATCCTTGATCCATCTTACTAGAGCATTGTCATTGTTAAGATGCTTTTTTTTCTTTGGTTTTCAAGCTTTATGTTTGTTCATTTATTTCAAGTTATTTGTTTGTTTGTTTTTTGTTTGATTTCAACACTGTTTCCTTGAATCAATATATATGTGTTCATTGGATGATTCCTTGAAAACATTATTCTTGAGTCCATCTATATTCATCCATTAACATTGTCATCATGGTTTTTATCATTGGTGCATTATTTTTGAGTGTTTATTAGATTGATTTTCAATCCTTACGCATATTTTAGCCAATTATTCATGGTGTTCTATCATGAAGCCTACCATCACATGATATATTAAAAATTAGCTTTAAGAAGGTCTATAATCAATGGAGTCATAAAAGTTTCACCTTGGCACCTTGGTAAATTCTCCCATCCCACTCTTTATCAAATCAACCTAATGACCATTCTATTTATATCATTGCTAATTAGGATGAGCATCTCCTCATTGGTAAGTACAACTGAATCATTCACACTGATCAATCTTATTCTTCTATTCATCTATTTCATCACTTTGCACCCACTCATATTTAATCTATATTCTAGGTTATATCCCTGAGTTATGCTTATTATTCAGCCCTAATTGGGGTATAATCATCTTTAGCCAATCTATGTCTTTTTAAATGATTATAACTACCTATGGGAAAATCATTATTTTGACTTTTATTCCTGATTATAATCACCTTTGGGAAAATTGTCATCCTTTTTACATAAATGCATGCAAGCATTTTATAATTTGGTTTAATATCAACCACAAGTTAATTGCACCTTTCTTATTTCTTTTCAAGGGACTACCCATCAACAAATGTGATGGCCACTCCCTCGAGGGGGCATCATCATAGGCTTCCCAAAATCATTTAGAGCTTTATTATTTAATCAACATCTTCTTTTTGGCATATAGGCCATTTATCATTATTTTAGAAGAAATTTCTTTGCCTACAATTTTCAAGATCTTCCCAAATAGGGGCAAACTATAGACACCTAAATCTGGCCATTGATAACCTCCAATCAGGCTTTTAGCCAATTTGGCCTAAAAAAGTTAAAATGTGTTAAATGAGTTTAAATTGATATATTCAAGTGAGAATTTTGGTGAGAGTATCATTACATGGGGCAATACAATTTATGGGCCAATTAACTTTGATAAGATCATTTTGATTCAAAATGCCAATTTTGCACCTAAGTGCTCTAGATTACTCTTTTATATCAAATTTATTACACAGTATATGTGCCTTTATTATTTGGCATTGGTAACATCCTAAATGTGATAATAGATCCAATGCATCAAACATCACCTTCCAATTCCAATCCAATTGAATTTTAGACCAATAATAAGGCATTCTGATCAATTTGAGTAATTTGTGTATAAAGTGGTTAAACATGCTTAAGAGATAATTAACCCAAATCAAGGTCTAATAAATAAATCCATGAAAACTTGTTGAATAATTTGTTTTGGAAATGAATATGTAATATCTACATCATTAGGTGACCTCATTTTTTGAGAAGATATCCCTAGGCCATAAAAACCACAAATATTAGGTTTCATGCCTCCCATGCCTCATCAAAACCCTCTATGCCTCTTAGTTGATCCTCTATCCTAAATATTGGTGAGATTATTTATCAATTTTAATTGCATAATTTGATTAATCCTTAGCCACACATCTCAATCCTAAGATGGATGGTTCAGGTTGATTCTAGACATTTACAAAAATTTGTAAATAGGAGGCCTTACCACATCATTTCTAAGACATGATTATGCAAATTTATAATACATAAATATATTCAAGAAGCCATTATAATTAGTGTTACCATGACAAATTTATTATAATACAAGCCAATCCAAATCCACAAGGTTCCAAGGAGAAGAGGAGATATCCAAGCCTCATTTGATGAAGATTTTATGAGTACAAGCCAAGCAAGCCACTACACCAAACATTTTGGATCATCCAAGGAAGGTTAAAGAAGGTTTATTTTGCATTTTAGTTATTTTTTTTATTAATGTTTATTAAATAATCTCTCCCTATGTCTAGGCTTAGAGATGTTATGCTAGTTAGTGTGTTTCTTTCATTTTAAAACTAACACCATACTAACCATTCTCTCTTGAGTCAATTTCCTAGTTCACATATCACATACTCGGTGGGACCAAACACATATCACACATGAATAAGATCATTATAAAACTTTAAAATATTCATTTATATCATTAAAAAATTTAAAATTTGATTTTCTAACTTTGTTTTTCCATTTTTCTTTGTCATAGGATTAAACAGTAACCGACATTGATTAGTAAAATTGTCATCGGTTGGCATAACCATCATCAATAACTATTGATATAATCAATGTCAGTTAGATAATTATTGTTGGTTAGTAAGTGTTATAGATGTTAGTTGTATAATGTACATCAGTCATTGTGATTTTCTTAAAAACACAAAATTGAGAGCTAAATAGGCCATTTTAAAATTCTTGGTTTGGGGTCATACAGACTCCGTTTTGGATGAGTTATTTTAAAACCACATTTTTTCTCCTAAATTTTCAGAATTTGGAATTAGTTTAGCTTCAAGTTTCATATATTTTTCACAAAATTTTGAATATATATTTAAAATGTTTCTAATCTAACATATTTGCTTTTGGGGTGATGCATTAAGGGTAGACAAGTAATTAGCGGACTTGGAACTTGTTAGAACATGATATTAAGACATCTTTGGCATGATTTTAAAATTAATTAGAAACCATGTGTTGGTGTTTAATGAAAAATTTAGATGTTTATGGTGAATTATTTTATAGTTTACAGTTAAGATGAAGGGGTCAAAAGAACACCATCACACCTTTCCATTTGGGCTTAAAAATGAACTCACCTTTCCAAGCTTTTTGTAGTCACTTAGTTGTTTAAATTAGTTTTTTGATTGGAAAAAAAAGGGTGTTTCATGTATGCTCTTCCATTTGTCCCCTTTAGGGAACCCTTGGAATCAAAAGTGCCATTCCTATTGTAAATAGCCTAGTCTAAGGATCAGAAAGAATGTCATATAAAGTAATCCCCAAAAACTTATCAAAGTTTGGGTGACCTTGAAAATGACCCTAAAGTCTTTCTTTTTATCTCTTTCATAACATTGTATCTTGGCTTATTAGGGGGATTTAATTACCTCCCATGAGTTCTTTAGGAAATATTTGACCCAAGGTTTCACTTGTTGGCATTGAATTCACTTACTCCTTTAGAGTTGTGCATGGGATGCATCTATATTTGGACATCGCACTACACTGATTGAATAGCAGGATGAAGTGGTTGTAAAAAAGACTAGAACTTTTTACAACTATCCAATATTGTAGTCACCTAATTTATATGCTTATCTTTGTATTGTTTGATGTGAGATTCATTGTGAAATTAATTCCCCTAGAGATATTCAAAACTTGCTAGTTTAGTCAACCCTACATTTCTATACCCTTGCTAGGATTTGGATGATTATACTTAGTGTATTTTTGGATCATTTTCTCATTTGGTATGTTTTGAGACTAAAACTTGTTTGTTTTTTTATAAAGCCATGTCAAAACCAATTTGTCTATACATCACTCTTTTGTCTAAAGAGGCGTTATGTTGGCTTTCTTACACCACACTTGTGCCTTGAGATTTTTTCTAAACTTGTTTGTGTGTGTGTCATTTGAGTTGTAAAATGTAGCGTTATGCTACCCAAATCATGTCAAAACATTTTGAGCCTTTTAAGTCTTTGAAACATAACATTGATCAAATTATTTGAGTATGCTTATGCCATTAGGCTGCTTAATTTATTTCAAGACTTGTTTACCATTATATCAAAACCATTTTTCAAACCATGTCATGTATACCATTTAGACCTTGCCATGTGTCATCATGTTATCTGATCTTGTCTACCTTGTTTGATTAAATCTTAGTCTTTAACATTTAGTTTTTAATTAGCCTTATCAAGTTTGGATTTAAACATTAATTGATTTATGTTTAGGCCTTAATTCATGGGGTTGATACATATATCTTTCTCTTTTGGATTACATAACTTTGATTAATCGATTACCCAAATTTGAAAACTATTGATGGTTTTTTGTTCAATACTTATCCTTATCATTGTTTGTACCTTTATTTGGGAAGACATAGTTTTTCTTCAATGAGCCTTTTATCTTATGGCTTATGCCAACTAATCATGTTTACGTTTGATTTTGTGTGTTGGGTCTATGTGAAAGTTGTTTCCAAAGTTTGTTAGATTAAATCAAATCACATCAACCTTTGTTTCATGTCTAAATTTTGATGCCATTTGGCCAAAAGTCCTAGCATATGCCTATTTTTTTGAGTGTATCTTTTGACTCCACATTTGGACAAAATACTTAGTAACTCAACTTTTACCTTTCCTAGTTTAGACCTTGTTTGGAACACTTTGACCTACACCTTTGACATGTCCATTTTTATTCAAACACTTAACCTTTTATTCATATGACATTTGATGTTAGGCTATTTATGCCAAGTCTTACCATAAATCATTTTGGAGATACAAATCCACTTTCATACCACATTAGATACAAATCGACCCCTTTAACCAAGTTAAACCAAGTTTGAACCATTTGTCCTTTGGATAGTTTATAGAGTTTGTAGAACTTTAAGCCTTTTTGTTTCAGAGCTTTCATCATTTATGTGGATATGTCTAGCTACACTTATGGTGGAGTTATGTACAATCTAACTTATGATATAATGGCCACAAAAAATCCCCTTAAGAACCCTATAGAGAAAGTTTTTCTAAGGATTTTTATTATTCTCCCTACAATACTATATATGGGGAATATAGTCAAAATCCACAAAATCAAAATTAAGACCTTGATTGGCATGAAGAGGCTTATGAGGATGAATTTGAAGACCTAACTATAGATAATGTTGTTTGGGATACAGATCCATACCCTCTTTGCAATAATCAGTACATAAAACATAGTCAAGAACCATCTTATAACCCAAATCATGACTAGGATGATATGGTTTATGAGGAAGACTTTGATATGTTGACCTATGCAAGCAACCAAGATCCATAATTCCCCTTCATCATTCTAGGACCTAGTAATTTGGCTTATGTGAGTAATCAAGCTCCAAACTACCCTATCATTACTATTTCAAGACTTTATCCTTTAGCTCATGTGAATAATCATGCTCCCCAATGCCCTGTCATTATCCAACCACAAGTCATTCCTCATCTAGTGCTAATCCCATCCAAACCTCAATTGATTCAATCTTTCAAAGATTAAGTTGTATTTAAAAGTAGTATTTTCCACCTCATTAGAAACCAAAACTGAGAGAACCAACCAATCCAAAATGTGGTTGTTGAATGAACCATTTATGATAAGTCATCTTGTGATGAATTTCCTACTGATCTTATACTAGTTGTCAATGAGTCTCACACTAATGATCAGTCTTTGTTGAGTCACTTCATAATAATTATAACTACCTTTGGGTAAATCATTACCTCGACCATGTGCTTATTTTTTAAGAGCCTCTTATTTATAATCTAGTCTCTAAGGAGTTTTCTCTTGACCTTTTTCCCATCTTAGAGAAATCCCACTTTGATAAACCAATTTTTGTGGAGCCCATTATGTCATCACATGTTATTACTTATCTAATACCAAACATTCAATAAGACATAATTATAATAGAGTACCCATCAGATAAAAAATCAAAGTCAGATTCAAGTTCTATTTTTGAATTGAAATCAAATTTACCATAAATATAAAAATCAACACCAATATTGGCATCCAATTCAGAGTCCCTGGAGTTAGAATCTGATTCAGAAGAAGAATATGTTCATGGTTGTTACAATATTAGTTACACATGTCTTGCAGATCAATTTGAATACATTTGTGATCCTTCTATGGTTTTTGAGGATGAGTAATTTAGCTTTGACACAAGTTATCCTAGTATATTATATGATGATTTTTTATCCTCTCCTCATTCCATTAACATTCCATAGGCCATTACCATCAACCAAAATAGCCATATCATTAACATTCCATCTCCCATAAGTGTCGATTGGGATCGATAGAATCATAATTTGTTGAACTACATCCATGGTGGCATATAAATTAAATAAGATTAAGGAGTCCAAGACCACATTCATATAACTTAAGAATACTCTCCTAGTGAAAACTTTTTGGAGGTGTTAGGGGACAATCAAAGTTAGAACTCAACATCTTCTAGTGAAACATTTTTGAAAGCACTAGGAAGACAATCAAAGTCAAAAGTCAACATTTCTTAGTAAAACCTTCTTAGAGTCACTATGGGGAAATCAAGACAAATTTATTGGTGAAAACCTCTTTGAGGCACTAATAACTAAGAATAAAAATTATTCACTATTGGTTGAAGACAAAATCAAAGATAAAATCAAAATAACTTCCTATCTACATCCTAATTATAAGGTAGCTAATCTCAAGATCAAACAAAAAAAAATCTGGTGGTCTTAATGAGAGAACAAATATTCATCCCTATTACAACCAAAGTTATGATAAATTTGGCATCAATAACATTACGTGTGACTAAATAACCATTCCACATTCCATTATCATCAACCATTCCATTTCACAAACCTATCATCCATTATTTTTCCTTTTTTACCATTTATGGTCATACTTTCCTTTGCAGAGGCTATAAATATACCTTGTCTTGATGCTTGAAGGAATCAAAATCAACAACCAAGGAAGATCATAAAAGCATTTTGGACAATCAAATCTACAACCAATTCTTGATAGAGTAGTTATTCAGATGAGATGTGGGCTATTAATTAACATGATCAAGTATTCTATTTGTATCATTAATTGATTAGGATTTACAACTCCCCATCAATAGGAATAATATAATCAAAAACCACACCTAGGCTAACAACATATACCATACCATTTCACATTGTCATGTCATTACCATTATTACATATCCTTTTGCCATTATCACATATCTTACCATTCACCCCATCACTTGGGGCCAAACCCTCCTACCATTTTATACATCCTATCATTCTATTCCTATCTAGACCAAAGCCTATTTTTAGTCATCCTACCCAATATTATGTTGATATTGGTTCATTTGGTTCTTCCTACACCTTTTTATGGTGGGATTCTGATCAAGTTTCAACATTCAATCTAATTCATGTTTATAAATATAGTTTATGAAAGTAGTGAGATAGTTGATCTGGTAAGGTATCTTTCATTTGTCATCTTATATTAAGTTTATTTATGTGAGCCTAAATATAACCACCTATGGGTAAATCAATGTTTCACTAGTCTTGCTACTAATTATAACCACCTATGGGCAAATTTGTATCATTGACTTATGCCATTGTATCCTAGTTATAATTACCTATGGGCAAACTAGGGGCAACCTTTATTTATCATGCATTGTTGCATCACTTTGCCATCGCTATTTTCATTTGACTCACCATTTTCCAAATTTGAGAACTTGTTGGTACCTAGTTGGTTTTTCCTCACCTTTTATGTGGATGGAATTACTATGACTTGAGGTCATTTTAAGACTATGTGGGTTATGCTTGATTCATTTTGAGGTCACCTCAATCCCCCTTTCCAATGCTCTCATTATTTTGTGAGAAACCTAAGATAAACACTCTCGCTATTTTTCAAGCAGGTATCTTATCATTCTCTAATGAGTTAAGATACCTCAAAAATATGAAAAACATTCATAAAATTTCAAAAAATCCAAAAATATTTATCTTGTCTAAGCCTAGTTAGTTATTGTTGATCCACCTTATTGGAGCATTGTCATTGTTAAGATGCTTTCTTTTGATTTTGTTTCCAAACTTTCTATTTATTTGTTTATTTTAAGTTTTTTTTTTTGTTTATTGTTTTGTTTTTTTTCTTTCCTTTTTATTTACTTTTAGTATTTTTGCCTTGACTTATTCTATATGTGTTCATTGGGTGATTTTTTGAAAGCATTATTTTTGAGTCCATCCATATTCATCCATTAGCATTGTCATCATTATTTTTATCATTGGTGCATTATTTTTGAGTGTTTATAGTATCGGGAGTTAGTCCTTACGTATATTTTGGCCAAGTCTTCTTGGTGTTCTATCATGAAGCCGACCATCACATGCTACAAAAAAAATTAGTTTTAGTAAGGTCTACAATCAATAGAGCTATAAATATTTCACCTTGGCACCTTGGTAAGTTCTTCCATCCCACCCTTGATCAAATCAACCCAATGACCATTCTAGTTGTATCATTACTAATCAGGATGAGCATCTCCTCATTAGTAGGTACAATTGAATCATTCACACTAATCAATATTATTCATCTATTTCATCATGTTGTACCCACTCATATTTAATGTATATTCTAGGTTATATCCTTAAGTTGTGCTTGCTAATTAGCCCTAATTGGGGCACAATCATCTTTAGCCAATCTAGGTCCTTTTAAATGATTATAACTACCTATGGGAAAATCATTATTTTGAATTTTATTCTTGATTATAATCACCTTTGGAAAAATCAACATCTTTTTACATCAATGCATGCAAGCATTTTCTCATTTGTATTAATCTCAACCATAAGTTAATTCCACCTTTCTTATTATTTCTTTTTGAGGGACCACCCATCAACAAATGTGATAGCCACTCCCTCAAGGGGGAATCATCATAGGCTTCCCAAAATCATTTGGAGCTTTGTTATTTAATCATCATCTTCTTGTTGGCATACAGTACATTTCTCATTATTTGAGAATACATTACTTTGCCTATGGTTTTCAACATCTTCCTGAATAAGGGAAAACTGTAGACACCTAAATCTGACCATCGATAACCTCTAATTAGGCTTTTGGCCAATTTACATTAAAAATGCACAATTTAGCTTTAAAAAACTAAAATGCATTAAATGAGTTGAAATTGATATATTCAAGTGATGATTTTAGATAGAGTATCATTATATGGAGAAATTCAATTTATGGGCTAGCTAAGTTTGATCATATCATTTCGAATCAAAATGTCAATTTTACACCTAGGTGCTCTGGATTGCTCTTTTCTATCAAATTTATTACACAATATGCATTATTTTGTTATTTGGTGTTGGTAACATCTTAAATGGGATGATAGATCTAATGCATTTGACATCACCTTCTAATTCTAATCTAGTCAAATTTTGGACCAATAACAAGGCATTTTGATTAATTTGAGTAATTTGTGCATAAAGTGCTTAAACATGTTTAAGAGTTAATTAACCCAAATCAAGGCCTAATAAAGAAATCCATGGAAATTTTTTCAATAATTTGTTTTGGAAATGAATATGGAATATTTTCATCATCAGGTGACATCATTTATTGGGAAGACATCCCTATGTCATAAATGGAACAAATATCAAGTTTCATGCCTCTCATGCCTCATCAAATCCCTCCATACCTCTTAATTTCTCCTATATCCAAAATACTGATGAGACCATTTATTAATTTTAATTGCATAATTGGATTAATCCTTATCCACACATCTCAATCCTGAGATGGATGGTTCAGGTTGATTCTATACATTTGCAAAAATATATAAATAGGAAGCCTTACCACATAATTTATAAGACATGATTATGCAAATTTATAATCCTCAAATATCTTCAATAAGCCATTGTAATTAGTGTTACCATGCCAAATTGATTCCAATCCAAGCCAATTCAAAGCCATAAGATTCCAAAGAGAAGAGGAGATAGTCAAGCCTCCTTTGATGAAGATTTCATGAGCACAAGCTAAGCAAGCCACTACAACAAGAAATTTGGAACATCCAAGGAAGGTGAGAGAAGGTTTATTTTACATTTTAGTTGTGTTTTTTATTCATGTTTGTTAACTAAGCTCTCCCTAGTTTCTAGGCCTAGATATGTTATTCTAGTTAGTGTGTTTCTTTCATTTTGTTTTTAATTTGAAACTAACACCAAACTAATCATCCTCTCTTGAGTCAAATTCCTAGTTCACAGTATGATGCTCATAATGGAAACATATAGACATTAAATAATAGAAATGTGTGGGTACAATGTCCCCAAATAGAAATGTATATATAGCAAATAATATATATAATGATTCTCCATAATGAAATTTTTAATATCATTCCCCTTTGAGGATTAAAGATGTGTCTATATAATTAACTATCTATAAGCAATATATTATGTCACTTGTATTAGTATATGATATCATCACTAAAGCACTAAAAATTTGTAATAAAGGTGAAATAAATATTCCACTAAAGATAAATGCCAAAATTGATATCAAATAATCTGAGTATGTGATCAAAATGTGTGCATGTGTCTCTCAATAGGTTAAAAAATATCACCAAATTAAGATAAGGATGATTGAATCATGTTGATTTGAAAATTGGTCAAGTAATTTTAGAAAAAGTAAGTAGGGAATATAAATCCAATTTAATAAAAAAAGAGATTCATTGAATCACTTGCATTATAGAATCTCATTAATTTGAGCTTTGAGAGAGGAGATATGGGAGGTATAAGACCCATTATTTCTAACTACTTGGAGCATTTGGAGCATGTACCTGAACCTGTCACATTTAGTGAGGATGTTGAGCTAGTAAATACCAAAACTTTAAAAAAAATTGAGTCATTTTCAAAATTTTAAAAATGAAATAAATGGAAAATTAGGCCTTTTTAGGTAGGTTAGTATTGGTTTATTATCGTTGCATTCCCATGATTCTAATTGGATCTTATTGATTACGGTTAGTAACCCATAACAAAGGTCATAATTAAGACAAGATTCAGACAATGGTGGTCATGATTTTGATAATTTTTAAAAGATTTTGGTCATTAATAATTTTGATGCATTTTTATTATTTATGTGTTTTCATTGAATTTTTTATTCATAATGTATTACTTTAATTTCTTTGTGATTGTAGCTTAAGATCAATATTTAAGAGTGTCTTCAGGGTAGATTTATGGGGATTATGGAATTGAACCTTAGTGATGTGGATTATGCCCATTTGGATACTATGGGGTTAGGACATGCCAACCACTTGGGTTTTGTCCTATATGATATTTTATTATTGAATGCATTAGCCAAGAGGTGGGAATATAATCAATACAAATTATAATTCCCAATAGTGACATGGCCCACTTTGGAGGATGTGTGGCACATATTTTATAATCAAATTAAGGGTTGATTAGTATGGGTGAAAAATCTCACCTGATCATAGAGAGTTTCTACTTTGAATTATTATACAAGTGACCAACAAGTTCATACCCATTCAAACAATATAATGTTACTTAGTAATGTATTTATTGGTGATTATCTACATTTATGGAAATATTTTATCATTTTATTGGTCATAATTATGGTGATAGATACTATTGGTTTTATTATTGTATATGGGTTGAGACCCATAATCTAGGACATTATTTATTATCATACCCTCTATGTTTAGGGTTGGTGTACATTTGAAATTTTATATATGGATATCTATAGGTTATATAAAACACTCTATGTGGAGGATTGGTGGTTTTCACACTTCTGAAAGTGTGGAAATGTATATGAGGATGTACTTTTTGTGAGGCCATCAAGGTAACAGCCACAAGATGGAAACCCAAGCTCCCATATGATATAATATGGGTATCCATACATGTTTGAATCCAAATGAAAAATATACTACTATGTATTGACATGTTTTTTAGGACTATAAAAAGTCAATTTGATTTTCATGTCATATAAAGGGCACCTATGGTGTCTCAAGAATACTTGAGAGATGAAATGGATAAGGGTTAGTCAATGGTATTGAGATCAAAATTTCACTTGATAATTTATAATATAAGAGAGTCACCTAGTATAAAAGGTTGGGTATACCATCATCACCACATGTGTCAATATCCAAGGAGAGCCCACATCTTACTAAGATATAACCACCTAAGATTAGAGAGATATATGTGGTGAATGCCACTATATTTGACCTAAAGTAGATGATGTGGGGGTAAATAATAGATATAATACCTAGTGGGTGAGAGGTTAATTAACACCTATTTTTTCACTAGTAATAATGGTAGTTGACAATGATGGTAGTGATGGAGGTAGTAAGACTAGATGTGGAATCCATAGGGGTGAGAGTAACATTAGTAGGAAAAGGGGTATTATTGGAACCAAGTCCCAAAATGTATGTAACTCTAATATATCTAGTTAAATGGGTTATGTCTATGTTTATCAATTTTTATAGTATATATCCTTTTATTAATATTTATAAATTATTTTTGTAGTGTCATCTCAATGGGTGGTGATCATAAATGTAGCCATGTATTAATTTTCTTGATATGTCTCATATGTATAGGGCCCGCTAGAGAAGGTGTATTTTTATTCTAGTGAGTTTACATACTATTTTTATTTACAACCTATATTATGGCACCATTTTGGCAAAGGATTAGATATATATTGATGTAGAGGATCAAGCTAGACAGTCAAAGGATTGAATGAGAGATTTAGATGCTCAATTAACTAAGTAAATCATATGCCCTAGAGGTACAAGAGGATTAAGAGTGGGTGTAAGTGAAATACCCATGGAACCACCTATGAACCACTTGTATTATTCATTGTGACACTAATTGGTGGAGATGGAAGGATAGTAAAATGCATACTATCCTAATTTATGGCCATGTAGGTCATATATGTGCATATATTAGTTGAGTAAGCTCAATATTAATATTAAAAGTTCCTAGAGTAGGCACATAATGAGAGATATATGATATATAATAAATTTAGATCATTGGCCTCATATGTATCAAAGAGTAGTAGAGATAAGCATAGGTTTAGGGTAAAGGATAGAGACTCAAGTAGAGATTAGAAATATTCACCTCATCAAATGTGATCATATGTATATTATACATGTATGGGTCATGTGATATATTTTCATATGGAAAACTATGTTTTTTGACACACACACACACACACACACACACACACACACACACACACACACACACACACACACACACACACACACACACACACACACACACACACACACACACACACACACACACACACACACACACACACACACACACACACACACACACACACACACACACACACACACACACACACACACACACACACACACACACACACACACACACACATACACACACACACACACACACACACACACACATGAAATTTTATTTTTGTTTACTATGGTTTTCACATGTGTTTATATTTGATTTCAAGACTATGTATTTATTATCTATGTTTTTGGCCAAAATATATGTATAAAATTATTTAAAATGGAATAATTAAAATGTAAATGTAACTATAAAGTAGGTTATATGATGATTAAGTGTCTAAAACACAATGAAATATATGTTCATTATATCTCATAGTAAGTAGGAGAAGGTACTAACCAATTATATGTGTAAGAGTAGATGTATCAAAATAGATAATGAGTGGAGACATACTAAGTGTAATCTCTTTAGGTTTATAAAAATCATCATTATATTGATAAAAATCTCCAATGCATTGATATGTTTCATTGATGTCAAACTTACTTAAATAAGTATTAGTAATTTGTTCTTTTATTACACTCTTTTATAATGATTTAATTGGCTATGGAATTTTGTTTAGGAAACCACATAAGTTATTTTTTAGATGTACCTATATCTTCTTTTGGATGTTATAAATCCTTATTTTTATTTTTTCTATCTTAATTATTGAAAACCTCATCACCTTTAAAATTTTAATATATATTATCATTGGTATTATTAAGTGTTGCATTCATCATTTGTAACCATAGAAATCCTAATATTGCATTGTAGTGAAACAAGATTGGCATAACATATAATAATGTGGATTATGTTTAGGAACCAATAAATATAAGAAATATAATATATATTAATGTTTAATGATTGGTTAAATAAGGTGATACTTGAGTTAAAAAAATTATATCACATCCAAGTGTCTTAAGGAAATGACTTATACACGTATTTAATTAAGTTTTTTCATCTACTCCGATTCCTTACCTTTTGTAATTTCATAAGAACTAATGACCAAAGGTTATACATCAAATTATTGAATATTTAAAGGATTATTGGGAACTAATATTTAAACATTTTCATATTCATAGGTGATTCTACCTTAGGATTTGGTCTTTCTAATTGTGGTGTTTTACTAAATATATCACGATCAAGAATACCATGATCTTTTAAAGCTTAAATCTTGTTTCTTAAGGCAAGGAATTTATTAGTTATATATCTATTGATTATAAAATAGTCATAAAATACACTTACATTCTAATATATTTGAAGATTTCAAAAATCATTATGTCTAATGGATGGTAACAAAATCAATTTCATAACAAGTATTTTTTAAATATTCCACTTTAATCTTCAAATAATGTAATATTTTTTTGATATCCATTAGAATAAGGTGTAGGTTTATTTATTCACATCACTCTAGTATTATCCCATGATATGTATTTATTATTTTTAGGTACATATATTATTCTATGGCTAGGATAAGTATAAATAGGATAACTATGTGAATCATAAGTCATATGTTGGTGAGACATATCATTTACAAATGCTATGACCAAATACCAAAGATGATAAAATGATGAATAAGAATTATAAATCATTTTTATTTTGAGAAGAGATAAAAGGATATTTTCAAAGATATATTTATTTTATATATCCAATGGTTGATATAGTAAAGAGTGCATTTAATATTTGAATCTAATGACATAGTCATAAATTCTCTCATGTGGACCTTGGTGAATAGATATAATATATTAAAATATAGCATGATATCCACTATTAGTGATAAACCAATCGAATAAATCCTCCTGGAACATGATAAAATATTATAAGGACCCACTAAGTAAATAATTAAACAAGTCTAATTCCCACCAATCAAGATTCTAGGAAAGAATTTAAGTAACAGTAAATCATAATGAGAATAGTTTCTTATAGAAGTGTCAAAGGACTTAAGGTGTATGTAAGGGTATCTATGTATATCAAAAAATTTAAATTTAGGCGTGATAAAACCATGAGGGAGAAGATTAATTATTGCATCATGAGGAATAATATTAGAAGATATAGTTATTTCATGTAAATTTTCACTTAAGTTCTAAGAAAGAAAGAAAAGAAACTCGATATGAGTATGGATAAAAAACCTATTTGGTTGTGTGTAAATTGAATCAAAATATTATGAAGAGCTCATATTTGGCTTGGGAGGAAGACATGTAGATAAGAAATCACTAGCTAGATCTCAGAAGTGAGAGCTTCCTTAGGGGTTGTCAATCCACATGTTTTAAATAATAATGTTCACAAAACTAGAAATAAGGTACTTACATCAATTAAGGAAGATTAATAAAATTGAACACAAGAATGCTTATTAAGAAAATAGACTAAAATTGATAAAATTAGTGATAAACTTATTAATACTAGTGCTAAGGGGTTGGGTATGCTTTAGAAAATATGAAAGAGGTTTATGAGTGGTCAAAAACACAAAAAACTACATTTTATTGGGTGTAAGTAGGTGAAAATAGGTTGTTTGTTTTTGGTGCCATAGGTGATCATCAATAGTTGGGGTGACCATCGGTGGATGACTGCAGAATTTTGGGTTTGAAAAATAGATGAGTGATGAAATACCACAAATGGATTCTGAGATTTGGTTAAGGGTTAGGTTGATTATGAAATGGAATTAAAACACATGAATATTGACAAAAAATTATGTGTCTTGCCAAAATTCAATTAGGTGGTTGATTTAGTTAACCTATTGGTGGAATATGACTTGATTTTGGTAGATTAATGATACCTAAGAACTTGGTTGAGAGGTGAAGACAAGTCAACTCCCAATAAGATGGCTGATAATGCTTAATAACAATGATGATGTTGATTGACCTAATTTACCTAAAAAATAAAACTCTTGAATGCTTGAGATCTTGATAATTATTGTAGATGTATTTAACATCCTAGGACTCTTTTTATTATAGGCACAAGCAAGAGGTAGAAGTAAAGGTGTAACTAGGCCATCTAAATATAACTCATCTATGTAAAGGCTCATAATCAAAATTAGATAAGTTATTCTTATAAAAATAATGCAGGTAGTTTGTATGTTATTTTTTAAGAGGTGGATCTTAACCCTCAATGGTCAAGGGTTCCCAAGGTTGACCATCAATGGTTGCCATGATCATCGATAGTCAAGGTCTAGAGGAAAAGGGTTATGAAGGTTAGGTTCACTCAGCTTGGTAAAACTAGGTACAAATGGGTTTGGTGAGGCTAGATAGTTGTAGGTTGGTCCCAAGGGGGTCCTAAGTAGGTCCAAGGGGATTTTTGACATTCAAAAATGGAGGTGTACAAGTTTATTTTAATTTTGCATCTTGCTTGAATGAGCTAAAAAACAAAAATAGAGTATGGGTCAAGGGTCTAGTTTCCTCAAGAGTAGGAGGAGGTGTTCTCCCTCCAATCAAGAGTTGAAGAGGTGAAATTAAAATGGGTACAAGTTTGATAAGTGGTAGATGGTTAGTCATAAGGTGGTGACATAAATTTGGGCATATGTGATGCAAACTTGCACCCAAAATGTGACAAAAAGGTGTGATATCCAAGAGCATGCATAGACTAAAATTTCTAACATTGGTAAAAATAAGGGTTAGTGCTAAGTAGGAAAGTGACAAGTGAAATGTGTGACCACCTATAGGTGTGGTAGTTGAGAACACTCATAAACATAATTATCTTAAGTAATTTTCATATTTCAAATGGGTATCCAAAGTAAGAAGTGTTCCCATGGAAAATGTGAATGGGTCATGTGTCATCGATATCTAAGGTAGGAAGTGATCTTGGTGAGACACAAGTAGATCAGTATGTATGAGGTGGTGAAACATGTAAAATATGTAAACATGGAAATATTTTCATTATAGCTAAAGGCCTAGGCAATAAGTGTCACAAAATTACATGTCAGATGGCCAAAAATAGACCAATAGTAAGGTGATGAGGTGGTCGAGCTGGTGGGAGAAAGGAATCTCCAAAAGTAGGAAAAATTATGGTGTAGTTTGATAGAAATGGTAGTTTTTAGGTGAAGGTGAAAAAATATGGGTGTTTTATGGTTCCTTGACCATTGATGATCAGGGTCCCCAAAAGGTGATCATTAATGGTCACCCTAACCATCAATGGTCAGGGGAAACCCTAAAAATCTAGATGGGTAAAAGTAAAAAACAAAAGTAAGTGTTGGTATTGTTACTACCATGCCTTTTTGATTTTATCTCTAGTGATTTCAACACTATACAAAGAGAGTAACTATTGAGGTGGTGAGTGTTTGTTGGCCAGAAGTATGTGCATTGATTGCATGGATCCAAGATACATGGAGCATGAGGATGCAGTTGGGCACTAGATCATAGGCTTAGACCATGGAGGAGGTCACAAAATGAGGTAGGGGGTGCATTAAAATTTCTAGAGTAGGATTATTTTTACATTGTTGAATTTTCTTGGGTGGGTAGGTATGGAAATGTGCAATTTTGTCTATATGCCCTAGGTAGGGTTTATGAGGTTTTTGAGTACATGGATGGGTGAAATGGTAGATTGATAGGGTGGATAGGTGAATTAGGTAATATGTTAGGTGGTTAGGGTGTTAAGGCTAGGTTTTTAAGTAATTTTAGTGCATGTTAGGAATTTGTATTTGCCTCAAGGGTTTAGGGCATTCCATCTATGGAACACCCATAGGTGACCATCGATGATTAATTTTGACTATCGATGGTCAATACCCTAGGAATTAGGGGTCACCAACCATCAACAATTAGCATAACCATCAGTGATTGGGTAGAATAGGTTAGAATTTTTTGCAAGTGTTAGTGTTGGTCATGGTTAAACTGAATAAGGGTAATGGGTGGGAGTTTGTTTAGGTTTCTAAGGTTAGGTGTTTGATGGTTAGGTTTTAGGTAAGTTATTTAGGGTGTGGTTAGGGTTAAAGTGTGTTAATGGTCAGGGTTAGGTTAATTAGGTTGGGGTTGGATTAAGGGTAAGGTTAGGGTTTTAGTTAATGATTAGGTAAGGGTAATTAGTTGATAAGCTAATCTAGGTTATTAGGAGGTAATGTAGCCAAGGTGATATAGGTGGGTAGGAGTGATAGGGGAATAGGTCAAGTATAAAAAATGTAGGGTAGATAGGCCTATTAATAATAATTATGCCTAGCATTTGGTTTGGTGTAGGCTCATGAGTAGATCTAGATGCATGACCATTTGCCATAGATCTTCCCTATGCTTATCAAGGGGATGACTATAGATGATTGGGCACACATAGAGGAGGTAGGGCTAGGAGTGATGAAGAACTACTATCATATGCCTAGAGATGCATTGATGATAGTATCACTCATCAAGAGATGGGATCTTTTTACTAATACCTTCATGCTATTGACTAGGGAGATGACTATTCTCTTAGAGGATGAACATAGGATCACTTGACTCCCACTATGTGGTGAGGTGATATACCAGATAAAGTAGGAAGAGAAAGATGAGTATGTTGAGTATCTGTATGGAGATGATAGTGACTAGGTCTAGTGGCATTGGAGGGTTTAGCTACATATAGTTATATGAGAGAGATCTAGAGGAGAAAAGATTGATGGTGATGTTGATGATTATTTTTACATGCTTTGGGCTCTTGGATTTGATCAGTGAGAGGTTTCCTTATGTATTGCTAGGTATATTATTGGAGTTATTACTTGGGAGCATAGTGTTTGTTTGGGTCCTAGTTTTACTAGTTTAGATTTATAGGGAGCTATGGGGATTCAAACACCATCCAGGATATAGTATCAATGTGGGATTGGTTCTTCATTACTAGGCTTATGAGCACATCTAGGTTATGAGGCTGATGGGATTGTTGTGAGTAGGGTACACACAACTAGATTTACCTATTGGTTTTATGAGATGGAGAGATGACTATGTTATGTCAGGGGCAGGAGGTAGCACATGATGTCAATTGGTTTAGAAGTGCTCTAGGTATATTGGTAGTTAGGGACATCACTTGGAGACCATACCTATAGTTCCCAATCTAGCCAAGTTATAGGGATAGGTGGCCACACTATAGGGCCAAATCACCATATTTTAGGGTCAACTTTCCATCTTTATAGGTGAGAAAGACTAGGCACATGCATCCCTAGGTATAGTTACATAGGAGAGGGACCTACTAAGATAGAGGATTGGAGTAGGTGTAGCAATAGGAGCGCCACCAAGGATAGTGCCAAAATTACAGTACCTAGCCACCATAGAGGATATCATATACTATGAGATGATGGTGCTAGACCAATTACCCTAGGCCATGAGATATGTAGAGTATAGAGCTAGTTTGGTTGGTGGGCCCTTGATAGCTACTCCAAGTTAGTGGAATACTATAGTGGGTCAGGAAAGTGTCCCAAGGGGACCACCACTAGGTATAAATGTAGGTAAAAATGGGGCCATTGGTAGTGGTGTAGGACCATGATTATGTTTAGATGTGTTATTGTGATGTACTATTTTGATAGTAGCCTGCACATCGATGTAGTGAGATCTATATTTTTTGAGAGAGCTGATACATTTTTACATGTATTATTTTTTGATGATTTAATGTATATGATGTATGGGTTTAGATTTTATATATGATGGATGCTTATGGTTCATGTGGTGTTCATATTTATGATTATGGTTATGGCTTATGCTTCTTAACTTGTGGTGTATGATGTTAGTGTTCTAGTTAGTAACTTAGGCACGAGATGTTAGAAATATAGTTATGATGTTGTGATTTTTTTCATGGATATGATAGGATGTGTTATTGATGGATGTATGTTATATAATAATGTAATGGATTTGTTTATGGTCATATAGATGGAATGGTAAATGATATATGTTATGATGTCTTTCTCATTGATTTGGTTTATGCTTATATTAGTGTAATGATATGCTTATAGGCTCATATGATGTGATAATTGTAAATGGATAGGTTGATGTTTATGGTCTATTATGATATGCTTACATTATTTTTGGCACATAGAGAGATAGATGGTGTTGCTTGTTGACATATTTGATAATGTTCATGATTTTGACGTGGTGTTGGTTGTTCATGATCATAGAGGTAGAATGTGCATATGGTTAAAGATGAAAATACATGAATTAGGTAACAAACTAGATGTGTAGGAAAATAATAAGGATCATGAGGGGTATATCCACATAAACTGATAAAAGATAAGAAAAAGGAACATGATGCATTTTCATAGGTAAGGACTAACATGAAACCTGAAGTTGGATTGGCTTAGTGAAGATAAGCCTTTCAAATGCTTTACATTAGCATCCTTAGGTTGATAAATAAGTATCTTGATCATAGTGTGTCAAGTAAGCTCATAGTCATGTGCATATGATATGTTGAGGGAGAATGGGGGAAAATGGAACCATTAGTGAAACTAGTATGCCTTTTCTATAGGTTTCCAAAGAGGTAGTATAAACAAGTCTATGTTTATATAAAAAGTGTAGAATGATCGATGTAGGAAGTCTATTGAGGAGACCCGATTGATGATTTCTAAGATTATTGCTTTTATGAGAGCCAATTGTGGCCTTCAAAATTCTTTTATTTTTTCTTAGGGGTTTTTTCTATTTTACTTTTGCTTTAGGGTTGGGGAAGTTGATCAATGCAGGAAGATTCCTAAAAATTGATAGTTTTTTGACAAATTATTTAATCATCCATCCTTCAAAGGAATGGTCTAAGTTTAAGTACTTAGTTCAAATGTTTTTTATAGTTATCCTTCAAGGGAGCATTCCACCTTATGTTTGGAAATTTTAAGTGATTTTCAATAACTGTCCTTTAAGGGAGTAGTTTGTGGATGCTAGGGATGACCCATAGTTTGTTTATGACTATTGATATTATTTTTACTTGGCATAGTCTTGTTTATACATGCTCAAGGGATTACCTTTATGAAGGAAAAACTATGTTGATAAAAAGGTCCAATCAGTGAAAAATGGGTATAGGTGACAACGACCATAAGAATTGATCTCAAAGAGATGGGAAGTAATATGAGAATCATGCCATGGATAGATCCATGGTACCCATAGTTTAAGGTTAGGCTATAATTTTGATGGATAATAACATGATTTAGTTTCATTCAGTTATCCCTAAAAAGAGGGAAGTGAATGTGGTTTCAAGGGATGAAATTAAGTTAGATAAATGATGATTGTGATCCCTATTTAACAATAGAAGGGATGCAGATGTAAAGAATTAAGAGTCTTAGGTTTTAGTTTGCCTTCAAGAGAGGACAAATGATAAGCTCCTAATCCATACTTATGGGTTATGATGTAAGGTTCAAGACAATTGAAGGCAAATTTTCCCCTTTTTCTTTTCTCCATACTAGTTACATGTTGATTTTCCTTGAGAACAAGATCTCTGATATTGAATTTTTAAACTTTCAAGTGTTTGTTATAGGCATGTTTGATTAATTTTTGATAAACACAAAGATTAGAAAGGGTGGCCAAATGATGCTTGCCAAGTAGCTCAAGTTGAGTTAAACATTCCTAATGATAGTCATTTTATGATAAGATCATGCAAACATATGCAAAGAGAAGGTATTTAAACTTCAAGGGGTAATACAACCTTAGATCCAAACATGAGATAAAAAGGTGTAGCACATATAAGTGTTTGGATGATAGTATTATATGTCCATAAAGTGAAAGGGATGTGTAAGAGCCAATCCTGACCTAAAGCATTAACAATTTTTGTAAGCATGTTGTTAAGGGTTTTATTAGAGGCTTTGGCTTATGGGTGATAAGGTGATAGAAAGAAAAATTTAATACCAAATACATCACAAAGGCTCTATAATTATTTTTTTAAAGGATTTACCATTATCTATGATGATCTTATGGGGCACACTAAAATGATAGATAATATGGTAGGTGATAAATTCGACAATCTTTTCAACTTTTATCGAGATAAGAGGAATAAATTCCACACACTTGGTAAAATATTTAGTCATAGTAATGATATAATGATGTCATTGTGAAGAGTGGGGGTTGATTTCATCGATAAGGTCTAGAACCGATTGTGAAAAGGGCCAAAATTCTATAGAAACATGAAGACTATTGTTAGGTACATGATGTAAATTAGCATGTTGCTAACACTTGATGTGATCTAGGAATTTGAATCAAGAGAGGATGATTAGTATGGTTTTAGTTCTAAAATGAAAACAAAATAAAATAAACACACTAATAGCATAACATATCTAGGCCTAGACACTAAGGAGAGTTTAGTTAACAAAAGTAAATGACAAACACAATTAAAAAGCAAAGAACCAAAAACAAGAGTTCCTTCACCATACTTGGATGCTCCAAATGCCTTTGTGATGATGGATTACTCAGATTGTGCTTCAAGAGATCTTATTCAATGGAGTGTGGATACCTTCATCTCCTCTTGGAACCTTATTGCTTTGGCTTGGAATCAATTTGGCATTATAATACTAGTTGTTTAAAGCTTTTTGGAACCAATCTTGCATTATAATTTTGCACAAATTAAGCATAAAAATGATGTTGTGAGGCCTCCTCTTTATATATTTTTAGATTTGATCAGAATCAACCTCAACCATCCATCTTAAGATTGAGATGCATGGTTGAGGATTAATTCAATTTTTGGATTTAAGTTTGTAATTATCATCAGTATGGCATTAGAAGAAGGGGAAATTTAAGAGGCATGGGAGGCATGAATCCTAATATTTGTGGCATTTATGGCCTAGGGATGTCTTCCCAAGAAATAAGGTCACTTGATAATGCTGATATTCAATATTCATTTTCAAAAATAAGTATTCAACAAGTTTCCATGGAATTATTAATTAGGCCTTGATTTGGGTTAATTAGCTCTTAAACATGATTAAGCACTTTATGCATAAATTACCCAAATTCATCAGACTACCTTGTTATTAGTCCAAAATTTGTCTAGATTAGAATTAGAAGGTGATGTCAGATGCATTAGAACCATATTCCTATTTAGGATATTGCCAGTAAAAATAATGAAAGAACTTGTCTTATGTAAGAGATTTTATAAGGAAGAGCAATCTAGAGCACTTAGGTGCAAATTTGGCATTTTGACTCAAAATGGACTGATAAAAGTTAGTTGGCCCATAAATTAAATTGCCCCATTTAGGGATACCCTGGCCAAAATTAGCACTTGAATATATCATTTTCACATCATTTTGCATGTTTTATTGTTTTTAGGCTAAGTTGTATATTTTAGGTGGAAACTAGCCAAAATTTTGATTAGATGTTATTGATGGCCATTTTTAGGTGTCTACAGTTTGCCTATGTTTAGGAAGGTGTTGAAAACCATAGGTAAAGTAATGTCTTCCCAAAGAATGAGAAATGGCCTATATTCCAAAAATAAGATGATGTTCAAATAACAAAGCTCCAAATGATTTTGGGAAGCCTATGATGATGCCCCCTTGAGGGAGTGCCCATCATAATTATTGATGGATGGTCCCTCAAAAAAAGCAAGGAGAAAGGTAGAATTAATCCATGGTTGAGATTAATCTAAATGAGAAAATGCTTGCATTCATTAATGTTAAAAGGTGACTAATTTTCCCAAAGGTAGTTATAATCAGGAATAAAAGTCAAAGTAATGATTTGCCCATTGGTGGTTATAATCATTAAGAAGACCTAGATTGGCTAAAATTGATGGTGACCTAGTTAGGGTTGATCAAAAAGCATAACTCAAGGATATAACTTGGAATATATATTAAAGATAAGTGGGTAAAAAATGATGAAAGAGATGGATAGAGGAATGAGATTGATCAATAGAATGATTTAGTTATACCTATCAATGAGGAGATGCTCATCTGAATTAACAATAATACAACTAGAATGGTTAAATGAGTTATATTGATCAAAAGTGGGATGGAAGGATTTGTTAAGGTACCGAGGAGAAATTTGTGTGGCTCTATTGATTATAGACCTTCATAAAGCTAATTTTTTCTATAGCATGTGATGGTAGGCTTCATGATAGAACACCATGAAGACTTGGCCAAAATATTCTTAAGGACTAACTCTCAATATCCAATAAATACTTGAAAATAATGTATCAATGATAGAAACTATGATGGCAATGTTGATGCATGAATATGGATAGACTTAAGAATAATGTGTGCAATGAATCACCCAATGAACACATATAGACTGAGTCAAGGCAATAGTGCTAAAATAAAACAAACATGCAAGTGAATAAACAAACAAACAAATAAATAAAAAAATATAAAGCCTAAAAATAAAATCAAAAGAAAGCATCCTAACAATGATAATGCCCCAATAAGGTGAATCAAGGATAGCTGACTAGGCTTAGGATAAATATTTTTTGATTTTTTTGAAATATTTGAATGTTTTTGGAATTTTGAGGGTATCTTAACTCAATAGAGAATGAAAATATACCTACTCACAAAATATTGAGAGCATTTGGCTTAGGTTACTCACAAAATGGTGAGAGCATATGGAAAGGGGGACTAAGGTGACCTTAACATGAATTGATAATGATCCACATAGTCCTAAAATTACCTCAAGTCATATTAATTCCATCCATAAAAGGTAGGGAAAAATCAACTAGGTCCCAACAAGTTCTCAAGAATGGCCAATCAAATGAAAATAGTGATGACATGGAGATACAACAATGCATGATAAATAAGTGTTGCCCCTAGTTTACCCATAAGTGGTTTTAACTAAGATACAATGGCATAGGTAAATGGTACTATTTTTCCCATAGGTGGTTATAATTAGTAGCAAGACTGGTGAAACACTGATTTGCCCATAGACAATTATAAGTAGGTTCACATAAACAAACTTGATAGGATGAAAGATATCTTTCCAGATCAACTATCACCCTACTTTCCATAAACTATCATTATAAATATGAATTGAATTGATTATTTAAACTTGATTGGAATCCCCCCATAAAAGGTGTGAGAAGAACCAAATAAACCAAGATCAAAATAGGATTGGGTAGGATGACTGAAAATAGGCTTTGGTCTAAATAGGAATGGAATGATAGGATGGCATGGTCTTGCTAAGGATAATGATGGTTTTTGATAGATTGGATAAAATGGTAAGAGGATTTCCCCCAAGTTATGGGGTGAATGGTTGGGTACTTTGATAATGGAAAATGGATATGTAACAATGGCAATGACATGGTACATATTTTTGGTTTGGGTGTGGTTTTTTATTCTATTGTTCCTGTTGATGGGGAGATGCATCTCCTAATCAGCAAATGATAAAAAAATACTCAATCATGATAATTTATATCCCATACCTCATTTTAATAGTTACTCTATCAAAAATTGCCTATAAATTTGGTTGCCAAGAATGCTTTCATGATCTTTATTATTCATTAATTTTGATTCCTTCAAGCATTGAGACAAGGTATCTTTGTTTCCTCTATAAAGGATAGTGCAGCCATGGATGGTAAATAGGGATAAATAATAGATGGTAGGTTTGATTTTGAAATGTAATGGCAAATGATAATGGAATGTGGAATGGTGGGGAAATAAATGAAGATCAAGATGTTCAGTCACATGTAATGTTGTTGATGCTAGATTCAACATAATTTTGGTTATGTTGGGGCCAAAGACTTGTTCTCTCAATAAGACCACCATAATTTTCTATTGTTTGATCCTAAGAGTAGCTACCATCTAATTATATTGTAGATTGGAAGTTATTTTAATTTGATCTTTAATTTTGTCTTCATTAAGTAGTGAATAACTTTTATGCTCAGTTATTAGTGCCTCAAAAAGGTTTTCACCAATGAAGTTGTCTTCATTGTCTTGTAACACCTTTGAAAAGGTTTCACTAAGGAATGTTAACTTTTGACTTTGATTTTATTCTATCACTTCCAAAAAAAATTCATTAGGAGAGTGTTCTTCTACTACATGAATGTTATCTTGGCCTCCTTTCTCTTCTTCAACTGTTATGTCACCATGGATGTAGTTCAACAGAGTGTGATTCTATCAGTCCCTATCGACACTTATGGGAAATGGAATGTCAATAATTTGGTTATTTTGGTTGATGGTAATGGACTATAGAATGGTAATGGAATAGGGAGAGGTTGCATAATCATCATAGAAGATACTGGATAAATTGTGTTAAAGTTGAAGTACTCATCCTCAAAAACTATAGAAGGATCACAAATGTATTCAAATTGATATGCAAGGCTTGTGTAACCAATGTTATAATATCCATGAACATATTCTTCATTTGAATCTGATTCTAACTCAAGGGACTCTAAATTTGATGTTGATTTTGATCATAATTCTAAATATGATTTTGGTTCAAGAATATAACCTGACTCTAACTCTAATTCTTCATCTGATGGGTACCCTATTACAATGATGTATTTTTGAATATTTGGTATTGGATCAGTAATAACTTGTAATGGCATGATGGGCTCCACAAAGACTAGTTTGTCAAAGTGAGACTCTTCTAGGATGGGAAAAAGGTCAAGAGACAACTCCTCAGAGATTGGCTTGTCAATAGGAGGATATTAAAATATAGGCACATGGTTGAGGTAATGATTTTCCCAAAGGTGGTTATAATCATTAATAAGTGACTCAACAAATATTGGCTCATCAAAGTGAGGCTCCTTGATAATTGGTATAGGATCAATATTTAATTTATCATAGGCTGACTTATCACAAATGGTTGTTTCAACAGAAGCATCTTGGATTGGTTGGTTCTCTTGGCCTTGGTTTTTAATGAGTTGTAAAATGCTAGTTTTGAACATAACTTGGTCTTTGAATGATTATATTGGTTGAAGTTTGGTTGGGATTGGTATTGGATGAGGATTGACTTGAAATTGGATAATGGTAGGGCATTGGGGAGCATGATTTCTCACATGAGCCCAAGGAAAAACTCTTAAGATGGTAATGAAGGGGCATTGTAAAGCATGATTTCTCATATAATCTAAAGGACTAGGTCCTAGTATGATGATCAGGTTTTGTGGAGCTTGATTTCTCACAAAAATCAAAGGATGAGGTCCTAGTATATAAATGGTATTCCTTGGATATTGCAGAGCTTGGTTTCTCATATAATCTAAAGGAGGGTTAGGGGTAGCTAATGATTAGATATAAAAAGGATGTCATGAAACTTGATTGCTTGCACAAGTAAAAGCATCCAAGTCTTCCTCATAAACCATATCATCCCAGTCATGAGTTGGATCATAATTTGGTTCTTGGTTGTGTTCCATGTACTAGTTATTGTAAAGAGGGTATGAATCTATATCCCAAAAAACATTATTTATATTTGGGTCTTCAAAGTCCTCTTCACAAGCCTCTTCATACCAATCAAGGTATCGAGTTAGATCATAAGTTGCTTCATGACTTTGTTCTCATGAATGATTAATATGAGGTGGATATAAATCTATCTCACAAACCATATTAACATCATTGGGGTCTTGACAAAAGCCATAAAAGTCATTTTGTGTGACCATTCTACCATAAGTTGGATTGTAAGTGACTCCATTATAAGTGTAGCTAGACATATCCATGTAAATGATGAAAGCTCCAAAAAAAATTAGGGTTATACAAACTTTGAAAAACTATGTCTAAAAGACAAGTGGTTCAAACTTGATCCAACTTGGTTGAAAGGGTAGATATGTATCTCTAATGTGGTTTGAAAGTAGAGTTGTATCTCCAAAATGGCTTGTGCTAAGACTTGTCATAAAATAGTCTAACAACAAATTTATAATGTCAAATGTCATATGCAATCAAGGTCAAGAATCTAAATAAAAAATGGCATGTCAAAGGTCTAGGTAAAAGTGTTCCAAATATGTTCTAAAATAGGAAAGGGAAAAGTTGAGTTGCTAGGTATTTTGTCCAAACATGGAGTCAAAAGATAGGCTCAAACAAATAGGCATGTGCTAGGACTTTTGGCCAAATGATGTCAAAATTTAGACTTGAAACAAAGGATAATGTGATTTGATTTAATCTAACAAGTTTGGAAATAGCTTTGACATAGACCTAGCACACAAAATCAAACATAAACATGATTAGTTGGGATAAGGCATAAGACAAAAGGGTCTTTGAAAAAGGTTGTGTTTTCCCAAATAAATGCATAAATAATGATGAGAATTGGAATTAAACAAAAAAACCACTAATAGTTTTCAATTTTGGGTATTCGATTAACCAAAGTTATGTAACCCAAAAGAGAAATATATGTGTATCAACCCCACAAATTGAGGCCTAAACAAAAATCAATCAATGTTTAGATCCAAAATTTAACAAGGCTAATTGAAAACTCAATGTTGAAAACTAGGATTTGACTAAACAAGCTAGACAAGCTTGGACAACATGATGACACAAGACAAAGGTCCAAATGGTATACACAAAGTGGTTTGAAATAATGGGTTTTTATATAATGGTAAACAAGTCTTGAAATAAATTGAATAGCCTAATGGTGTAATAATACTTTAATGATGTGGTCAATGTTATGTTTCAAAAGAGGCTCAAAATGGTTTGACATTATTTAGGTAGTATAACATGACCCTTCACAACTCAAATTCATTGTTTTGACATGGCTTATGAACAAAAAAACAAGTTCTAGTCTCAAAACATACCAAGAAAACATGACCAAAATACACTAACTATAATTGTCCAAATCCTAGTGAGGGTATGGCATGTGGGGTTGACTAAACTATTAATGTTTTGATCATTCTAGGGGAATCAATGGCACAATGAATTTCATGCCAAATAATGTAAAATAAAATCACATATTTTGGGTCTATATCACTTGGCTTGTAAAAAGGTCTAGTCTTTTTTACAACCACTACACCTTGTTACTCACTCAATGCAGTATGATGTCCAAAGTGCCACTACATCCTATATGAAACTCTAAAAGATCCAAATGAAGTCAATGCTGAGAGGTGAAACCCTAGGTTAAAGTTTCTCTAAATAAATTGTAGGATGTGATGAAGTCCCCCTCATAAGCCAATATGCATAAATAAATAAATCATGAAAGTAGAAAGACTTTAAGGTCATTTTCAAGATCATCCAAACTTTGACAAGTTTTTGGGGAGTGCTTTAGATGACTTTCTTTCTAAGCCTTTGACTAGGCTACATGTAATAGGAATGGCACTTTTGATTCCAAGGGTTCCCTATAGAGGACAAATGGAAGAGCATACATGAAACATTCCTCTTTTTTCCAAATAAAATCTAACTAAACAACTGTTGTAAATAAGAATTGACAAGTGTGTTCAATTTTAAAACCCAAATGAAATGTTTGGTGGTGTTCATTTTACCCCTTTTTCTTAGTTGTAAAATTTGAAAAACATTCACCAAAAACACCTAAATTCTTTGTTAAACATCCAAAACAAAATTTCTAATCAAATATTAAGCATGAAAAAGTGATTTAAACATGTTTTGAGCAAAAATACAACATGGTTCTACAACTAAATTATTATCATGTCCTTTAGCTTTGAATCCTTTTTTAATGTGAAACAACAAACTTTAAAAAAGTAGGTCTCGAGTCTATGTTTTAAGAAAAACATAGTGATCGACATCAATCAATACCACGGATGTTGGTTATGACCAACCAAGATCTGATCAAGGTCAGTTCTACTAATCGACGTCGGTTAAGCCAAGTAACCAATTTCGATATTTTTGTTGATGTCAATTAATGTGTAAAAACTATGGCAACCAAAAATGGCAAAACAAAGTTAGAAAATTAATTTACACTAGTTTAAAAGGCTCAAATGAATTTTTTAAAGTTGCAAAAGGATCTCCTTTATATGTAGGATGTGTCTAGTCCCACCAAGTGTGCCATTATGTGATATAAGAATTTGACTCAAGAGAGGATGGTTAGTATGGTGTTAGCTCCAAAATGAAAACAAAATGAAATAAATGCACTAATAACATAACATCTCTAGGCCTAGACACCAGGGAGAGCTTAGTTCACAAAAGCAATTGAGAAACACAACTAAAAATCAAGAAACCAAACATAAGAGTTCCTTCACCTTCCTTGGATGCTCCAAATGCCTTTTTCATGGTGGCTTGCTCATCTTGTGCTTCAAGAGGTATTCTTCAATGGAGTGTGGCTACCTTCATCTCCTCTTGGCACCTTGTGGCTTTAGATTGGCTTGGAATCAATTTGGCATTATAACACTAGTTGTTTAAAGCTTTTTAGAACCAATCCTACATTATAAATTGCACAAATTAAGCTTATAAATGATGTTGTGAGGCCTCCTATTTATAAATTTTTGGATTTGATCAGAATCAACCTCAACCATCCATCTCAAGATTGAGATGTGTGGTTGAGGATTAATTCAATTTATAGAATTAAGTTTATAATTATCCTCATCATGGAATTAGAAGAAGAGGAAATTTAAGAGGAATGGAGGGCATCATATAAGGTATTGATGAGGCATGGGAGGCATGAATCTTGATATTTATGACATTTATGGCCTAGGGATGTCTTCCCAAGAAATGAGTTCACTCGATGATGTAGATATTCAATATTTATTTCTAAAAATAAGTATTCAAAAGTTTTCCATGGAATTATTAATTAGGCCTTGATTTGGGTTAATTAACTCTTAAACATGATTAAGGACTTTATGTACAAATTACTCAAATTAATTATAATGCCCTATTATTGGTCTAAAATTTGACTAGATTAGAATTGGAAGGTGACATCAGATGTTTTCAAGTCATATTCCCATTTAGGATGTTTCCAACAATAAATAATGAAGGCACATTTATTGTGTAAGAGATTTGATAGGGAAGAGCAATCTAGAGCACTCACATGCAAATTTGGCATTTTGACTCAAAATAGACTGATCAAAGTTAGCTAGCCCATAAATTACATTACCCCATTTAGGGATACCCTATCCAAAATTAGCACTTGAATCCATCATTTTCACATCATTTTTCATGTTTTAGTATTTTTAGGCCAAGTTGTGCATTTTAGGTGGAAACTAGCTAAAATTTTGATTGGAGGTTATTGATGGCTAGTTTTAGGTGTCTACACTTGACACATTTTTTCACACAATCAAAATAGTCTTAGTTTAGGGTGCACCAGTAATATCCTAAGTGGAAGATGAGTTTAGCCATAATGATTCCACTAAAGTGGCCCCCATAAATACCCTCATATGTCTCCTTGATAGTGTGAGAGGCTTTCAGATCATGAAGGAAACAAAATAGGAGGCCATCAAAACCATGTTTGTAAATAATTCCTCCATAATGGTGTAATGGGAGGTGCTATGAATAAAAACCTGATAGGCATTCCTAGGGAGGCTAGAGGGAACTATGTTATGGTGAAGTTAGATGAAGGTTCATTGATACCAAAGGTTAGGTAGAATCTCTTCCACACTAAAGATGGTTAGATTGTCCAATTTGGTGTAGGAAGGTTCGGTGAGGCAACGGACATTGACTGATAGTTTGGAGTCTGAGGGTGATAATAGGATCTAAGAGGTAAGAAAATCCATGATATTGATAAACTTGTTGATAAATCATGGGGTGGTTTGAATATGGTAGTGTTTGAATGATGTTAGGAGTTATATAAATAATTATCTATATAGTTACATCATTTCATTCTTACACTGGTAAATGCCATTGACTTGGTTGACCACAAGTTGGGAGTCACCAAAGATATTGATTATTTTGACTCCTAAGGCTAAGGAAATTTGGAGACCTAATATTAACGCTTCATACTAAACCACATTGTTGGTGCATTTGAATTCAAGTTTAAATAAAAAAGAAAGTGGTTCACTAATAAGGATGATACTAGCTCCCCCACCCTATTTACATTTGGAAACATCAAAAAACATGGTTACATGATTGGTAAAATTAACTTGAGATAAACTTGAGATTGACTCATATATAAATTCAAGAGGGGGAGGTTAGGTGTTTATTAGGATTATATTTGCCAATTAGTCAGCAATTACTTGCCCTTTGATTGATTTTTACTAGAGAAAATCAAGGTCAAACTTAGCTAAAAGCATGAGCCACTTAGCCATACACTAGTTTTGGTATGGTTTGGAGTGCATACACTTGAGTGGGTTAGTATTAGTTATGATAAAAATTTTATGGTTAAGAAGGTAGTGGCAAAGTTTGGTATCCATGAAGACTGAGCCAAGCACATTTTCTCAGTATGTGTGTACCGCGTCTCATACTCGATAAGTGTACAACTAATGTAATTGATAGTTTACTCTTTATGTTGTTTGTCCCAATGGGTAAACATTACCCCTAGGGAATGGTCAATGGTAGAGATATAAAGGTAGAAAGGTTGGTCATCTTTAGGAGGTGTAAGGATAGGTGGAGATATAAGGTACTATTTAAGTATATCAAAGGCCTTTTGATAATAAACATTACACTTAAAAGAGATGTTGCTTTTCAAGAGGTGGTGGAAGGGTTGACACCGATCAAAGAGTTGGGACGTAAAATGGTGATTGGATTGGAGCTTCCCCTAAAAACCAAAAAGTTGTTTTAGATTGGTTAGAGGTAGCATCTTGAGGATGGCTTTGATCTTGGTTAGGTTAACCTCAATTCATCGAAGGGAAATAATGAAGCCTAGAAGTTTGCCTAAAAAAACCCCAAAAATACATTTCTTGAGATTGAGTTAGACATGATAATGGATAATTCACTCAAAGATAATCTTGAGAATGGTTAAGTGGTCTTTGTGAAATTTTGACTTCTCGAGAAGGTCATCCACATAGTCTTTAATGATTGTATGGATAAGTTCCTAGAAAATATAGGTCATGACACATTGGTAGGTTACACTAGCACTCTTAATACTAAAGGACATGACACTGTAATAAAAAGTCCCCTATGGGGTGATAAAGGTAGTTTTATGTTGATCTTCAGGGGCAATTAAAATCTGATTATAACTCAAGAATCCATCTATGAGTGACAAAACCTTGTGGCTTGTTGTGAGATCAAAAAGTTGGTCGATGACAGGTTGAGGAAATTCATCCTTTGGGTAGGTGTGGTTGAGGTCATAAAATTACACATATATTTGTATTCCCCTTATGGCTTTGGTGATAGGCATGATGTTTGAAACCCATTGAACATAATCAATGGGTTAAATGAAGTTGATAGAAAAGAGGCATTAGAGCTCTTCTTTGATAAAGAGAGATATGTGAGGATGCATGTCATAGAGATTTTATTTGATAGGTTTGGCATCCTGATTAGTCATAATGTTTTGGGTGGTAATAGTTAGGTCAATACTAGGCATGTCAATTTATGACCAGGTGAATACAATACTGTGATCCTAAAGGAAGGTAGAGAAGTTTTATCATTCCTTAGGGGTGAGATTTTGGCCTAATTTAACAACTTGGGGGTTGTTTTAAGTACTTATGTCAATACCCATGGTGGGTTCATTAAACATGGTTAAGGTCTCTGGAGATAAGGATTTGTGGATGGAGGAATCAGGTGCACAAAGGTAGGTGAGAATGGAATCATCATCCTATCACTAGATAATGTGAATGATAGCAGAGTCTTATCCTACCATTTTTAGATGGAATAAAGGGATGAATATGGCTTTCCCTTATTTTTGATAAGTCAGGGGTCCAAGGGTAATCATGTTGATGAAAACAAAATTTAGGTGGGATGATTTCCTCATCCTCACCCATAGGGGATGTTGGTGAGGAAGGGGTCTCTTCTTTAATAATGTTAGGGATATTTTATTTAAATTTCTTATTATTAGGTAGAATGAAGCCAAGGTCATGCTTCTCATGAGGCTTTCAGGTCTCAATCGAGAACAATGTGTGTGGTCTATGCTCATATCTCCCTAAGCAGAATCCTTTCCAAGTACACTTGTAGAGGTATACTTTGGTGAAGTCTAGGTTGTCCAAGTAAGATAACATGGAGATGAATGATTGAGGTGAAGAGGGGATGGTAGTAGTGCTAAGGGGCTAGTAAATTCCCCCATAGATAAAGTGGGTTTGATAACTCAAAGGTCCTAAGGGGGTAATGGCTCTAATTTTGGGGTCATAACCTAATTGGTGGTTGAGCTTTCCATATTCTTGGGGATTTTGAAAGGCATTAAGGGTGAGGGGGTAGTATTCTCTAAGGGTAAGGTTTTAAAAGGTGCATTTCAATGGATTAATGATGGCTATTTGGTTTATAGAGATAGATGCACTATTAGATGCCTTAATGGAAGGAGAAGCAATCACTTTGGCTTTTGTCAGTGAGGGCTTGGTGGTGGTTATTTTTAGTGCTTTGGATGAAGGTAAGAGAACATAATTATGTCAGTAGGTCCTATTGCATGCTGTAAAATGTCTAGGGTTAGCTTTTATGGTAACAACTTGACCTTCATGTTCAAACTTGACATAATGATGGAGGGTGGAAAGTATACAACCCATATCCCAAATCTAGGGTCTCCCTAGTAAAAAAATATACTAAAATTAACCTTTGACCACATAAAAGAGTTTTGGGAACATGCGAGGTCCTAGCCAAATGTGAAGGATGGTATTTTTCAAGGTAGTGGTCATAATGTGATTAAATGATCTAAGGATGGCTAAAGTTTTTTACATGACATTATCTAGTAGCTTGAGTTGATCATAGGCATGGGAAGAGATGATGTTGATATTGGCTCCTCTATTGATCATTACCCATTTGATGTAAGTTTGGTTAATGTGGGATGTAATAAAAAGAGGGGGATCTGGGTCCCCAAGATAGATTGAAGGTATCTTTGAATCCTTGAAGGTAACAAGGGTAAAGAGTTGGAAAGTACTTATGAATCCCTCTATAGGTTGGGAGTCTCCTAGTCTAACCTCAATAGCTTACATAGCTTCTATCATGGCCTAAAAATGGTAGGGTGAGGTGGAAATGAGCTTGTAGAGTCTCATCTTAGCTAGGGTCTAGTGAATTTTTTTAAGAATTACCATCCTATTGGATTTAAAGGGGTTAGCCTCTGAGGTGCCTAAGATGATAACTTTGGGCTTAGCTATAGACATGGAGGTTTGGATCTGGTTTGGTTTAGGGTGAGTTAGTGGGTATTGTTGACCCAATTTTGCCTCTCAAGCAAAATTCCAGTCACCTCCTACACTTGCTTTACAGGCCAGTCATTTTGGGTTGCAAGGTCCACCTTCAGGTTTTGACAGTGCCGTTACAGAGCATTGGTCATGAAAGGCAGCGAAAGGGAGAGTCTTCAAATGCCCATGAGAGAAGAGAATAAAATAGAGTGTTCAACACTTAGGCAAAAAAGAGGGCAAAAAAAATGCAGAGGGCAGCAAATTCGCTGCCCACTACAAGGGTGGGTAAAATGAGCCCACCTACAAATATGCAGAGGGCGGCAAATTCACCACCCACAACACAAAGAAAAAGAAAGACGTCGGCTGACGTCGGCAATACTACCGTCGTCAACACCTTACAGAGATCGACGTCGGTAGAATCGCCGCCGTCGGCAGCACAACGGCAGGAGCAAAAGTTGGAAAATCCTGCCCTCAGGCGGTGAAATGGAAAACCCCGAGCAAGGAAAAAAGTCCACCCTATGGCAGCAAATTGAAAAAGTCCACCCTATAGCGGTGAATTGTAAAAGTCTGCCCTAAGGTGGGGAAAATGAAAACCCTACCCCATGGCAGGGAAAGAGAAAGGGCTGCCCACAGCACAATACTACCAACGTCGGCAACTTTCACAAACCAGCGTCGGCAAGACTGTCGCCATCAGCAGCTTATCAGTCGACGTTGGTAGAAATCCTACATGAAGTCCTTGCAAAGGGCAGAAAATTTTCCACCCACAATAGATGGTGGCAAATTTCACTTGCAGTGCACAAGAAAAAACCCGCCCAGCCACCGGAAGAGAAGACCAGTGCACAAAATGAGGCAATAAGCATGGTCTTGGCAGATTTGTGATGTCAGCTATAGTGTTTTTTCATGCTTTCTCATGAAACTTCTCTTGGCTCTTCTAGTATAAATACACAGACTTAGCCATTTATTAGCATCTCCTTGACTTTTGTAAAGAGCACTGCTCTGCAAATTTTCCACCTGAATCAATAAAAATACAGTTTTGCCTCCATTTTGGATTGATTTGCTGTGTATGCCCTGAGTATTATCTATGTTTAGTCATTATCCTCCATGCTTTCATAGGTAATACCAACAGACCAGCTATCTATAGGGACCGCTTCTGCAGCTGAAAGGAGAAGAACAATACTTGAGAAGGACAGAACAGAGTAAGTTGCTTGCAAGTGTGCATTCCACAGCACCTCGGTAAACCTCTGTGATGTATTTTCTGTTATAGCCTCCCCCTTTGTCTTAGCAGCCTGATTCCTCTACCAGATGTGTAGAGTATACTTGCATTTTCCCTGATTCTGAGAGTGGATCTAGAAGGTCACCCCTTTATTTTGGTGTATCACCTCTTTTAGAGTAAGTTGTTTGTTTTCATGCTTTTCTCTCTCCCTTTTCATCCCCCCCAGTATATACCTATATACCTATATTTTGCGTTACCTAAAACAAACAAGATACATCAGAGGGAACTAGCCCATACCTAGAGACTCTCCTCTCCTGCTTCGCCATCCCACAGACGAGAGAGGAGTTTCCATGTTGCAGGGAGAGGGCAGGAATCTATTTTCCTGCCGCAGGGTGCACTTTCCAGCGTCAACAGTTTTGGCACGCCCGGTGGGACTGTAGTTTCTAATGCAGTAGTATTTCAGGATTGATGTTGGTCCTACTATAGTGATTTTCAAAGATTTCCAGCATCTGGCGACTCCACTGGTAAGAGCTCAGTGCTTTATTTTAAGGCCAGTCTCTTAAACTTCTATGCCAAAGGTTACCACAAGGTCAGCTTCAAGAAGGGTCCCCTTTGAGTTCATTGAACTACCTTTAAACTCTGCTAAAAGACTCAGGTTTGGAAGAACTCGCCCTTATCCACTAGTAAATCCTCCTAGACCTATTGCTAGGAACACCAACCCAACTCAACCACAAATACAACTTGTCCCAGCCATGGCATTACCTTTTGCAGCTTTTCGTGGTGAGAGCCCTTTGAACCTCCCACGCTATGATCTGATCCCAGGAACAGCTCTAAAGAATGTGCCTTCTTTTGATGGAGTGGGACCTATCACAGTTGTTCAGCATATAAAAAATATTGCCAACCTTTGCAATATTCACAATATAATAGAAGAAAATATTGCCATCAGACTGTTAGCCTTGTCTCTGAAAGGAAAAGCTCTCGACTGGTACGGCACCTTGCCTGTGAATTCCATACATTCTTGGAACAAGTTGGGCACCCTTTTAACTGATCATTTTGGGGAAAAAAGTGATGGCCTCTCTCTTGCTGAGCAGCTGACAACTATAAAAAGAGCTCCACACGAGTATATGCAGGACTTCAATACGCGGTTTCAAAAGACTTGGGATAGAATTCCCATCTTGGTAAGGCCGACCCCCAGCTACGCTTTCTTGTACTATCTAAAAGCATTAAATAGTGACATTGCAATGATGATCCAATCTATGGGGGGACACATACTGCCAGCTACGTATGACATAGCCATTGCGGCCGAAAATTGCTTAATTCAAGCTGGGAAAATCGCCCCTAGACCTCACATGCCACTTTTCCCAGAACCGCTGCCCCCAATTCAGGCTGTCACTCCTACAATTGCTCCCCTACCTGTCATCAAGAAACCAGCTATTTTTCCATCCAATGAATTAAATGAAGTTAAGGGCTTGTTGCATAGCATGTCAAATGAACTTGTTGCCCTTAAAAGGCAGAAAGCTCAAAGCAACAAGCCAAACCAGGGTTATCAGAATTATGGCCATGCCCCTAGACCCCCCTTTCAAAATTATAACCAAGGTCAGGGGCAACTCACTACAACCAGGCCTTATCAAAATTATAACTTAGGCCCCTCTTCGTCATCTAAAGCTATGGTGCCTATTCAGAATAATTTAGTGCAGGAGCAGCCAGGTTGTTCAACCATGAGACAGGGTCAAGAGCAAGCTGCCCACACGAACGATATGTTGAATTTTTTTTAGAATTTAGAAAATCAGGCTGCTGATTTCTCTCAATTTTTTGAGTTCCCAGCTCAATCCAGCACAAGTAACAATCAAACTCAGCCAGATTCTACCCTGATAAATCATGAAGAGGGTGAGCTCTGTGCAATTAATCATGGGGGCACTGCAGGCAAACATGTTGATTGCATTGCGGCCAATACGAGATTTAAAATAAGAGCAGTTGGAGAAGTGCAAGCTTCCCCTTAGGCAGCAGCAAATCCTCCACCACACCCTTTTCAAAAGGCTCCAATTCCCAGACAACCATTTGCACCTCCAGCTCCTCAGTCTACAGCTCCAGTCGGGATCAGCCCAAAGGAAAACATGAAAGGAGTCAGTCCCCAAGTTAATATAGTTGATCAAATGAAAAAATTGCATGTGAGCATTTCTCTATGGGATTCATTGTCTCTTTCGGGACAAAAGGAGGTATTGAAGAAAGAATTGCATGAGCTAGATCGCCAGTCCATCCCAACAGACACTAATAACGTCTTAATGACAAATGGGCAGCCTTCTGCTCTAGGTCAGGTAAATAAAGAAGAAAAGACTCCCCCTTTTTATGTATCTTTGATCATAGGAGAATTTTTAGTACATAATTGCATAATTGATAGTGGGGCCAGCACTTCAGTAATGCCTAAATGCATTGCTGATAAGATGGGGTTAAAGTACGAAGCAATGAACAAAGGAGTCTTGCAACTAGATGGGACACCTGCAAAGACAATCGGAGTCCTGAAAGGATTGAGTTTAACATTGCATGCCTACCCGATATTCTCGATCCCCCAAGATATAGTAGTAGCGAACGTTCCTCCATATTTTGCAATCTGTTTGTCAAGGGACTTTACGTCCAAGATAGGGGGCTATCTAGCAGCAAATTGGTCATACTTGGTTTTCAGAACCAAATACGGGACCAAAGTGAAAATCGAATCTGAACCACTCTACAAGGACCACCTAGAGCCCTATTCACCCAAGGCAGCAAATGTCAGTTACACTATCATTGATCCAAAAGACTCTCAAATAGACAAGTCCTCATCTTCTACTCTTGAAGGAGTCACAGATCTACTCTTGGATGAGTGGGGAAGCGATAACTTCGAGCACAATACTTATAAGTTTATTGAGGAGGCAGACCTTGGCATCTATTGCTTGCATGAAGAAAGCGCCGTCATGCCCAATATAATGAAGGAGAACAAAGAAGACCTTAGCCTGTGGCAGTTATACTTCGACGGTTCCAGAAGTAAACTAAGTGCTGGTGGTGGGGCAATGTTAATCTCCCCTTCTAAAGAAAGGTATTTTTCAGCTTTTCATTTCCAGTTCTCTTGCACATGTAATGTTGCAGAATATGAGTCTTTGATTCATGGACTTGAGTGGGCAAGAAAGAGAGGGATCAAAAAATTGCAAATCCTGGGGGACAGCAACCTAATAGTGAACCAAATAAGAGGCCTGAACCTAACCAAGAACTCCTTGCTGAAGTCTTACAAGCATAGAGTCTGGGACTTGATGGAGGATTTCTTTGCTCTTAACATTACCTCAATTCCCAGGGAACAAAACAAGCAGGCTGACAGGTTGGCAGCTGTTGGCGCCCAATTTGATGTTTCAAAAGAGATAAGCAGGGGTTGTGGTTCGCACCATTTAAAGGTGGTGGTTCGGCCTTCAATTCCAGACAATGTTACAAATTGGTAGGTCTTCGAAAGTGACCAACAAATAGCCCTTTTCCTGAAGGAGGAAGCTGAGTTTGCGGTCCACAATCAAGCGAAATTGCAGCAGCAATATGGAAATCAGATTGTTCAATTGAAGAACAATAAACTCCCTAAGGGTCTGGTCACACTTGAAAGTATTTTCAATGGAGAGGACCAACTAAGAGATGACAAAGCATGCATCACTACCAAAGAGGAGAATTATGAAAAAGTTGAAATCTTCAAGGACAAGTTACTAGCGCTTGGTAAGGTCTACACATTTCAAGAAAGACAAACTTTCATTCTGCTATGTCAGGAGTTCACTGACGTCTTCACCTGGGACTATAGCGACTTGAAAGGCTTCAATCCAAGACTCGCCCAGCACACCATTGAATTAGATAAAGGCACAAAACTAGTCACACAAAAGTAGAGGCCTGTTGACCCGATGGTCAAGCTCCTTATGCAGAAAGAATTGGCCAAGTTGATTGAGTCTGGCATTATATTTCTGATCAAACATTCCTCATGGTTGGCCAATTTGGTTCCAGTTAGAAAGAAAAATGGGGAGATCAGACTGTGTGTCAACTTCAGAGACCTTAATAAAGTCTCTTTAAAGGATCATTATCCCTTTCCAAACATGGATCAGATCCTCCAAAAGGTAACTGGTTCCGAACGCTTCTCCCTCTTGGATGGCTATTTGGGATATAATCAGATTCTGGTGCGTGACTCCGACCAATACAAAACAGCCTTCACCACTAAATGGGGAATGTTCGCCTACCAGAAGATGCCTTTCGGGCTATCCAATGCTGGTGTTACTTTCCAGCGAGCCATGGACATAGATTTTAGTGGTTTGATAAATAAGAACGTGTTGGTGTACCTCGATGATATAACAGTTTTCTCCAAAGAGGTAGGACATCATATGAAGCACCTCAGGCAGATTTTTGAGAGGTGTAGGGAATTTGGCATCTCCCTAAATCCAAAGAAATGTGTATTTGTGGTTCACGAGGGGAAACTTCTTGGCCACATTGTGTCTAAGGAAGGTTTGTCTATCGACCCAGAGAGAGTTCGCTCCATTCTGGAGATGTCCCTGCCAAAGCACAAGAAAGGCCTACAGAGTTTCTTTGGCTGGATAAATTTCATTCGGAGGTTCATTCCAAATTTTGCTGAAATAGTTAAACCCCTAACCTCCTTGCTAAAGAAGGGTGAAGAATTCAAATGGACAATGCCAAGAAAGGACAGCTTTGAAGCTATCAAACAGGCTTTGACCCAGGCTCCCACTCTAATCAGCCCCGACTTCAATAAAGACCTCAATCTCTATACCTTCAGCAACGGAGAAGTAATATCCGCCATGCTCACCCAAGCAAACAGTGATAACCTCAAGCAACCACTCGCCTTCTTCAACCAAGGGTTAGAGGACTTCGAAATCAGGTACACCTACGTAGAAAAACAAGTCCTGGCAGTGGTGCGCAGCTTGAAGAAATTCAGATATATGTTATCAAACAGCAGGATCCATCTCATGGTTCCACATCCTAGCGTCAAAGATTTCCTAACCAATCGAGACTTAAACGATAAAAGAGCGGGATGGATCACCAAGGCAATGGAGTACGACATAGACATCAAAATCACCAAGTTGGTGAGAGGAAGGGGCCTATGTGAACAGCTAGCCGTAGATTTGAGACAAAAGGATGAAGATAATTTGTTGATCCATGACGCAGCCACTGCAGAAGAACCAGCTGTCATAAGGGATTGGACACTAGGCATGAGGCATTTCCTTCTTACGGGCGAATGTCCACAGGGTCTCGATAGGGCCAGAAGAAGGTATTTTAAACTTTAGTCCCTTTCCTATGTTTTGATTGACGGAGTATTGTTTAGGAAGGATCTCTCTAGGGTTCTCCTAAGATGCATTGACTCTAGTCAGACTGACAAGGTATTGGCTGAGTTTCACAATGGGCCAGCAGGTGGCCATTTCGCCCCTAAGACCATAGTAGCAAAAATAATGAGAGCTGGCTATTTCTGGCCCACTCTCTTCAAGGATACCCATGCCTGGGTAAGAAGGTGTCAAAAGTGTGCACTCTTTGACGAAAAGCAGCGATTGGTTGCCATGCCCCTACAGCCCATTCAAGTTGAACAACCATTCATGCAGTGGGGCCTGGATTTCATAGGGATGATCAATCCTCCCTCCAGTGCCAGACACAAGTGGGTCCTGACTGCTACGAATTATTTCACCAGGTGGGTGGAAGCCATTGCTTTGAAAGAAGTAAATGAAAGCGCAGTCCTAGATTTCTATGAGGACTTAGTGACACGTTTTGGAGTCTCAGCCACTATAATCTCAGATAACGCCTTGGCTTTTTTGGGAACCAAAACTAGTGAATGGGCGCTAAGGTATGGTATATACCTCAGCACTTCATCAAATTACTACCCACAGGGGAATGGACTGGCTGAGTCCACTAACAAAAATTTGATCAAGATTATAAAGAGGACCATGGAAGAAAATTAGAGAACTTGGCATGCCAAGTTGAAAACAGCTCTATGGGCCGATCGAATCACTCCAAAAAGATCAATCAGAAATTCTCCATATATGCTTGTGTATGGAAGGGAAGCAAGGCTTCCTATCTCACTTGAATTGCCAGCACTAGACCTCGCACATCAGCTGTATCTAGAAGAAGGAAGCAGCATGGAGGTTAGATTGTGTGAACTAATGGAGCCCCAGGTGGTAAGGAACTAGGCCATGGTCTCTATGATCAGTCGCAGCATTAGGTGAAAAGACATTTTGACAAGAAGTCTTCATCAAAGAGTTTTGTCGAAGGAGACATTGTCTTAAAATGGGATGAAGATAGAGCTAAGCCTGGAAAACATGCAAAATTTGATGCCCTCTAGAGCGGTCCTTACATGATTACTCAGTGCAAGCAGCATAACGCATTCCAGCTCTCTGGGTTGGATGATGAAGAATTACGTATCCCAGTCAACGGGATACATCTGAAGCATTGCCACTAAATTTTGGTTTGGCTGTACATAGTTTCCCTTTTCATTTTCCCTATTTTTCCTAAGTGCAATTTGCACAATTAGTTGTTTTTAGTCTTGTGTGTTTCCCTTTGCAGTGGGGGTAAATTCTATATTTTTGATTGCAGAATCTTTTGAGCTGTTGTGAACTATCTTCAAAGTTACCATCTGACTCCGCACCCAATGGATATGCAAGGCAACTAGGTTCTAAGCATAGCAGGCATGCTTCCCCTGTGAGTCACCAATTTGTTGACCCAATTTTACCTCTCAGGCAAAATTCCAGTCACCTCCTACACCTGCTTTACAGGCCAGTCATTTTGGGTTACAAGGTCCACCTTCAGGTTTCGACAGTGCCATTATAGAGCATTGGTCATGAAAGGCAGCAAAAGGGAGAGTCTTCAAATGCCCACAAGAGAAGAGAATAAAATGGAGTGTTCAACACTTAGGCAAAAAATAGGGCAAAAAAAATGTAGAGGGCGGCAAATTTGCCGCCCACTACAAGGGTGGGTAAAATGAGCCCACCTACAAACATGCAGAGGGCAGCAAATTCGCCGCCCATAACACAAAGAAAAAGAAAGACGTCGGCTGACATCGGCAATACTGCCGTCGTCAGCACCTTATAGAGACTGACATTGGCAGAACTGCCACCGTCGGCAGCACAACGGCAGGAGCAAAAGTTGGAAAATCCTACCCTCAGGCGGTGAAATGGAAAACCCCGGGCAAGGAAAAAAGTCTGCCCTATGGTGGTGAATTGAAAAAGTCTGCCCTATGGCGGCGAATTGTAAAAGTCCACCCTAAGGCAGGGAAAATGAAAACCCCACCCCATGGCGGGGAAAGAGAAAGGGCTGCCCACAGCACAATACTGCCGACATCGGCAGCTTTCACAAATCGGCGTCGGCAAGACTATCACCGTCAGCAGCTTATCAGCCAATGTCGGTAGAAATCCTACATGAAGTCCTTGCAAAGGGTGGCAAATTTGCCACCCATAACAGATGGCGGCAAATTTCACTTGCAATGCACAAGAAAAAACCCACCCAACCACCGGAAGAGAAGACCAGCACGCAAAATGAGGCAACAAGCATGGTCTTGGCAGATTTGTGATGTCAGCTATAGTGTTTTTTCATGCTTTCCCATGAAACTTCTCTTGGCTCTTCTGGTATAAATACACAGACTTAGCCATTTATCAGCATCTTCCTGACTTTTGTAAAGAGCATTGCTCTGCAAATTTTCCACCTGAATCAATAAAAATATAGTTTTGCCTCCATCTTGGATTGATTTGCTGTGTATGCCCTGAGTATTATCTATGTTTAGTCATTATCCTCCATGCTTTCATAGGTAATACCAATAGACCAGCTATCTATAGGGACCGGTTCTGCAGCTAAAAGGAGAAGAGCAATACTTGAGAAGGATAGAACAGAGTAAGTTGCTTTCAAGTGTGCATTCCACAGCACCTCGGTAAACCTCTGTGATGTATTTTCCGTTATAGCCTCCCCCTTTGTCTTAGCAGCCTGATTCCTCTACCAGATGTGTAGAGTATACTTGCATTTTCCCTGATTCTGAGAGTGGATCTGGAAGGTCACCCCTTTATTTTGGTGTATCACCTCTTTTAGAGTAGGCTGTTTGTTTTCATGCTTTTCTCTCTCCCTTTTCATCCCTCCCAGTATATACCTATATACCTATATTTTGTGTTACTTGAAACAAACAAGATACATCAGAGGGAACTAGCCCATACCTAAAGACTCTCCTCTCCTGCTTCACCATCCCACAGGCAAGAGAGGAGTTTCCATGTTGTGGGGAGAGGGCAGGAATCTGTTTTCCTGCCGCAGGGTGCACTTTCCAGCGTCAACAGGTATGTATATGGAATGGACACTTTGGACATCCCTTTATCTTTTTTTTATGATCATGTGACCATATTAATGGTATATATAGAGGGGCAAGGTGTGATGGGGGGTTAGGTAGATTCTCCACCACTCTGAGGTGAGAGTGGGGGATTAAGAATGTGTTGGTGATTGGCTGTTGGGTCTATTGGTGGAGGAATGGATGGGAGTTCATATATTAAAAGATCATCCTCATCATAGTGTTTATGGATAGTAGCCTAGAGATATTTGTAATTTTTTATGTCATGCCTAGGTGTCTTATGATAGGATTAGATTTGATAGTCATTGTACCAGGCTAGCTTTGAACTAAGAGGATTGAAAGGTTTAATATGAGTTAATGTGAGGTAAGAGGTCTGAAATAATCTTTTAAGAATGGTCATATAATATTTAACTAGAGGTAATAAATGTCTTAGGATCATGGTTTGGGTTGGTAAGATGGGTGTGTTGGTGGTAATAAGTTTGGTGGGAGATGGTTTGGGTAAGGTGATGTTTCTAGTTGATGGTTTTGGTTTGGGTATGTTCATAGTTGGGGTGGCCAAGTTTGATGGTGTGACTATTAATAATTTGGGAAGGACCAATGCATAAAATAATAAGTGGGTTATTGTAATCAATGGTAGTGGGTGATATATTTTAAAATGGGGTTGCTTTTTAAGCAAAGTGGAAGGATGAGGCCCTAAGATAGAGGGCAAAGTAGAGGGAGATAAAGTTTTAATCATGTAGTCCTTTAGTGTTTTCATCCTCTTGGATGGGATGGGTTGAGACTTGGGTATAGGCTTAGGTGAAGTTAAGTCTACTTTTAAGGATGGGTAAACTAAAATCCAAGTAGGGAAGGCACCAAGAGTTTTGAAAGGTTTGGTTTGTGATGTGGTAGCTATTTTGGATAACTAAGAAGGTTAAGGGTTGGTAGAAGTTTAGATTGGTTTAAGAGGTGGTAGAGAGATGATGGATTGGTTGGTTAGAGGCATGCTAGAAGTTTTAAGTTTGTTGATGTAGGGAAGCTATAACTATTTCCAAAAAGTGGTTTTATCCATGTCTAGTTTTGTAGTCATACTTAACTTTTGAGTGAGTTTAGAAAAAGGTTTATATACTGGTCTAGCCTCTTGGGTAGTGGGTGTCTAGGAGACACCTATAGGTTGAGGAAGATTTTTGATAGCCTAATTCATTTTCTCAATTAAGGGAGGTAAATTTAAGCTAGGTGGCCACTCTATGAGGGGTGTTTGTGAAAAATTTACTCCCTTGGGCACAATGTCCATAGTTGTGGCTTGGTTTATAGTTAGGGGAGATGGTGGGATAGGAATGGTTGTTTTTTTAGTTTAGCTATCCAAAGGGGTACTTGATTATTCCAAATCCTTTATGAGTGAACCTAAAGAAAAAATAACTTCCTTGATTTGGACCTCTAAAGAAAGGGAAAGTGACTCTGCCACCTCGGCAGATGAAGTAGGGGAAAATTAGGTAGGTTGAATGATAGGTGTATCAAGGACCATATTGACCATCTAGGCATCATGATAATACTCAAATTGTTTGTCCTTGAATTTGATAGGGGCATTATTGGGAAAAGGTTTCATGAATATGTTAAGAGCTTGATTTTGAGGGGCATTGGTATTATCTAGCATGAGTTCCCCTTTATCAATAATACTATAAACAACATTCTTAAAAGTATTACATTAGATAACATCATGTCCAATTACCTAATGAAAATAACAAAGGTCATTCTCATTGTACCAAGTAGGTACTAGACAATAAGAATTAAACTACTAGGGTGGTTTGATGGGTAAAAGTTGTATAAGGTTAGCTTTTAATAGCTTCTCTAAAACCATGGTATACGATTCTATAAGTGGAGTGAATTTTTTTTTGTTGCTTTGGTTTGGGTTCCTTGTATTTTGGTTAGAGGTAATGGGTGAATTTTGTTAATTAACATTGGGTGGAGGGGCGGTTTTAAGGATGACAATATTTGTGGTTCCCTTGGTCTTGGTTCTGGTATTGGCTTGGTTGCCTAGTTTGAAGGAAGAGGTTTCATTGGTCTTGAAGGTAGAGTTCTTATTTCCTATTAAATTTACCCTCATCTATGGTCTAGTTTTCTAGCTTACGTGCCATGGTAAAATCCTCATCAAAAGTTTTGAAGCTTTAAATATGTAGTGTAGAAGATATATGTTTAACATAGACTCGAGTGAAAATTTCTATAAGTTCAGGTTGAGGCAAGGAAAATGAGAGTTGATTAATCAAGCTTCTCTAATGGGTGAAAAAATCAACAATGGACTCATCATCAAATTTTATAATATAATAAAGGTCTGTGATAGAGCCTTTCTTGGAAATGTTAATGGAAAAGTGATCTAAGAAGACTTGTGCTAGTTGGGTGAAAGAAAATATGAAATGCTTGGTGAGGGAACTATACCAATCAAGTTTTGGGCTAGATAAATATATGGGGAAAGTTCAAAAGAGAAGGGCATCATCATAATCAATCATGTAACATGCATGCCTAAAATACCTAAGGTGTTGATAGGGGTCCTCCTTGTTTTTAAATTTGGTAAATTTCAAAATCTCCTATTAAGGAGGGTAAGGTTTGATGGGGACAGAAGGATGAATAGGTTCATTACAAATTTGATCATAAGATATGATGTTATGAGTCCTTGAAATGGATGACTCAAGGTTGGTCATCTTATCCATGAGAATTTTCATTAGGTTGGTTTTAGGTGGTGCACTAAAAGGATTATAAGACCGATATTGTGGTTGAGGTTGGAAAACATATTGGTAATTGTTTGGTGGTTGAGAGGATACCCCATATTGGAATGTGGATGCTAGAGGTTGGGTAGGGTAGGTGGATGATGGTGGTTGGGTAGTGGGTACATACCCTTGTGGGTTATGGATGTATCCTATATTGGGTATAATGCATAAATATTGAAGAGTCCCTATGGATTGGGTATGGGTGGTATTTGGATTGGTGATAAGGGGTGAGGTAGTGACCTTTGTGTTAATGGGTGGTTAAGTAGAAGGGATAGATACCCCTAAGCTTGGTAAAGGGTTATTGATCAATGAGTTAGGTTTGAGAAATGGGAGATTGGTAGTGCTAGTGGTGGGTGATCTAGCAATAAGTGGAGCATGATGGGTTAATGGTTGGGTTGTACCCAAGGTAGAGGAGTCATTAGTAGGGGCGGAAGGTGTAAGGGTAGCGACTAGTTGGATAGGTTAGTTTTTAACTGTGGTGTCAAAGTGGTTAGTATATGAAGATGCCTAGGTGGTCAAAGGTTGGGTGGTGATAATAGTGATAACAATGCCTTTCATAAGGTGGGATGTCATGCCATAAATAGGATTTTGAGGTGGAGTTAAAATTGGGATATGGTGAAGGGAAATGTTAAGATAGTGCTGAAGGAAAACTAGATTGTTGTCTAAAAAAGTGGTAAAATCCATGTCTCCTTGGGGAAAAACCTAAGGAAAAATAGGTCTTCTAAATGGATGAGGTGAATATTATACCTCAAAAACTTAATTTATAGATGAGGAGGTAGAAGAGATTGATTTAAGTGATGGTTTCTACTTTATTAGGTCTCTTCACTGCAAGTGAGTGAGAACCATGCAAGAAAAGGGGGAGAGAAAATAAGAAAAAACTTACCACTTAAAAAAGAATACTATAAAATGATCAAGGCAATAAAGACACACACTATGAAGTACATTAAGCCTAGAGGTTAGTTTTAATATCACTTTTGGCCTATACCTTAGTTTGTATGATAGAAGTTAGCTTGTAGATTAGGTACTATAGAAGCAATCTATGTTTGGTTTCAGGTTATTTAGTTGATCAAAATAATATGTATTGAAATAAATATGTGGCTTGGTAGTGGGGCCTACCCTCTCACTTCATAGTCCCACAGTGATAAGGGTGTCACGTGCCTAGCTAATATATATTGATATCTTGAGTTTATACTCAAATAAAGAGCTAAGTTGGTTCTCCCCTTGGTAATGACCTCCAATTAGGATTGTCAAGAATGGGTAAGGTGGCCACTAAGTGATGAAATCCCATTCAGACCTTGTCTCAAATTGTTTTGATGTTTGATTGAATAAAATGGTATAGCTAGTGTGTGCAATAAAAGTGATTGTACAATAAGATTATTGTGCTTTAATTCAAAATGAATTAATGTTATAAGCAAGCAATGGATGTAATTGATTGTAATACCAAAATAAATTTTAGTTTCAATTATGAGCATAGATAGAGAGAAGAGCATACAAATAAAAACAAAATGTGAGTAAAGACTCTAGGTCTCACTGGGTGTGCCAAAATGTTTCATGTAAAATTTCACTTAAGTTCTAAAGAAAGAGAAAAAAACTTGATATGGATATGGTTAAAAAACTTATTTGGTTTTGCACGTACTAAATCAAAATATTTTAAAGAGCTCATCTTTGTCTTAGGATGAAGACCTATAGATAAGAAATCACTAAAGCAAGCTTGTTTGTTAGATAGATAGTTTGGTGGATTGCCTAGGGTTATCTAGATCCCAAAATCAAGAGCTTCTTTAGGGGTTGTCAAACCACACATTTCAAACAACCAAGTTCACAAAATTAGAAATAAGTTACTTGCATCAATTAAATAAGATTACTAAAATTGAACACAAGAATGCTTGTTAAGGAAATAGACTAAAAATGATCAAATTAGTGATAAACTAATTAATACTAGTGTTAAGGGGTTGGGGTATGCTTTAAAAAATATAAAATAGGTCTGTGAGTGGTAAAAAACATATAAAATTAGATTTGATTACATGTAGGTGGATGAAAATAGGTTGATCATTTTTAGTTCCATAGGTGACCATCAACAATTGGGGTGACCATCGACGATTATGTATTTCCATCGATGATTGGGTCTGACCATCGACTGTTGACTATGGAATTCTAGGTTTGACAAGTATATGAATGACAAGATCCTATAGATGGATTTAAAAAGTTGGGAAAGGGTTGGGTTGATTACAAAATGTAATTAAAGAATGTGAATATTGATAAACAAGTATGTGTCTTACCAAAAGTCAGCTAGGTGGGTAGTTGATGTAGTTAGCCTATTGGTAGAATATGACTTGATATTGTTAGAGTAACAATACCTAAGATCTTGTTTGAGAGGTGATGATAAGTCAGCTCTTAATAAGATGGTTGATAATGCTTGATAATGTTGATGATGTTGATTCACCTGATTGACCTACAAAAGAAAACTCCTAAACGCCTAAGCTCTTGATAATTATTACAAATGGATTTAACCTACCAGGTCTCTTTTTCTTATAGGCACAAGAAAGAGGTGGAAGTGAAGGTGTATCTAGGCCATCTAAATATAATTCATCCATGTAAAGGCTCACAACTAGAATTAGATGAGTTATTTTTTAAAAAGTAACAAAGAAGGTTTACATGTTGTTTGTTAAAAGGTGGATCTTGACCGTCAATGGTTAGGGGTTCCCAAGGTTGACCATCAATGGTCACCCTGATCGTTAATGGTTATGGTCTATAGGAAAATGGTTCTAAATGTCAGGTTCACTTAGCTTGGTGAAACTAGGTGTAGATTGGTTTGGTGAGGCTACATAGGTGTAGGTTGGTCCCAAGGGGGTCCTAGGTAGGTTCAGGGGGATTTTTGACATTTGAAAATGTATGTGTGTAGGTTTTTGCTTTATAAATAACATTATAACCAATCTTAACATGAGATGACTCAAAACAAGAGGAAAACCATTGACTTTTATTTGTAAATCACTTATCACATGCATCATGGAAATAATTTCATGAGTAGGAAAAATAGAACACATAAGAGTTTCATTGAATGTACATAACTTATTATTTATTTCAAACATATACACACTAGGAAGAGAAAAATTATGAGTAGAAAACCATAAAAAAACATATAAACACCATCACTCACATGAGATGAATGTGTACTATCTACTTCATTTACCACTTGAGCAAATGAAGAAATATTTTGCATGGCATGTTTCCTAATAATTTCAATAATATCATAATCATTATTTTCATTAAATTTAAAATTATAATTTGAAGTATCCAAAGTATATATATATTTATTCAATAAATATTTAACATTCAAATTTCAAGATTCCATTTTGCTAATATAAACCATGAACTAAGCTAAGAAAAGGAAAAAACATTGAAATAATCAATAATAAATCCTAAAGAGAAATTTAATAAGGTAAGCCCTAAAAATATATTTAAACAATAAACCCTATGGGAATAAAGGAATCAAACCTTAGGTTAAGTGATAAAAAATGGATGGCTTCACCTAAATATTTTAACAAATTATGGTTTAAGGGTAAATACACTATGAAAAACTCATTAAAACTATAACACATGGGATATTTAAGATAATACAATAAATAAAAACAATTAGATATACCCTGATTCATAAAATAATAATAAAAGTACCATGAAACTATGAACAATCGCTAATAATGAAAGGAAAGAGAATAGAAGCAATGACCAAAACAAACACACCTAGGTTATGATAGTCAATAAAAATAAAAAAAGAAGGCCATGGAGTCATGTATACAAAAAATCAAATTTTTTTATGTAGATGAATATGATCATGGGTTGACAAGAATCATGAGTTGATAAGGATACTTTTTCATGGATTGTGGTTTCCTATTATAACTATGAAAATTTTGACTTTATGGTTTTGAAACTTTATACAATACTTCATCATGACATATGAATATATTCCTTTCTCACATTTGAAAATTGGCATGAGTGAATGTTATAATTGGATCTCTTTTATTATAACCCTAATAAAAACTATATACAAAATAAATATGCAGTCAATTGGCTTAGGCCTCCTCCTTGAGGTTTGAAACTACATATCCTACATACTCAAATTAAGGAATCATTGCAATTTTAGTGTATTTTGAGTTTTCCCAAAATAAGTGAGAAATGGGATTTCACCTTATTTCCCTATATAATAATATTAAACGACATGAAATTTCACTTAAGATTTCACTTAATATAAGTATGCAACAATTTGAAACCCTTAAAATACTTGAAAATCATAAATATAAACTTGGAAAAATTCCTAAGACTTGAAATGACTTGATTGGCATGATTACTTGTTATTGAAATGTTTTAGGATGAAAAAATATGTGTATATGCAATAGATATTGAATATGAACATAAAATAGATGTAGATATGCAATTAATTAGCAAAGACACAAATAAATTTTACACATGGTTTAATGTTTAAAATCTCAATCGAGGTAAAAAACCATGATGATTATTTATTCATCAAAAAACTCGCGTATCCAATACATTCATTTAGCATCTCACTTCTTCTTAAAACAATTCACAAAACCTTAACAGTGCTCACAAATATCTTTCACTATTCACAAAATAATATTGTATTCATTGTTGTCTCAATGTGTAAATTTACAAAGGGGAAAAACCCTTTTCATATTGAGGTATGATGTGGACCGTTTTAACCAACGAATCCAACCTCTCCCCAATGAACATAATAGTCCTATTTAATAGCATTGTCTATTATTATTTTTACATGATGATTTAACCCATGTTAAATAATAATAATAATAATAATAATAATAATAATAATAATAATACATTTATTATTTATCTATGTAATATATTAAACACCCAATATGGTACCACTCAACATTATATGTTCTAAGACTCCCCCTTAATGTTAAGTCAGAATACATGCCATAGTCACCTTAATAAAGGAATTATAATCCACCAATTAAAGTATAATTATTTTAGGAGGCATGTAGCATTTGAATTATTTAAAAACCTTCATCATGCCAATATCACCTTTTGAAACAAAATAAATTATAATCCATAAACTAATTAGAGTAGGCTATCATGATCGTGAGACTACATCTCACAGTTTTTCATTAATAATCAACCAAGCATTTTTGAATATTTTATAACATAAGGATCTCCATTAAAAAATATGCTTATAAGTATTGTGTATATTGTAAACTCCAAAATTATGAAGTTTACTAAAATCACATACAATGAATTATTACAATGCTTCAAAATAAGTATAAAAAAGAAGTAAACACATGGTCATTAGGAAGTAATATTTCCATGTAAACTCCCTCTTAATGGAAACTTTAAGAGGCCCAACATTGTACAAAACTAACAAAACTTGCTAGCACCAAATAATTTTGTGAATATATCTACCACCTATTTATTCATAGAATAAAAATACATATCAATATCAACATTGAGAACTTTCTCTCAAATAAAATGTGCATGAACTTCAATATGCTTAGTTTGTTGGTGTTACACTGTATTTTTTACTAGAATACAACTTTGATTATCACAAATAAGGGTAGTAGTATAAGAAACCTACAAATTGAGTTATCCTAGAAACTTTCATAACCACATGGCTTCTTTAGTAGCTTTCATATCACTTATATATTCTACTTCTATAAAAGAGAAGACATCATAGGTTGATTTTTAGTATTCCAAGTGATAGTACATGCACAAAAATTAAACACATCCAAAAGTATATCTATGATCTATAGTATCACCATCATGGTCAACATCATAATAACCATATAAATTATCATTACCAATAGAAGAATAAAATAGACCAAAATTTACAGTCCTTTAATATATAAAATTATTATTTGTTTACTAATTTTCAATGACCTAAGTACGGATCCTTCATGAATTTTTAAGTAACATTAACAACATATGATAAATCAAACTATCAATAAGTTATCTATAAATTGTGGGGTTATATTTGTCACACATAGGTTTTGGATTAAGCCTAACACCAAATTTAATAGGAGTATATATATAGCCTAGTAGTAGTTATATAAATCAAACTATCAATAAGTTATCTATAAATTGTGGGGTTATCTTTGTCACACATAGGTTTTGGATCAAGCCTAACACCAAATTTAATAGGAGTATATGTAGGATTACAGTAAAACATATTAAACTTAACAAGTAGATTATGATCATACAAAGATTGTGATATAAAAATTGAATTTTTATCCTTAAATATAGTCACTCTTAAAAAATGATGAAGAATGCCTAGATCATTCATTTTAAAAGTCTGACTTAGTTTATCTTTATATTTAAGAATTAAACTAATTATATTGCCAATAATAATAAGATCATCAACATGTAATAAAATTAAGATCAAATGACCATTTTTAACTTTAACAAATAGATCATTATTAGAAGAACATTTAGAAAAACCTAATTATTTAAAATAACTAGTGATTTTAGAATGCCAAGATTGAGGAGCTTGTTTTAAATCATAAAGATATTTCTGTAACTTAAAAACATAATGCATTTTTTAGAGTCAGTGAAACCTTTAGGTTAATTCATATAGATCTCTTCTTCTAAATAATCATTTAATAATGTATTTTTGACATCCATTTGGTGTATAATCCAATCATTTTGAGTTGAAATATCAATAAGTAATCTAACAGTACTCAATTTTTCTACAAGATCAAAGCTTTCAACATAGTCAATCCTAGATATTTAAGTAAAACCACAAAAACTAATCTTTCTTTAAATTTGTAAATTTTACCAATCAGATTATATTTACTTTTATAAAGCCACCTAAAACTAATAATATAACTTTTATCAAAGGTGGGACAAGATCCCAAGTCTAATTTTTAGTTAAGGTAGTATACTTAGCTTATATAGCAACTTTTTATCTATCATCTTGAATAGCTTTCTCAAAATATTGAGAATCGCATTCATACAAAGTCATTAAATAATGATAATAATGCTAAGTCCTATTAAATTTATTAATATTATCAAGATTATATGACTAAATTAGGGATTTATCCCATTTAGGTCTTTTAGATTATACATGAAATTTATAAGGTTCCTCAAACTCTAAGTTATCCAAAATTAGATCAACTTCCTCAAGGCCATTTATTTTTTCATAAGAAGAAACATGAGAATTAGATTCATAAAAATAATAACATTTAGGGGGTTCAAAAGAAGGCTCAAAAAAAAAATTTCAAGGATCAAAACATTCCTATTCTCAATGATTTGCATATTAGATGAATCATGCACTTTTAATCTTATAGTTTTACCTCTATAACCTAGAAAGATGCATGAATAAGAGGAAAGACAAAGTTTATTTATTTTTAATATAATAATAAAGATATTTTTAATCTAACAATACTCATTTTTTCTACAGGATCAAAGCTTTTAACATTAGTCAATCCTAGATATTTAAGTAAAACCACAAAAACTAATCTTGCTTTAAATTTGTAAATTTTATCAATAATATTATATTTACTTATATAAATCCACATAAAACCAATAATATACCTTTTATTATAGGTGAGACAAGATCCCAAGTCTAATTTTTAATTAAGATAGTATACTTAGCTTACATAGCAACGTTTTATCTATCATCTTGAATACCTTTCTCAAAATATTGAGAATCACATCTATACATAGTCATTAAAGCATGATAATAAAGTTGAGTCCTAGTAAATTTATTAAGATTATCAATATTAGACGACTAAATTAGGGATTTATCCCATTTAGGTCTTTTAGACTATACATGAAATTTATAAGGTTCCTCAAACTCTAAGTTATCCAAAATTAGATCAACTTCCTCTAGGATTTGTTTTTTCATAAGAAGAAACATGAGAATTAGATTCATCAAACTAATAACATTTAGGGGGTTCCACAAAGGGCTCAAAAAAATATTTTTCAAGGATCAAAACATTCCTATTCTCAATGTTTTGCATATTAGATGAATCACACACTATTAATCTTTTAGTTTTACCTCCATAACCTAGAAAGATGCATGAATAAGAGGTAAGATAAAGTTTGTTTATTTTTAATTTAATAATAAAGATATTTTTAATATAAGAATATTTTTAATCTAACAATACTAATTTTTTCTACAGGATCAAAGCTTTCGACATAGTCAATCCTAGATATTTAAGTAAAACCACAAAAACTAATCTTGCTTTAAATTTGTAAATTTTATCAATAAAATTATATTTACTTTTATAAATCCACTTAAAACCAATAATATACCTTTTATTATAGGTGATACAATATCCCACGTCTAATTTTTAACTAAGATTGTATACTTAGCTTACATAGCAACTTTTTATCTATCATCTTGAATAACTTTCTCAAAATATTGAGAATCGCATCTATACATAGTCATTAAAGCATGATAATAAAGTTGAATCCTAGTAAATTTATTAAAATTATCAATATTATATGATTAAATTAGGGATTTATCCCATTTAGGTCTTTTAGATTATACATGAAATTTATAAGGTTCCTCAAACTCTAAGTTATCTAAAATTAGATCAAATTCCTCAAAGGCATTTGTTTTTTCATAAGAAGAATGATGAGAATTAGATTCATCAAAATAATAAAATTTAGGGGGTTCCATAAAGGGCTCAAAAAAATATTTTTCAAGGAACAAAACATTCCTATTCTTAATGATTTGCATATTAGATGAATCATGCAATATTAATCTTTTAGTTTTACCTCCATAACCTAGAAAGATGCACAAATAAGAGGTAAGATAAAGTTTATTTATTTTTAATTTAAGAATAAATATATTTTTAATCTGAGAATATTTTTAATCTAACAATACTCATTTTTTCTATAGGATCAAAGCTTTCAACATAGTCAATCCTAGATATTTAAGTAAAACCACAAAAACTAATCTTGCTTTAAATTTGTAAATATTATCAATCAAATTAAATTTAATTTTATAAAGCCACATAAAACCAATAATATACCTTTTATTAGAGGTGATACAAGATTCCAAGTCTAATTTTTAATTAAGATAATATACTTAGCTTACATATCAACTTTTTATCTATCATCTTGAATAGCTTCCTCAAAATATTGAGAATCACATCTATACATAGTCATTAAAGCATGATAATAATGTTGACTCCTAGTAAATTTATTAATATTATCAATATTAAATGACTAAATTAGGGATTTATCCCATTTAGTTCTTTTAGATTATACATGAAATTTATAAGGTTCCTCAAACTCTATGTTATCCAAAATTAAATAAACTTCCTCAAGGGCATTTATTTTTTCATAAAGAGAAACATAAGAGTTAGATTCATAAAAATAATAGCATTGAGGGGGTTACACAAAGGGCTCAAAAAAATATTTTTCAAGGATCAAAACATTCTTATTCTCAATGATTTGTATATTGGATGAATCATGCACTCTTAATACTTTAGTTTTACCTCCATAACTTAGAAAGATGCATGAATAAAAGATAAGATAAAGTTTATTTATTTTTAATTTAAGAATAAAGATATATTTTTAACCTAACAGTACTCATTTTTTCTACAGGATCAACAGTTTCAACATAGTCAATCCTAGATATTTAAGTAAAACCACAAAAACTAATCTTACTTTAAATTTGTAAATTTTACCAATTGGATTATATTTACTTTTATAAAGCCACTTGAAACTAATAATATACTTTTTATCAAAGGTGGGATAAGATCCTAAGTCTAATTTTTAATTAAGGTAGTATACTTAGCTTACATAGCAAATTTTTATCTATCATCTTGAATAGCTTCCTCAAAATATTGAGAATCACATCTATACATAGTCATTAAAGCATGATAATAATGTTGAATCCTAGTAAATTTATTAAGATTATCAATATTACATGACTAAATCAGTGATTTATCCCATTTAGGTCTTTTAGATTATACATGAAATTTATAAGGTTCCTTAAACTCTAAGTTATCCAAAATTAGATCAACTTCCTCAAGGGCATTTTTGTTTCATAAGAAGAAACAAGATAATTATATTCATCAAAATAATAACATTTATCGGGTTCCACAAAGGGCTCAAAAAAATATTTTTCAAGGATAAAAACATTCCTATTCTAAATGATTTGCATATTAGATGAATCATGCACTCTTAATCTTTTAGTTTTACCTCCATAACCTAGAAAGATGAATGAATAAGAGGTAAGATAAAGTTTATTTATTTTTAATTTAAGAGTAAAGATATTTTTAATCTAAGAATATTTTTAATCTAACAATACTCATTTTTTCTACAGGATCAAAGCTATCAACATAGTCAATCCTAGATATTTAAGTAAAACCACAAAAACTAATCTTGCTTTAAATTTGTAAATTTTACCAATTGTATTATATTTACTTTTATAAGGCCACCTTAAACTAATATTATACTTTTTATCAGAGGTGAGACAAGATCATATGTCTAATTTTAATTAAGGTTGTATACTTAGCTTACATAACAACTTTTTATCTATCATCTTGAATAGCTTTCTCAAAATATTGAGAATCACATCTATACATAGTCATTAAAGCATGATAATAAAAATGATTCCTAGTAAATTTATTTAGATTATCAATATTAGATGACTAAATTAGAGATTTTTCTCATTTAGGTCTTTTAGATTATACATGAAATTTATAAGGATCCTCAAACGCTAAGTTATCCAAAATTAGATCAACTTCCTCAAAGGCATTTGTTTTTTCATAAGAAGAATGATGAGAATTAGATTCATCAAAATAATAACATTTAGGGGGTTCCACACAGGGCTCAAAAAAATATTTTTCAAGGATCAAAACATTCCTATTCTTAATGAATTGCATATTAGATGAATCATGCACTCTTAATCTTTTAGTTTTACCTCCATAACCTAGAAAGATGCATAAATAAGAGGTAAGACAAATTTTATTTATTTTTAATTTAAGAATAAAGATATTTTTAATTTGAGAATATTTTTAATCTAACAATACTCATTTTTTCTACAAGATCAAAGCTTTCAACATAGTCAATCCTAGATATTTAAGTAAAACCACAAAAACTAATCTTGCTTTAAATTTGTAAATTTTATCAATCAAATTATATTTAATTTTATAAAGCCATATAAAACCAATAATATACCTTTTATTAGAGGTGATACAAGATCCCAAGTCTAATTTTTAATTAAGATAGTATACTTAGCTTACATAGCAACTTTTTATCTATCATCTTGAATAGCTTCCTCAAAATATTGAGAATCACATCTATACATAGTCATTAAATCATGATAATAATGTTGACTCCTAGTAAATTTATTAATATTATCAATATTAGATGACTAAATTAGGAATTTATCCCATTTAGGTCTTTTATATTATACATGAAATTTATAAGGTTCCTCAAACTCTAAGTTATCAAAAATTAGATCAACTTCCTCAAGGGCATTTATTTTTTCATAAAGAGAACATGAGAGTTAGATTAATAAAAATAATAAAATTGAGGGGGTTCCATAGAGGGCTCAAAAAAATATTTTTCAAGGATTAAAACATTCCTATTCCCAATGATTTGTATATTGGATGAATCATGCACTTTGAATCCTTTAGTTTTACCTCCATAACCTAGAAAGATGCATGAATAAGAGGTAAGATAAATTTTGTTTATTTTTAATTTAAGAATAAAGATATTTTTTTAATCTAATAATATTTTTAATCTAACAGTACTCATTTTTTCTACAGGATCAATGCTTTCAACATAGTCAATCCTAGATATTTAAGTAAAACCACAAAAAGTAATCTTGCTTTAAATATGTAAATTTTACCAATTGTATTATATTTACTTTTATAAAGCCACCTGAAACTAATAGTATACTTTTTATCAGAGGTGGGACAAGATCCTATGTCTAATTTTAATTAAGGTAGTATACTTAGCTTACATAGCAACTTTTTATCTATCATCTTCAATAGCTTCCTCAAAATATTGAGAATCACATCTATACATAGTCATTAAAGCATGATAATAATGTTGACTCCTAGTAAATTTATTAATATTATCAATATTACATGACTAAATTAGGGATTTATCCCATTTAGGTCTTTTAGATTATACATAAAATTTATAAGGTTCCTCAAACTCTAAGTTATCCAAAATTAGATCAACTTCCTCAAGGGCATTTGTTTTTTCAATAGAAGAAACATGAGAATTAGATTCATAAAAATAATAACATTTAGGGGGTTCCACAGAGGGCTCAATTTTTTTTTTCAAGGATCAAAACATTCCTATTCTTAATGATTTGCATATTAGATGAATCATGCACTCTTAATCTTTTAGTTTTACCTACATAACCTAGAAATATGCATGAATAAGAGGTAAGATGAAGTTCATTTATTTTTAATTGAAGAATAAAGATATTTTTAATCTAAGAATATTTTTAATCTAACAATAATCAATTTTTCTAAAGGATCAAAGCTTTCAACATAGTCAATCCTAGGTATTTAAGTAAAACCACAAAAATTAAGTTATCCAACTCTAAGTTATCCAAAATTAAATCAACTTCCTTAAGGGAATTTATTTTTTCATAAAGAGAAACATGAGAGTTAGATTCATCAAAATAATAACATTGAGGGGGTTCCACATAGGGCTCAATTTTTTTTTTCAAGGATCAAAACATTCCTATTCTCAATGATTTGTAAATTGGATGAATCATGCACTCTTAATCCTTTAGTTTTACATCCATAACCTAGAAAGATGCATGAATAAGAGGTAAGATAAAGTTTATTTATTTTTAATTTAAGAATAAATTCTTTTGTTGAATCTCATAATATTTTTAATCTAACAGTACTCATTTTTTCTATAGGATCAATGCCTTCAACATAGTCAATCCTAGATATTTAAGTAAAACCATAAAAACTAATCTTGCTTTAAATTTGTAAATTTTACCAATTGGATTATATTTGATTTTATAAAGCCACCTAAAAATAATAATATACTTTTTATCATAGGTGGGACAAGATCCTAAGTCTAATTTTTAATTAAGGTAGTATACTTAGCTTACATAGCAACTTTTTATCTATCATCTTGAATAGCTTCCTCAAAATATTGAGAATCACATCTATACATAGTCATTAAAGAATGATAATAATGTTTAATCCTAGTAAGTTTATTAATATTATCAATATTAGATGAATAAATTAGGGATTTATCCCATTTAGGTCTTTTAGATTATACATGAAATATATAAGGTTCCTCAAACTCTAAGTTATCAAAAATTAGATCAACTTCCTCAAGGGCATTTTTTTTTTCATAATAAGAAACATGAGAATTATATTCATCAAAATAATAACATTTAGGGGGTTCCATAAAGGCTCAAAAAAATATTTTTTGAGGATCAAAAAATTCCTATTCTCAATGATTTGCATATTAGATGAATCATGCACTCTTAACCTTTTAGTTTTACCTCCATAATTTAGAAAGATGCATGAATAAGAGGTAAGATAAAGTTTATTTATTTTTTATTTAAGAGTAAATATATTTTTAATCTAATAATATTTTTAATCCAACAATACTCATTTTTTCTACAGGATCAAAGCTTTCAACATAGTCATTCCTAGATATTTAAGTAAAACCACAAAAACTATTCTTGCTTTAAATTTGTAAATTTTATCAATCAAATTATATTTAATTTTATAAAGCCACATAAAAATAATAATATACCTTTTATTATAGGTGAGACAAGATCCCAAGTCTAATTTTTAATTAAGATAGTATACTTAGCTTACATAGCAACTTTTTATATATCTTCTTGAATAGCTTTCTCAAAATATTGAGAATCAAATCTATACATAGTCATTAAAGTATGATAATAAAGTTGATTCCTAGTAAATTTATTAATATTATCAATATTAGATGACTAATTAAGGATTTATCCCATTCAGGTGTTTGAGATTATACATGAAATTTATAAGGTTCCTCAAACTCTAAGTTATCCAAAATTAGATCAACTTCCTCAAAGGCATTTATTTTTTCATAAGAAGAATTATGAGAATTAGATTCATCAAAATAATAACATTTAGGGGGTTCTACAGAGGGCTCAAAAAAATATTTTTCAAGGATCAAAACATTCCTATTCTTAATGATTTGCATATTAGGTGAATCATGCACTCTTAATCTTTTAGTTTTACCTCTATAACCTAGAAAGATGCATGAATAAGAGGTAAGATAAAGTTTATTTATTTTTAATTTAAGAATAAAGATATATTAATTTGAGAATATTTTTAATCTAACAATAGTCATTTTTCTACAGGATCAAAGCTTTCAACATAGTCAATCCTAGATATTTAAGTAAAACCATAAAAACTAATCTTGCTTTAAATTTGTAAATTTTATCAATCAAATTATATTTAATTTTATAAAGCTACCTAAAACAAATAATATACCTTTTATTAGAGGTGATACAAGATCCCAAGTCTAATTTTTAATTAAGATAGTATACTTAGCTTACATAGCAACTTTTTATCTATCATCTTGAATAGCTTCCTCAAAATATTGAGAATCACATCTATACATAGTCATTAAAGCATGATAATAATGCTAAATCCTAGTAAATTTATTAAGATTATCAATATTAGATGAATAAATTAGGGATTTATCCCATTTAGGGATTTTAGATTATACATGAAATTTATAAGGTTCCTTAAACTCTAAGTTATCAAAAATTAGATCAACTTCCTCAAGGGCATTTATTTTTTCATAAAGAGAAACATGAGAGTTAGATTCATCAAAATAATAACTTTGAGGGGGTTCCAAAAAGGGCTCAAAAAAGTATTTTGCAAGGATCAAAACATTACTATTCTCAATGATTTGTATATTGGATGAATCATGCACTCTTAATCCTTTAGTTTTACCTCCATAACCTAGAAAGATGCATGAATAAGAGGTAAGATAAAGTTTATTTATTTTTAATTTAAGAATAAATATATTTTCAATCTGAGAATATTTCTAATTTAGCATTACTTATTTTTTCTATAGGATCAACGGTTTCAATGTAGTCAATCCTAGATATTTAAGTACAACCACAAAAACTAATCTTGCTTTCAATTTTTAAATTTTACCAATTGGATTATATTTACTTTTATAAATCCACCTGAAACTAATAATATACTTTTTATCAGAGGTGGGACAAGATCCTAAGTCTAATTTTTAATTAAGGTAGTATACTTAGTTTACATAGCAACTTTTTATCTATCATCTTGAATAGCTTCCTTAAAATATTGAGAATCACATCTATACATAGTCATTAAATCATGATAATAATGTTGACTCCTAGTAAATTTATTAAGATTGTCAATATTAGATGACTAAATTAGGGATTTATCCCATTTAGGTCTTTTAGATTATACATGAAATTTATAAGGTTCCTCAAACTCTAATTTATCCAAAATTAGATCAACTTCCTCAAGGTAATTTGTTTCTTCATAAGGAGAAACATGAGAATCAGGTTCATCAAAATAAAAACATTGAGGGGGTTCCACAGAAGGATCAAAAAATGATTTTTCAAGGGTCAAAACATTCTTATTCTCAATTATTTATATTTTAGATGAATTATGCACTCTTAATCATTTCGTTTTACCTCCATAACCTAGAAAGATGCATGAATAAGAGGTAAGATAAAGTTTATTTATTTTTAATTTAAACATAAAGATGAAAATAGGACTACCAAAGATCCTAAGATGAGAAACATTGGGTTTCTTATTATACCACATTTATAAATGAGTATAAAGATTCAAAGCTTTAATAAGAACTCTATTTATAATATGCAAAATATCATTCATGGATTTAACTAATAATAACTTAGGAACTTTTGCATAATAAAACATTATTCCATCCATTTTAATAATGGCGTGGTTTTTTCTTTCAACAATACCATTTATTTATGAGGAATAGGTATTTGTTAACTCTATTTGAATACCAAAAATAATACAAAATGAGTCAAATTATTTACTTATATATTCACCACCATTATCATATCTTAATCTCTTAATTAAAAAATTGAAAGTATTTTCAACAATAGCTTTAAATTCTTTTAATTTATATAATACTTCATATTTCTTTTTTATAAAATATGACCAAAACATTCTAGTATGATCAGTGATAAAATTAATAGCATATAAAAAACCATTATGAGATGAAAATTCAAGTGGTCCTATAAAATCATTATGAATAATTTCTAAAGGATGTGAGGAATTCACATCATGATTTTTGTGAACAGGGTTACTATGTTACACCACGTACATAACCCTCACAAGCTTCATGATGAAAAGAAATAGAAGAAAGACCAAAAATAATATTATGGTAATACATCATATAAACTTTTAAAATTAATATGACTTAATATTTCATGCTACAATTTAGATCCACACCTACTTTGTGATGAAAGATAACATACAGAAGAAACAAAAAATAGGTATAAACTATTATGTTAAATACCTTCAACATTCAAAAAACCAGATTAATTTATAATAGACCATTTATATTTAATAAAATTTACCACTAAATTATAATTCATAAGTTAAGATTAGGATTATATATTTTTATTTAGGAATAAAGAAAACATCTTTTATAACAATATTTACAAATTTTGATTTTCCTTATTTAATAGCTTCTAAAAATGAATTGTCTCATAAATAAATATTTTCAAATATATCTTTAGTGTCATATAAAATATTAGATAAGTAAGTCATATGATGAAATACAACATTATCTAAAATCCATTAATTTTTATTAGAATCAAACAAGATAGAATATAAAAAAATAACATTAGAATTATGTTCATGATTGTTTTTCTAACTATGGTTTTCATTTTTTTGTTGACTTTGATTATAACCTTTCTTTTCTTTGTTATTTTTAGATGTTTTATTATTATATATATTTGTGTTTTTATAAAAATCTTCCCTTCTATGACCAAATTTACCACATAGATTACAATTCTCATTAAACTTAACTTTATGAATCTCATTATGAGATTTTTTGCTTTCATTTTTGTCATTGATAGAGTTAGGGTTAAATTTTGGGTTTCTATTATTTTTAGAAATAAGATTGAGTGTAATAATATCCTAAGTTTCAATACCTTTAGAATCAAAATTTGACATCACTTACTCTTCTTGGATAAGAAGAGCATAAAGGGTAGTGAGGTCAGGGATATCTTGCTCTATTTCATATTTTGAATTAAGAATTGAAATAAAATTATAAAAAAATTCATGAATAATTAAATAAAACAAATGATCTTGAGTTAAATTACACTTACAACCATATAACTAAAATTTAATGTTTTTATTTTTTTAATAAAAATTAACAACTTTTTCATCACTTTTCATGGGTATAATTAGCAATTGAAGAATAAGATTAATTATCTTAAAGAGATTAGTGCCCTCATTCATAGACTCAAGGAGTTTTAAATAAGCACTAGAAGACTCTTGATTTTTGATATGGAATAAGAATTCATCTTTAACACTATAAAATAATCAACATAGTTTTATATGATTTCTATTGAAATACATTGGTAAGCTCAATGTGACATTTCTCCTTGACAGGGATTATTTAGTCCCAACCATAATATTCAATAATTTATGAGCCATTAACTCCACCTTAATAATTTTTTTCTATTTTTTATAATTATATCTATTTAGCATTTATCTGGTACAAAATTAGAAAAAAACATTATTTCCTTTTAAAGTCAACATAATGATACTATAAAAGCTATAAAAAATAAAGTTTTTTAATGTGTTTTTATACTTTATTTGATAATAAATCAAGTTTTTATTGTGAAAAAAAATCAATTTAATGCAAATTAATGTGAAAAGCTTGCAAAATATTGTGAACAAAGAAGGTGAGACAAATGTCGCACACAATAGCTATGAAAACACAATTATGAAAAATGTTAAAAAAAACTATATTAGAAAGCTTGAAATAAAAAATGGATTGTCGTAATTGTTAGGAACCCAAAGAAGCACCTTTGATTACCAAGCAACTTAATATGCAGAAATTAACCAGAATGCACAAGTAACTAGAATTCAGAAATAACACAGAATATGAGAGACAATACACAACTTGTATTAATACTCTTCCAAAAAAGAATTAAAACAAAGAGATGCCACACTCTTCCACCTTACAGGTTTGCCACACCAAGTGTTCAGTAATTCACCTTCAAGATCTCACTCTCTCAATTATGGTCCCAACACATAACTCAAATACAGAGTTGGTGTTCACCTCCACCAGCCAGTAACAACACCACCAGTCAACTAGTTAGTATCTCTACTACCAGTACACAAGTGCTCCATGCACTCCACAAGTGCTCCACACACTCCAAATCTGAGTATACACACATACTCCAAGTATATCTCCCATGAACTTGTAATAACCTGTAACTCAAATGATCTTACTTTGAAAGGAACTACCTTGCCTTCCTCTTTGCTCTCCAACTGAGTACACACCGTACTCCAAGTAGATCCTTCCTAATCTTACTACCTGTTGTGTTGCTGTCACCTTGATTTTGTTGCCACCTACAGATCAACCTGGTTTTGCACACCTGCAAACCTAGACCTTGCACACACAAACACCTGCAGATCAATGATCTTACTTACCATGCAGATCTCCAAATGTGGCCTTGCACACCTGCTGACCAAGATCCTACATACATGAAGAATCCTTCTGATTCTCCAAACTAGCACCCACACTTGGCACTTTGGCACTAAAAGGAACACACCATGCTCTCTTCACACATAAAAGGAGCTAATATTTGCTCTCTTACTCTCTAGCACAAATTACAATACAGCCCATGAGTCTATTATATAGATCTCATGCAAAAACTAATTAGACATCTAATTACAATAATTAAATCCATAGATCAAGTCTATAATTGGCCTTCTACATGCAAACACCTAGTTCATTAACTAACTGTCCATGAACTAGCAATTCTGGAACTATATAGGCGACCGACGTCAGTCCCTGTCTAGCTAGAGATGACCGACGTCGACTGATACTGATTGATGTCGGTTGTTTTCTTCACTATATATGACCGACATCAATTGATCAAATCGACATCGATTGCCCTACAACTCAGCAACCTCTCAACAACCTCCTCCATGTCTGCATCAATGAAGCTTTTAGCTCCACAACTTAACAATCTCCCACTTGAAGATAAATAGCTGCATTGTACCTATACTTGTACCCTATCTAATCTATTTCTTGGCTTGTATCCCTCTTTAAGCTCAACATTGAAGACCAACCACCACAAAACCTATGGTGTACCTCTTATCATCTGAGTAACCTACCACATTTGAACCTACAAACCCATGTAGTGAAGTCATGACCCTGCATATCATGTATACCTGCTGCTGGTCCCTCTCAAATATCTGAGAACCCACTTCCCTAAATTGGCTCCTAACTCTCTGACAGCTCCCACTACTATGGAAAAATCAAATCTATACTAAACCTCATGTGATTTTGGACACTAAACTATCCAGCCCTTGGTGTGCTCTGATTTTACATCCTATGTATTGAACCTTGCTAACACCTAATTCACATTAGCTCCCACTGGAGACAAAATCAACATGTGATCTTCCATGTCTCTCATGCCAAAGAATTTTGCTACTCCAAATTCCTCATGACATGCCACTGAACTAACCTTACTCTTAGCTCAGCAAAACCCTGTATGTATGAACCTACTAGCTAGCATACCATCCACATATAGTAACAGGATAATGTCATGACCATCATCCACCTGGTAAGATAAACATAATGGTTACAATGACATTGACTAAAGCCCTACTTTGTCATCCACCTGTCAAACTTGTACCACTATCCTACAGCTTCCTCAAGACCATATGACCTGGCCTTCCATCTCATGTGTCCATTCTCTCTATTTTTTAACTAAGGTATCCATTCATCTCTCATTGCTTTCTTCCAGCTGGCAACCCTACCAAATCTCTTGTTTGGTTCTGCATCTTGATCATGCCATGCTCTCACTATTTCTTGGATCCTTCCTACTCTACAGTGAGTAATGAGTATAAAGAAGAGGAATAACAAATTTGAGGCTTATTTACCACTTTCAGTCCTCCATATGGGCATTTGAGACTCCTTGACAGCTTGCTATCTACCCAAAATCTGTCTTAGTGACTGACCTCGGTCACCACACAATCTACATCCAACCAACATTAGTTCCCATGTGACTATCCTTTCTATCGACGCCAATTTTATGACTGACTTTGGTCTTACCTAGTCACTAATGTTAGTTATATAACTGATGCCAACAGCCACCCTACCTGACACCACCAGCTTTGGTCTGCACATGATCGACATTGATACCTGTCTATTCGATGCTGATTCCCCTTGACCAATGCCGGTAACTGTGTTTGCCTGTGAGTGATGAATTTTTACCCACAAGCTCTCCATGGATCAAAACCCTATCCAAACTACCCTACTCAAAGATGTCCAGCCTTCTCTACTGATCTCTGTCTGTCATCTCCTCTAGAAACACCAAGGCTTTCTAGTTCTTAAGTTTTTCAAACACATCTGACTTTTTCTTAATAACATGCATCTCCTTCTTGCTCATGTGACCAAGCCTACAAAGCCACGTCTTCACAACAAAAGCAGAATTAGTAATATAAGCAAGTAGATAAAGAGTACCTACTTTTTTACCACCAGCTAATTCAAGTGTATCTACTATGAGAGTTCTTGTGTATCTCTCATCACCCAAATTTCTTGAAGAAATTAGCTACATCTTCAAGACCGGGACCTGCATGACCTCCTTCAACACCCATGTGTTGGCTGCCTACAATTTCAGCTTCACTTCCCCTTTGCCAATTCTTTGGCAAGGCACACCAACCCCTAAATAAATCTTTCCAAAGTCTCCAAAGACCTTAACATGGAAAAATACTCTATTCTGGACTACATGGAAAGAGGTAACAAAATCTATAAAACAAGATTCTACTTTATCCAAGAAACATCCCAAAGCATCCTGTGCAACAACATCTACTTCATCAGTTCCTTCATGTTGATCTTGTACCAACCAACAATCTTTCTTTAACTGCTCTTTCTTTCCATAACACCGTAATTGACCATTCGTACTTTTCAATTCCTCCATTCTTAGTGTACTTTCTTATACCATTGCTATACTCCCACTTAATCAGAAACCCCTGAGAGTGACCTGTAATCAAACACAAAACCTGCTCCTTGCAACCTTAGCTCTGATACCAACTGTTAGGAACCCACGGAAGCACCATTGATTACCAAGCAACTTAACATGTGGAAATTAACTAGAATGCACAAGTAACTAGAATTCAAAAATAACACAAAATATGAGAGACAATACATAACTTGTATTAATACTCTTCCAAAAAAAAATTATAACAAAGAGATGCCACACTCTTCCACCTTATAGGTTTACCACACCAAGTGTTCAGTAATTCACCTTCAAGAGCTCACTCTCTCAATTACGGTCCCAACACACAACTCAAATACAAATTTGGTGTTCACCTCCACCAGCTAGTAATAACACTGCCAATCAACTAGTCAGTATCTCTACTGCTAGTACACAAGTGCTCCACGCACTCCACAAGTGCTCTACACACTCCAAATCTGAGTATACACACATACTCCAAGTAGATCTCCCATGAACTTGCAACAACCTGCAACCCAAATGATCTTACTTTGGAAGGAACTACCTTGCCTTCCTCTTTGCTCTCCAACTGAGTACACACTATACTCCAAGTAGATCCTACCTGATCTTGCTACCTATTGTGTTACTGTCACCTTGATTCTACTACCACCTATAGATCAACCTAGTTCTGCACACCTATAAACCTAGACCTTGCACACACAAATACCTATAGATCAATGATCTTACTTACCATGTAGATCTCCAAACATGGCCTTGCACACTTGCTGACCAAGATCCTACATACATGAAGAATCCTTCTAATTCTCTAAATCAACACCCACACTTGGCACTGTGGCACTAGGAGGAACACACCATGCTCTCTTCACACACAAAAGGAGCTAATATTTGCTCTCTTACTCTCTAGCACAAATTACAATACAACCCATGAGTCTATTATATAGATCTCATGCAAACAATAATTAGACATCTATTTATAGTAATTAGATCCGTAGCTCAAGTCTATAATTGGCCTTCTACATGCAAACACCCAATTCGTTAACTAACTATTTGTGAAGTGGCAATTTTGGAACTACACAAGCGATTGACGTCAATCCCTGTCTGGCTGGAGATGATCGACATCAGCTGATACTGATCGATGTCGGTTTCTATCTTCATTGTATATGACCGACGTTGGGTGATCAGACTGACGTCAGTTACCATGCAACTCAGCAACCTCTCAATAACCTCCTCCATGTCTACATCAGTGAAGCTTTTAGCTCCATAACCTAACACTAATGGGTATGAAAAGTGAGAAATCCTAGAAAGCAACTAGTCACATGACCACTTTTGACTAAGGGTTATCTAGAACAAGTGTTGAAAGTGTCAAAAAATAGATAAGGGTTTTGAAAATGAGTTTAAGGTACATAATATATATATATATATATATATATATATATATATATATATATATATATATATATATATATATATATATATATTATAACTAAGTATTTTAGAAAATTAAATTAGTTTTAAATAAATATGACCAAAAATTAATAGGGTTGGAGTGGTTTGAATTCTAGACCTTATTTTCATAAGTGTCTACCAAAATAACAACTGCCAACTCTACTACACTAATTCTTGAAATTATATATGCACTATATTGAAAAACTTATTTAACTAATTTTTACTTTATTTTTAAAATAAAGAATAATTATAAATCTATGCATGTAAAAAAATATTAAAATAGTTTACTCTTGGGTAAAAAGCAAAAAAAAGGTGGCCTCCCCAACATTACATGGAAAGTAAGAATTAAAATAAATAAAGTATTTATTAAATATACTTTAAAACTATTTATTAACCATGGAAATATTTTGTAGGTTGAAAATGACTTAGGGAGGATACTAAAGGATTTTTTGGAGGTTGGAATAAGCCTTCTTGGTCTCTAAAAAATTATCAAGTAGCCTTTAATTCGACTCTCTACAAAATAGATCCAATGCTAAAAAATGATATTGCAGCCAAAAATATAATTTTCATAATTTTTAGAGGAGTTGTAACCATATAATGGCACCCCATGTAGCTCAAATCTTCCAAATAATGTTTAAGATTTATCATGTTGAGCATGAGTTTTTAGAAGCCAAAGCAGATAGATTTAAACACTCAAACTAAGATCTAAGGTGTAGAAACAAATAGAATGAATTTAATAATTTTCTTTTTTTCCCACTTTAGAATGCCTTTGAGGCCATACAAACATGCCCCAAGAAGATTTTTATTTTTGATTGATTTTTAAATGTTTGGATTGATTTATTAGATCCATTAGAAATATTTGATAACTTCTTACAAACTCTATAAAGCCAAAGAGTGAATATTGATTAAATTAAATTTATTTAGATGTCTTCCAAGGTCATACCACTATTGTATAAGGCTGAAATTAATTTGATTTTTTTTAACTTGATTTACATAGGGGTCTAAATACCCAATAAATATGTTACTAATAAATCACTAGATATCCCAATCTCTAGTACCATGACATAATTTGAATCATATGTAATAAATATTAAATATAAGCACATAATAGATCTAGATATGCAATTTATTATCAAAGACATAGATCATTTATACACAAGGTTTAATGAATTCAACTAAGGTAAAAACATGGTGATTATTCATTCATTGAGAAACTCAAGCACCCAATACATTCCTTCAACATCTCACTCAAAATAATTCACAAAAGCTTCACAGTGCTTTCATATATCTTGCATTATTCACAAAATAATATTGTGTTCATTGTTGTCTCAAAGTGTAAATTTAAAAAAAGATAAAACCCTTTTTATATTGAGGTATGAGGTGGATGGCTTTAAATCATGGGTCCAACCTCTCCCTGAGGAACATAATGGTCATATTTAATAATAGTTTTTCTTATTTTATTTACATTATGATTTAACCCATATTAAATAATAATAATAATAATAATAAAACATTTATTATTTATCAATGTAATGTGTTAAGGGCCTAATAATGACACCACTTAACATTAAATGTTCCAACGTAGGGGGCTTTGTATATATAAAATTTTAACAAAGTACTTATTGCCATGGAAGTTAATCCAAGAAAAGAGAGAAAATTTGACAAAACAAACACATATAAAGAGAGAAAGAGATAAGGTGTAATAGGTCAAAAAAAACAACTTTATTATAATCATCTATTGACCATTTTAACCACAAGTCAAAATGGGTCAATCCTTTATAGTCAAAACTTATATAAGAGTCTAATGTGATATAACATGGTGTATTTAATGATATATCTTATTTTTTTATCCTTAGTCATAGTATAATTAGGTCTTATACTAACTTGATTCACTTAGTAGCCATTTATGGGTCATATATGCAAGTGGCATAGTTTTCAAGGTGTTCAAGTGTCCTAATTTCCTTCCCAACATCCAATAGGTTAGATTACATGTCAAAAATATTAGTCTCATATAAATATTATTGGTTCTCTAACTGAAAATCAAGAAAACAACTTAAAAGGAAGAGTTTGGCACTTGTACAGCCCATAGAAGAGTGTGACACATGGGATAAGATCATGGAATGGCTCTTTAACTTCTTCAGATTCATTTCCATACTTGAAATACTCTAGAAGTGAAAATTTTGATCTAAAACCATTATGATCCTTCATCTCCTTTCTAGACACAGAGAACCAATCAGTAGGTTTATGTTATGATAAATTAAAACCCAAATCTATCCCAGAATCACATACAAGAGAAACTATGAAACAAATAAATATAAAATTATAAAAATAAACATTAACATGCACATAACAAGAGACACCATATTTAATTTGGTTCACCCAAGATGGGTTACATCCACTAAATATGTCCAGTATAATATTTATAGCAAAATAACAGAAATAAAATCCTATAACAAACCCTTTTACACCTCTCTACCTTTTCTACCTCCTCTTTATATACAATATTTTATTAATTCATGATACTAATACATCTTATCCATATATCAATACATTTTAGGGTAAAAAACACTTAAACATAACCTCTACTGTAAGATATGGAAACCTTTAATCAATGGTCTAGATTGACTATCAAATTACAATTTAACAAGGTAATTTTAATAATAAAAAAAATTATCTAGGGTGCACAACCCCCAGACCCCCTTGAAACCCCCCATTCCATGATGGATTCAAATAATAGGATCTAAACCTAATTAAAATAACATCAAATTTTTAACCTCTAATCCTAGAAGATAATTAGGGTTCACACCTAATAGTTTATGCTCAGTATGGCCAGTTGGAGAAGTTTTAGACAAAACACCTTTGGGGGGAGATATTAAGCTCAAATATATTAATTTTCATAACAATATTTCAATTATTGGTCAATTGTGTTTTATGAATCATCTCTAACAAATTAACTATGTTTTTTTCTTCATTATTTTCTATACCCTATAAGTTTTGCTCCTATTTAGATGATTTTGTAGATTCTAGATGATGGGAGTTAACTTAGATGACATTGACATATTAATGCCATGTTCCCTATACCTAGTTTCATATTTCAAAGTGTTTTTATAGGCCAAATATCTCAAGCTATAAGAGAAGGCACCTTTCTATGTTACAAGCAAGTTTCCACCACTTCCAACATCTTCATGTCTTGGTAATGGTGTCATATGATGGTGATGGTTTGATTTCATATTTAAAATGTTGTTTCTATCTCATTAGAAGCTCATTATACAAAGAAACATTCCATGCAGTTGTGATCATGAGTGACACATAGTCATATGGAGTATACACTCAATCTTCTACTATTTACAACCATAGTCATGGTGTATGAAGGTCTACATAATGCTCATGGAGTTATTTAAAGAGTTCATGAGATGTTTTACATATCCTTTCAATAGTATAAATCAATTGAAATCCTTCCATTTGAAAAAAGAGGGACTATGGTGGTCAACTCGGTCATTCACATAGTCTTATGCCATTGGTATGCACCTACAGGTACCTAGAAGAAGTGAAGGTATTAAAATGAGGTGTGAGAGCCTATATCAAGATTTAAAACATAATAATTCTCCTTTTAAATAAATCTATGGAAGATAAATTTACTATTAAGGTATATTCCTTGAATATATGGACCATTTCATTCTTATTGTCTATATGCAACTCAAAATGTAGCTACAAGTGCCCTCATAGAAATAAAGCACTTATTGAGGAAGTATCTAAGATGTATAATATTATATATAGTGAGAAGAGTCTATTTGGAACTTTTTAAAAGGGTTTAAACCTCATTAAAACACACAAACCATGCATACTTCTCATAGTTTCATCCACTGCCTATACATTGGAATATCCACCTATAGGTGGCACTAGCAGAGATATGAAGGTACTCGTATCGAGAAGATTGGAAAAGTTGGAAAATTCCTTGGAGTATTAGTATGTTTTGTATATCATGACAAACCTATTTAAATTTTTAGGTTTTCAAAGGGAAGTGGAAACCATGATCAAAGGGAATGATTGTAGATTTAGGGATCAAGTCTCTAAAAACACAAAATATAGCACCTTACCATTTTGTAGATGTCATATGATAACTTTTATAAGAGATTTGAAGAATATAAATGAACATATGTTGTATCTACCATTTATAAGAGAAAATTTTCAAATTTTTTAGAGGCATATGATTAGTGAAAACTAGTTTTTTAGAGGCTCCAACAGTGACTTTTGTTCATTAAAGTTCATTAGTGTTATCTTCAAGTTTTTGACCTCAAAGGGACTCCATTTCCCAAGGTGGAAATTCAAAATATAATTTCAAGTTTTAAGGGTCCTAATTTTTTTTAAAATTCACATTAATTACTTATAATAATCCTAAATTTCAATGTAATGGTCAGATATTCATCTATAGGTGTATAGTATCCTAGAAAAGGCTACTTACAACCTACCTATAGATGCTTATAGAGATCTTAAAATGAACTTGGGTAATAATAATACTATATAAATGAACATATTGATATTAAATTTTGAATAAAGGTTTTAAAATTTTCTCCAAATATATATTGCATGGTCTCTAAGGGCAACCGACACGTATAGGACCCATTTTTCCATAACATAGTCAGATGTGGCTGACTGTGACACAATAGTGAGATAAGAAGCTACATTTTGAAGGGTGACATAATAAAACATGGCATGTATGAGTTAAAATGGACATTTAATGATTCTAATATATTTTAAATAAGTCTATAAATATTTGTCTTGAGCTTACCCATGCAAAACTACCAACAGGTATCCCTTCAAAACAAGAAACATAGTCAAGAATTACACTTAGTCTTGACTAAATAAGAAGTATGAGAAGGTATGTAGGAAGATATAAAGTGATGATAAAACATATAACACATTAATAATTATAATTATAGTCTCTATAGTCTCTTCATAATTTAAAATAAGTAGAGAGAGGACCCCAATGATGCAACACATAGTCCATACCTTAGATCCTGCACACAGTACCCTTCTTCACAATCTATCTTGGGTTTTTAAGGAATTAGAGGGTCAAATGACATGACCAAGGGCCAAGGTTAATTTATAAGAGTCTCCATAACTTTGATAATCCCATCTAATATCTATTTATTTTGATAAAATAGGGTAAGTACCCTTTATTTTATTTTAGATAGAGGGTACTTCCCTTAAGTGCAAACCCTATAGTTTTGAGAAAAGGAGATAAAAAGATGAGATAATGGATAATAATACCTTGTTAATATGTTTTTAAAGTTTAATGACACCTAAATATACATTATAAACCATGCATAGAGGGAATACAATTAATATGGTGGTATATACCTTCAAGGGTGTAGACAGGCTTGTCAAACATAGTTTAGGCCTAAAGCAAAATGGAGGGTAAAATTAATTTATAACCATATGTGATCAATAAAATGAGATGAAACATGTTTATTATTATATAATATATGTATCCAATATTTTAAAATTTAGGGGTTATCACAAGAAACCTCACTTTGCCTTAATACCAATTCAAGCCTATAGGGAATGGAGAAAAAAGCTTGAGTGGGCAAAGTTGGAAGATCACATTTATTTGGATTATATGAATGGGATCCCAAGGATATTTTAAAATTTGAAGAGGATCTTTATAAAGTGTTTTGTGGATTTATTTCCTAATCTCAATGTCATAACTCTATAAACAATCCTTACGGGTGGAAATGACTCAAAACCCTCACAAACCCTGGTTCTAGACCCAATTAGTAAAATAAGGAAGGAGATGCATCAAAATATACCATAATGTCTTGGTAAATACTTTAATATCAAATATTATTCTCTAGATACCATTTCCATCCAATTGAGGCATTACCTATCTATATGGATAGGGTTTAAAATTGCTTTCTTTAATTATTTTGTGCATTACATAGGTTATAAGGACTTTCAAGAGGATAAATTAAATTTAGGAGAGATATTTGGACCTATTATATATCACTATTACCATTTCATGATTCATCAAAACTCCTAAATGTTCCTACAAGTGCCTTCATTTTAGTTAGTCAAAACTAGAAAAGTGAGTAATGTGATGAGAAGTGTGAAAACTTAAAGTGGCAGCCTATTTAAGGTCTAATTGATAAATGTAAGTCCATGGAGGGTATTTAAAAGTTTCATCTATTCCATTTAATATATTTTAATGGAAAACTAAAACTAATTTTGAGGTCAAGTATAAGGGGTGAATGAAAGAGAAGTTTCTTTGATTGTAGATAGTGATGGCTCAATTTTAGAGAAATACAAATGATTAGGAATGAAACCAATGAATAAAATAGGATTTATATAACCTCTAATTATAATTTCAATCATGATGCCCATCCCTATTTGGTTTTGGGATGTTCTAAAAGAGGTAAATGATGAAGATAGTTTTCTTGTGTAGACTGAGAACTCATATGCCATATTTCATGAGTTGCATAACTTGGAAGGACACTTGTCCTATCAAAACTTGCATATTCTATCTCCTAATCCATTATAATACACATTTAACTCCTCTCAGCATGACAAGTTTTTAAGTGACCTTTGGACTTTTCTTTTCCCACTTCTCTCTCAAATGCTATAAGTAACTACCATTTTAGCCTTTGTAATATAATTCCACTCCATGTATGGTGAATATATGTTGGAATGATGTCATATTTTCCTTTTAAAATTAATTAAAATATGATCTTGAGTTATTTAACAATTTTATAAGTGTGCAAGTGATGTATGGTGATGTAAATTGATAATTATCTATCCTTTTTTCCCTTATCCTTTCATGTTTGTGCAATATTTTTCATTATAATAGTTCATATGAAGTGTTATCAAGTGTATGAGCCTATATTTTAAGTGTAATATGATCCTTATTTTCTTAAAATATCCTATGTTTCACTTAAATTTGATATCTTTCATGCATCTTACCTTCATATTAAAATACTCATGTTAGAATTCATAAGACTTAGAAGTTAGTTTGTATGCCTTGTTTTTTAGTGCAGGAAAGTATGATGGTCATATGGAAAATATATTGGTGTATCACCCCCTTATATTAGTTTAATTTCATGTAAATTATATATCTTTTCCCCATAATAAACTAGTTAAGTAGGTGTGAGCATTTCAAGATACATTCAAGGAGATAACCCTTAAATCTAGAGGCTCACTTCCACTATAGGTAAAACCACATACCTAGAAGTGTTCTCATGTTGCCCAAATATAGAAGAGCATTGAATACCCTATTTTAGTATGCAATATTTGGTAAATCTTTTTTGGGCACACTTGGTGGGACCAAGGTCTAAGAGAGTGGAAATATTATTGGTGTGTCTTTCCTCTAATTAACTTTTGGAAGAAAGCAAGTTAGCACCAATAGTGACTCCAAATGAAAACTTCTAGTAGTAAGAAAACCAAGTATATATCACTAAATATTTTGACCAGTTTTATATCTCATCTAATGTATGAATTTGATATGAATATATGTGGTGAATATTCCTATCATGAACATCCCCATTATCCTTACTATGAACCACATATTCCTCCTCAACAGTCCTATCAAAATAGATATCAATCTTATGAGACATGGCAGCCCTATATTCATCCATTTACCTCTCCATATGAACACCATGTTTTTGGATACCCATATGAGGAAGGATACCAAAAAAACTATCTATAAATGCCTCCCTAATAGTCCCAATATGAGCCCTATAATTCATACTATGATCCCTATCAACCTTAAGAGTATCCTTATGAGTCTTGTCATGAGGAATCAAATGATTTCATAGATTATTAAAAAATATATTACAAGTCAAGATGTGGATTATTTTAGTCTATAATGAAATAGGACAAGTTTCATCTTGATCCCCATTATTACTCTTCTCCTCCTCTATCAACCCCACCTCATGTCCAATCCTTCTTGGCATCCATACCAAAGTTGATAGATAGTGAAGAAAATATGGAAACATGGGATAATGATTTTTATGTGCTTCCTAATCATCTCATGGGATGGTTGAGAATTTTTTTCCAAATAAGGATGAATGCATGGGAGGCAGTTGAAGATTAATTCAATGGGAGACCAAAAAATAAATGGACTTGGTAAATAAGTACCTTAAATGCTCAATAGATAGGCTAAGTATGTGGGAGGATAAAGAGAAAAAAAATGAAAATGTTGTTATTGAATAATTTTAAGAAAGTTATTGGCAAGATGCAATACCTACTTATGTAATTTGTTCTCCTTCTAATCAGCCCAAGAATTCACTTGCCTATGAGATTACTAGTGATTTTCTCTTTCATAAATCCATTCATAAACCTTTCACTGCACTCATATTCCATCTCCTTCTCTTGAGCCTATCCATCAATCTTCCACCTCACCCTTTCTTTAAAAATAACCCATATTGAGGTAATCAAGTGAAGAGGAGAAAATCCAAGCCATAGTTGACCAAGAAGATGTCATGAGTGACTATGAGGAAGAGATCACCATAAGGACTCCCCTTGGTGAACACAAGGGCAATCTTACTTTCTTGAGTGAAGAGAAACATGTTGAATATTCCCTTGAAGCTATCAATGAGGAATATGGCTAAGAATTGAAAATAGAAGTATTTGAAGAAGACTCCATATCTGATAATGAAGTTTTGGATGACCATTTCAAGCATGAAATTGAATGTGTTGTCAAAGATGAAAGTGAAAATCAATTCACTCCTCAAGAAGTTATAGTCTTAGAAGAGTCTCATGAGACCAAGATAGAAAGGGTAGTATTTGAAGATGACTTAATACTTTATCTTGACTTTTCATTTCCCAAAGATGCATTGGAGCATGAAGAAGATCAACTTGATGACCTCATACATCAAGAAGAAAAGGTTTAAGAGGTAGTGGTTCTAGGTGATAAAGAGAGTGAAGATGAATGGCAACTACAAATGAAGCTCTTTAAATAGCTTTAATATATTTTCCAAGTTGAGGGAAAAGTACATGACAAGGTGGAGAAAAATTCTTCCATGGAGGACAATGATCAAGATTGGGTAGAATATGTAGAGATCCTTAATGATATTGAAGAACTTGCAACTAAAGAGAAACCCAATCTTATTGAGAGCACCATGGAGATCAAGAAGGTATGTCTTGTTGAACCACCATTAGAGGTCATAGTTAAGGAGCCATATGATAAATTTGAGTATATTTTTATGATATAAGAGTTCATTTCCATTATTATCCTATTTGGAGTTGTTTGGTTCTCATTGAGCATCATATAAATGAAGTTGGAAAACACCATGAAGAAGATAGAGGCATCAATGCAAAGGGTCAAAAAGTTACATGTCTCATTCAATCCTTCATGTAATGAAGTAAGAGAGGTTTCAAAATTCCCCTTTGATGCAAGAGAAATTGTCCATCTCAATTTAGTTAGTGTTTGAGTTAGCTATTTTGGTTGTTTTATTTGTGTGTTCCATAAGTTTTCATGAAGCACATGTGTGTTTTCTATTAGTTTCTTGTCTTGTGTCTTGTGTCTTGTGTCTTGTGTCTTGTGTCTTTTTCTTTTTAGTTTTTCATTATTTGGTGCATTTTTAAAGGCAATTTTGTGTCAATATATTATGAATGTGACTCTATATCCTAATGTATAGGATTAGGCAACTGGTCTTGGCATAACAAGCATACCACCCTTGGGAAATCATAAAGAATGTTGACCATTTTGCCCACAAGCAAAAATGGGTAAACCCTCCTATATTAAAAACTTATATGGGTATAATTTGATGTTATAGGGTGTATTTAATGTTATATTTTATGGTTTTATCCTTGGTCATAGTTTAATTAGGTCTTATGATAACTTGAGTCACTTAGTAGCCATTTAGGGGTCATATATGAGAGTGGCATGGTTTTCAAGGTGTCCAAGTGTCCTAGTTTCCTTCCCAATGTCCAAGATGTCAGATTTCATGTCAATAATGTTATTCTCATCTAAATATTGTAGGTTTTCTAATTGAAAATCAAGAAACCAACTAAAAAAGGAAGAGTTTGGCACTTTTATAGCCCATATAAGTGTGTCACATGTGGGAGAAGATCATGGAATGGATATTTAGATTCCTAAGATTCATTTCCATGATTGAAATTATATGTAAGTTCCAAATTTGATCTAATTCATCTTCTTTCTAGAAACACATAACCAATCAATAGGTTTATGCTTAGCATCGCCAGTTGGAAAAGTTTTAGGCCAAATGCATTTGGTGGGAGATATTAAACTCAAGAGATTAATTTTCATAAAAATATTTTAAGGATTGGTCAACTATGATTTATGAATCATCTCTAACAAGTTGACAATGTTTTTATGCTCATTATTTCCCATACCATATAAATTTTTCTCTTATTTAGATTATTTCATTAAATCTAGATGATGGGAGTTAATATAGATGACATTGAAATATTCAACCCATGTTACCCATTCTTGATTTCATATTTCAAAGTGTTTTGATAGCCTAAGTATCTCAAGTTTCAAGAGAAGGCACCTTTCTATGTTGTAGGAATATTTCCACCTCTTCTAACATCTTCATGTCTTGGTAATGGTTTCATAAGATGGTGATGGTTATGTTTAAAATTATGTTTCCCTCTAATTATAAGATCATTATCCTAACCAACCATCTATGGAGTTGCAATCATGAGTGACACATAGTCACATGGAGTACAGAGTCAGTCTTTTGTTATTTCTAACCATAGTCATGGTGTATAAAGGTCCTCATAATGCTCATGGAGTTGTTTGAAGATTTTATGAGTTGTTTTACATATCCTTTCAATAGGATAAATCAAGTAAAATCCTTCCACTTGACAAAAGAGGGACTATGATGGTCAACTTAGTCATTTACATAGTCTTAAGTCATTAGTATGCACCTATAGGTACCTAAAGGAAGTGAAAGAATTAAAATGAGTTTTGAGAGATTGTATAAATATTTAAAACACTATAATTATCCATTTTAATATGTTTAGGGAAGATCAATTGACTATGATGTCATATTCCTTGAATACATGGACCATTTCATGCTTACTGCCTATATGTAACTCAAAGTGTACTTATAGGTGCCCTCATAGAAAAAAATCACATTGAAGAGGAATTATTTGAGATGTATAGGATTATATATAGTGATAAAATTATATTTTTAACTTTTTAAAATGGTCCAAACATCATTAAAACCCAAAAACCATGCATACTACTCATAGTTTCATCCACTACTTATACATTATAAGCACTAGTAGAGATATGGATGTACTTACATGGATAATATTGGACAAGTTTTAACCTTCCTTGGAGTCCTAGTATGTTGTGTGGATCATGGTAGACCCATATTAATTGTTATGTTGGTAAAGGGAAGTGGAAACCATGATCAAAGAGAATGACTATATATTTAGGGATCAAGTCTCTAAAAACACAAAACAGAGCACCTTACCATTTTTTGGATGTCATAAGATAAGGTTTCAAAGAGATTTAAAGCATATAAATGAACATAACTTGTATCTCCAAAATAGGAGAGAAACTCTACAAATGTTGGGAGGTGTATTATCAGTGAAAACTAGTTTTTGAGAGGCTCTAATAGTGATTTTTGTTCATTAAAGTTCATTAGTGTTATCTAAAGAATTTTGACCTCAAAGGCACTCCACTTCCCAAGGTGGAAATTCTAAGGCTCTAATAGTGATTTTTGTTCATTAAAGTTCATTAGTGTTATCTAAAGAATTTTGACCTCAAAGGCACTCCACTTCCCAAGGTGGAAATTCTAAGTATATTTTCATGTTTGAATGGTAATACCAAGTTTGAAAAAGCACATTAACTACTTAGAAGACTAAAGTGTAATGTAATGGTCAGAAATTCATCTACAAGTGTATAGTATCTTATAAAAGGCTACCTACAACTTGCTTGTAGATGTTTATAGAGATCTTAAAATGAAATTATGGAATAATAATCCTATAAACATGAACATATTTCTATGAAAGGTTTATTTAAGGTTTATAAATGTTCTCTAATTATATATGACATATTTGTTGAGGGTAACATACCCCCATTTCTAAAAAATGTGGACCCTTATGTTAAATTATGAGAAAATTGTATTTTGAAGCTAAAATTCACCTGACCAGAGCATAATTAACATTTATTGAAAATTATTTGCATTTTAATATCATCCATCGATTGGTCTAGTTGGTATTCTTTATTCAAGGTTCTACTTTTACTTTGCCTAATATTGCTAATAGTGGATCTCTATATTTTAGATCATAGGTTTAATGGAGCTCTCCTTAATGGGATCATAATTGGGTTTCATAATTTTAATGATTTTATCTTAATTTGACCTTTTAGAAGCCTTTGGTATATTAAAATTCAATTTGAAACCATGTTCAATCTTATTAAAACCCTCGTTAAAAAAACCTAGCACAAGATTTTTATAGACCAAATTCAAAAACTAGTAAGAACAATTTATGTGAGAACATTTTAAATATGTTATAGACTTAAGCCTAATTTTTATACTAAGTTTGGGTCATGTTTTTCAACACAACCAAACCTTAGCCTAAAAATTATAATCTTGGTCCCCTTTATGTCCCAAGCTCCATTGTCCCCTTTTATTTTAAAGTGGTCCAAAATTAATGTTTGTAAGATCCTTTTAAATTCCCAATGTGGTCTAACTTTAATTTTCAGGGTCCCTCTTATTGCAAGATTAGACTAATGTCTTAATCCTAAGGCCCTATTTATGTTTATTAACATGATCAAAACCTTAGTCTAAAGGCTTTATCCAAAGTCCCTTCATGTCTACAAGCCCTAAATTAAATACCATACTTCTTTTTAAGATCAATGGTATGTGCTTAAGTGGAGATAGAATAGAGAAAGATAATCCTGATAGATCAAAGACATTGGCCCATGAACCAATCCTGCTCAATCCCTTAGATTATAATCAATGTCATGTGTTTGATTGGAGGTTAAAGATAAAATGATGTGAGATTAAGATTGAAGACTAAAAGGGGTTCCTTTTTATTTTTAATTATATCTTAGCCTATGTTTTACCTTATGATTTGGTTGTATTTATTAATAAAACCAAACCTTAGGATAAAATATATGTTAAGACTATAATTAATCGAATGGTACTTTTATAATATTCTAAGACTTATGATATGCTAGCTAACTTGATCCATTTATAATTATAAGAACTAATCATATTCGAGTACCTAAATCATAATCAATTATTCATATTCTATCATATCTGTTAATCGAATAATGTGTATCAACTCAAAGCTTCCATAGGACCTACTATGTTTAGATCTTAAATTTGGCATTCTTGGGCCCATCATTTGATGTTTAGAATGTTTTCATTAATGTTTTTAAGGCCATAAAATTGTATCCCTAGTGATATATTTTTAGATCTTAATTTTGTTGTTCTCACACCCATCATTCAACATCCATGAGGTTGTCATTGATGTCTGTGAGGCTATCAAATTTAAGCACCAGTGATATATTACTATAACTTAATTTTGATGTTCATTAAAACATAATTGATGTCCATAAGGCTGTCAAATTTAAGCCCCAATGATATATTGCTATATCTTAGTTTTGACATTCTCACACCCATCATTCAACATCTGTGAGGCTATCATTGACTTCATGAGGCCATCAAATTTAAGCCCTAGTGATATATTTCTAGAGATTAATTTTGACATTCATGTGAACATCATTGACATCCATAAGGCCATTATCAACATCTATGATACTATCATAATTCAAGCTCATAAACCAATCCCACTTAGATAAATAAACATGTTATTTGCCTTTGCTAGATCAATGGGGTCTTGTTTGGAAAATAATAATGCACTTCAATGTTAAAATAAATATTTAACCTTAGATTGATTAAAGGCCATGCTTTGAGTGAAGAACCTTTATAACTAAGTTTATATTTGTATAGGATTAATTATGAATTCCATGAACTTATCCTAAATTCTTATATCAAGATTTAGTCATGTTTTTCAACACAACCAATCCTTAGCATAATAACCCTAGGCTTAGTCCCTTTATCTCTTAATACCCCCAATTTTTGGACTCATTTCATTTATCATGGTCTAAATTTTTGTAGATGTAGACCTAACCTAAGTCTCTATCCTAAGGTTTTGAATGTATTCATTAACACAATAGAATCTTAGGCTAAAGACTTATGGTTATATCTTCTATCATTTGATGGGGTCCCTTTTATTTTGATCTAAACTTAGTTAAAATACTTTAGTCTCAAGATTATTTCATGTTTATTAACATGAAATAAAACTTTATAATTAAGTATTTAACCTAAGTTCTTTATATGGTCATGTACTAACTTAAAGTTCACACACCTTTTCAAGATTGATGACTCACGTCAAATTAAGGAAACACGATAGAATAGAGTGAGATCACTATGGAATATTCAATGTAACCTTTGAACAAGAAAGGTGCCACCAAATGGCAAAAACATGCTCACTGTGGGATTGGTAGGGACACAAAGCTCAAAAGTCCCATAGGATTACTAAGTGGTATAACCATGGGGCCTAGTATAAAGGATAGCCAATGTTGTATAGCTCGTAGGATTGATATCAATGACTCTCATTAATCCATACAAGATGATCCAATGGATTGAGATCAAAGACAAATTTTAAATTGTAATTGTTAAGTTTTATATCCTTTATGAATAAAATTCCATGAACAACCAACTAGATGCCATAGAGTTGCCACATAAATGCCACCAAAGTAGAAAAGGACAAAACCAAAGATTTTGTAGGATCAAAAAAAGTAAAGGTGTAATGGTAAAAGTCCAAATAAAATCCAAGGAAAAAAATTCACCTAAGTGTAAATAGATACCACCATTAAAGATTGAAAAGTCCTATAAAAATCCCCAATATCTATAGAAACCCTAATTTGATCTCAATCTGATCATAGTCAAATTAGAGAGAGCTTAATTGTCACCTGAACAAGTACAAATTGATCTAAAAATAATTTGTAGACCATTAGTGAGAAATTTATAAATCCCACAATCATGGCAGCATGAAAAAAACAAAATAGGGAGGACAGAGAGTTGTATCTGACTTTAAACATATAAGGGTCTTCAAGGACACTAAATTTGATGTTGTAACATTGAACACTAAGGATAATAACTGGTCCAAGCTTTTTTGGGCCATTAAAGAGTTTAAATCAATCACAAAAAAAGATTAAAAGATTTCCATAATTTTTCAAAGATACTACAACATGGTCACCATCCAGATGAGCAATCTTAACCATGTAGCTATGAAACTAGAGGTATTACATTGCATAGATGTTATTGATCCTATTTTTAAGGACTATACAATTGACCATAAATGTATTTTTAGGAGATTTTTTTATTTTTCCCCCATTGAATTTGAAAATTACTACAAGCTACCCAATCCTTATGTGGATTTACACACAATTTTAAAATGGTATAACAAAAATGCTCTAAAAACTACCCTTGCCTCATGGTTGTGTTCAAGAACCCATGTAGTTTTTAACCCCATTAGATGGATCCCAATCACCCAATTTAGGGTAGGAATTAGAATTATTATTAAATTGCTTAATATATTGTCTAGGGCCTCCTCCACCACTTATGTCAATAAAATTTGGGTCCCTTATATATATTTCATGGTTGAAAAGGGACTTACTCCTATAGGAGAAATGATCACTATTTTCTTGAAGCAACAATTCTCTACTATAAATAAGAAGACTAGAAATCACTTATTTATGATGTCTTATCTTTTATATGCCTTATTTACCACTACCAAAATCCCCAACATCAAAAATTGGTCACCTGATGGAAAGCAATCAATCTCTTATTACTATTTCAAATTACATATATTCAAGTATAGGAACCACATATAATTTATTTGTGAGTGTGTATGCCCAGCCCTAGTGGAAGCCATTATAGGGCTACCTATGATGAGGGTAAGTCCCTTAATCAATAAGTATGTGGAACTTATTGGGGAAATTTGGTTATATCCTGACTACACTGTAACTAAGATAGAGGTAACCTTATATAAACCACTTAAACTACTAGTCTATGTACCCACCAAGATGGCTAAGAAGGAGATAACATACCAATTATTCCATGGTATTGATGGTGTATATAAATAAAAATTAAGGGGATACTCCATCCTTTCCCTTTGACTATTGTTATAACTGTGTTGCATAATTAGGATAATGTAGACACCATTTCCAAACATAGAGACTCATTCAATTTATAGCTTGATGAATTGAGACATTGGGACCCTTAAGATAATGTTGTGAAACATTTGAAAGACAAACAAATTAACATGACATATAAACATCAATTTGGTGTCCATGATTCAATGTACATTTAAGAATCTTCATTTTTAGAAGTATTGGCCAAAGTAAAGAAGAAAAACATCAAAATCGAGGTCAAATTAGTGAGATATGATAAGCCAATTGGTGAAATATGGTAGATGGGGCCTCTGTAGTACCATTTTCTATTAGGACCATCTTCTAAGCCTCCTATAGAATAGTTATAGGCACAAATTACACAAGATTTAGGAAAAGAGAGACTTGAAAAAATACCTGGTGAAGGGGCATCATCTACTAACTAACCTGAAAAGCCAAAGTCACTTATTGAGTTCATTGATATGATTTCATTAGATCTTAGGGAAACATTGAAAGATGCCTTGGAGGCACTGGCTATTGATTAAAAATTAGATGAATAAAAGGTGAAAGAAGTGGAACCTCAAACTTAATATGAATAAATAGAAAAGTAAAAGGGTAAAGGGATAACTTTAGACTTAGTCTTAGTGGTTCCCCCACAAAATAGAAAGGCTGAGCTAGCCTTGGTTCCTACAAGAACCAAGAGTCCCAAATTAACCCTCACTCACCATTTAAGTGAGGGTAATTTTTTTAGTGATGAGAACCATATTCATGGATCAACCATTCCATAGTCTTCCATATATGGAAAGCTACAAAATATCCTAACTTTTCACCATCAATGGGAAATTACAAAGTATGTTAACATCCATGTTTATGAGGAGGTCAAACCATAGATTGTGGAACTATAGAAGGAAGATAAAGAAAGACAAGTGGTTATGATTGGATCTTTAAGTGGCTCACAAATTGAGACCCCAAATCCTCCAAATATTACACACTCTTTATTTGGTGTCAAATTTAACCCAACCATAGCTAGCTTGCAGAGAGTTTATGAAAAAATAGCCATGATTGCAGGGGAGGAGTTCATTTTTTAGAAAGTAGAACCCTTCATTGGATTGACTCAAGTATAAGGTCAGATATTAAGTGAGCACCCTATTTTTGAAGATGATATACTTGAGGTTTCCCACACTCAAAGTGGTTACCTACAAATCGACATCAAAGGCCTGCAATAATGAATAGAGAAACTATAAAGGTAGAAGGAGAATTTGGAGAAATAGGTAATTTTATCAGTTCCTAATGTAATTATTGAAATTTTTGAGTGATCATTTCATGATATGTTTAACTCTCTAAATTTAATAATGGAAAAATAGAGTGCACTAAACTAATAGGATGTAGTAGTCAAGGGATTAATCACCCAATGGTAAAGTTCCAAAGACAAGATGAAGGATTTAATTAGTATCTTGATAGGCAATAAAATCCTTGGTTTTAAGAGCATCAACATTGCTCATCTCAACACCATCCTAGGGTTGATTATAGATAAAATCAATGGTTTGAGCATGTGGTCCAAGATCTTGAGAAGACTTATTAAGGATGACAAAGTGTTATTAGATATAATTAAATAATTCTTTAAGGCCATGATTGCCAACCCTACAAATCTTAGCTCCATGGGCATCATAGTAGATGATGAGTTCAAGCATAGGACCTCTTTGGTCATGAAGTAGGTATAGATAAAAATCCAAGTTAGGTATGGGGTTAACAATATCAGGGTCATGGATTTGATCCTAACTATAGAAGAAAAGATAATCAAGGTGAGGATCATTAAGGAGGCTTTAGAGATAAATAATAGAGATCTTGAGGACCTAACTGAGAAAGAGGATGAAATCTTCCTTGAGCCAACTATTAATTTGAAGTTAGTTGATGAACAACATCAAAAGTTAATGAGAATTATACTTCAACAAAACCAAGGGCCTTCATCAGCATAAGGTCCACCAATTAGTTAAGAATATTTTATTTTGTGAGAACAGTGTAAATTTTGAAAATAGAATATTATTTTGTAAAGGCATGTGTTATTTTTATGCACATTGCTTATAGGTTAGATCATTTAGAAAGATCTAGTGTATTCTAGAAACTTTGTAAAAAATAGGGTAGTTGTCCTTACTTTTGTAGATTTGTAGTAGACATGACTGATCGGTATATGACCTTGGCATTATATAAAAGGTAGTATTACCATTTGTAAGAGGAGGGAGTTTTGAGAGATAAAAAATACTTTTTAACTTTTGGAGCAATTTAATGCAAGTAAGGAATATAATAAAGTTTGTCTCAATTATTTATGTGAATTGTCATTATGGTTTTTCTCTCAATTGTTTATTCTAGATCTCAAATTTGAATGGTTTTAAAGAATTATAGATGTGCATATTTAATGCACGGGTTGATAATTTATGAAAACACTTGATTATTCGAATGTTCTTGGGTTTAATTCATTTTATTTTCATGGCATAAGGATGTGCATATGTTGTTTGACTACAGTACTAAATTTTTAAATTAAAGTTAGTTCTTGTATTTCTTCACACTATCTTTAGATACTTGCTTGGTGTGTAGTAAGATCTGGGCATATGCTATTTCATGTTATAAAATGGTTAAATGAAATTTTAATTTGAATTTAAACCTTGTCATGATGTTTGAGGTAGAAATCAATAACATATTTCCTTTCTATCCTACCCTTCCATTTTTCTCCCTTTTTAACCAAATAATTTAGCTTAATATCATTGTAAATATTCATTATATAATAGTATTAGATTATAATTTGATCACAATTCACTGATATTAGTATAGATTACTACATATTTTGTAAATATTATTGAGAGGACCAAGATGGCTCCCAACCACCAAGTTTTATAAATATTATGGAATAGTTTGCTTGCTTTGCCACTATTTTATCATAGGTAACTAGATTACCACAACCTATTACTCATACTATAAATTTTTTGAGTTATAAAATGAGAAGTGTTATTTAAACACTAAGAGCACCTATGATACACTTAGAGGCATCAATAGGTGAAGCTCCACTAGCACTAAAAGGAGGACCCAACAAATCCTTATGAATTTATAGGATCTTTGTTGGTTTTGGTGTATTTTAATCAAAGATAATTCTATTCTTTAAATAATTTTACTTATTTTAGAATAATTTTATTAAGGTTGGTGATTGTCACAGTTTCAAACCCATATTTATGCTCCCTTTAGACAAAGATCAATGTTCTTTGAAAGTATGCACTTGATTATGGTAAAGATGACTTTAACTTTGTCAATTCAATATGTTTGAGGTTAGTAATAGCTCTTTTGGTTAAAATTCATAAATAATTTGCAAATTTGAGCTTAGAGTTGTAAAGACCATTAACATTTACGTATTTGGACATATTTTTGAGCTAGTTCAGTTGAAGATATTAGTCCTTTATTGTTCTTTACATGAATCTTTGTAAAATTTGCTTAATGTGCATGTTTAATATTTGTTATTTGAAAAAAATGATTTGACACATCATATTTCAAATATAATTCAAAGTTATCAAGATAGAATTACCAAGAATCAGAACAAGGTCACATTCAGAAACAAAGGAAACTCTGCTTGAACTAGAAATCCATAGGAGAGCTAGGTAAGACAAAGATAGGTGTAGGCATTCAAAGTCTTTGTCAAATTCACCACTCCAAGGTACTCCTTCATTCAACCTTCATCAAATTATGGATTGGTTGGGTGTCTCTTCTATCAATGTACCATGTGTAGTATATGATCTCCCCTGTAACCTTGAGAAATATTTGTTAGCATTTAGTCTTACTAGTATTGTAAATGCAAAATAACATATTAAGTCATTCAAAGTTGTATTAAGATTTCTAAATATATTCCATGAGGATGTATCCTCTAGTTTATTTCCATTTATTTTTAAATATGCTATGTATGAATGGTTTTTAAATTTACCTAAAAATTACGTTAATAGTTGGGACCACTTTAATAATGTTTTCATTGACCAATTTGGAAAAATTATTAGTCCCTATGTATTGTACTAACAATTCACCATAATAAATAAAGATGAAAATAAACCTATAAGAGCATTTAATGCTAGGGTCCAAAATATGGATAACTAGACCATATATGCCTACAATCCTGATGATGCTTTAGCTCTAGAAATATATAAGGATGCCTTAGATCCTATGACCTATGTGTTTATAAAGAGGGCTATTACACCTATGAATACTTTGGCCTTAACCTATTCTAATGTAGTGATCATCAATGATCAGATGTAGCCCCAAGGTTAGATGGCTTACTCAATTCCCAATGTTAACACACATATGCCTACCTTGAACATCTTTCCTAATAATAATTAGAATATGACATATCTGATTAAGATCCTAATGTTAAACCAATTACCCTTGAGACATGCTACTCCTAATCAGAAATTAAGATTTTTGAACCATACTATAATTGGATTTAATCCAAATGTTTGAAATGCTTTGGTACCAACCAATGGTACTAATAGTAATCAAGTTCATAATTTAGAAACTTCCATGAGTAAGAATGATTCTTTATTAAAGATGGTAAAAAAGATGAGCACTAATTTTCTCTAGTTACAAAAGTAGGTTAGTGATACTGGTGAAAGCTCAAGTAGGAACTTATTTTTTCAAAGATTGAATAGGACTAATAATAGATTCCAAAATGATAGTTTCCATAATAATAAAAATAGTGAATCATCTACTGATAAGAATACCATGGACATTAATCTTATTGGTGTTGCATTAATTGATTACTATAGAGTTCATTGTACTTCTAATTATGGTGAGATAGACTACATTAAATTCTACAAAGCCTTTGAGGCCTTTCAAGAAGAGTTGGATACATTTGAAGGTACATTAGGATCTAAATCTGCTAACTAAGCCTTAAAGGTGGAGATATTTGACTTCACTTCCTAGAAGATAATGAACTTGATGATGTTATTAAAGAACTCCATAATTTCCATCAGTTCTCGAAGAAGACTTATCCTCTAAGGAATAGAGAGCATAAACAACCCTTGACTACTTCAACACCTCCAAATAACTTTGGCACTCCTCTAGACACTACATCAGATAATAACCCAGAGCCTCCAAAGGGAAGTATTTCTAAATAAAGTACTGATGCATTTATTTCTTCAAATAAAATTGGGTGTAAAATTGTGGAGGACATGAAGAAAATAAAGGATAATATTACATTGTATGAATTGACATAGATCACTAAAAAAAGGGACCTATTGTTGGATTCCTTATGCAAAAAACCTAACATGCCATCCAAGGCTAATAATGATAATGTTTCTATTTTAAAGGCTAAGACAGCGTCCCTACCTTTTCTACTTACTATCAAAATGTTTGGTAAAAATATACAAAATTGTTTGTTAGATTCTGGTGCATCCACCAACATTATGCTATTAGTTATTTATAAATATCTTGGCTTGAATCCTATCAAATCTAATAGAGTTGTCACTTAGATAAGTCTAGAGTCAAGGTAGTTGGGGAATTATTTAATGTTCATATGTAGCTTTCCTTTAAGCCTAGATTCTAGTAGTTTATTGGAATTTAGGTGCTGGACATTCCTAATGCATATGGGTTGTTATTTAGTAGGGAATGGATCAAGGCCCTGAATTGATACATGTAGACTGACTGCTCACATTTGTGGTTTCCATGTAAAGGGGTACCAAATAAAATTAGATTCGAAAGAGAACTAAGGATGAAATGTATGATCACATAATATAATGTTGTGAATGAAAATGTGAACATAGTGACTCTGATTTGGGAGTTTTCACTCTTGAAATTTCTAAGATAATTAATTATAAACCTTCTCATACTCTACCTAGGTTATGAAAGATGTATTTTGATGGGGCTTGATGTAATTTTGGGTCTAAAGTAGGAGTTGTCCTTACCAAACCTATTGGTAAGATATATCATGCCTCCTATAGACTTCACTTTACATGCACCAATAACCTTGTAGAGTATGAATAATTGATCTTAGGTTTGTAATCTACCATCAAATACAAAGTCAAAGAACTACTGGTTCATGGTGATTCAAAACTAGTAGTCAATAAGGTAAGGAGTAGATACCAGTGTAAATTGTCACACCGTAAAAGGTATAATTTTAAAGTTTGGGATTTACTTGAGTATTTTTATGCTTTCAATATTGTCTCCATCCTTAGGGAGGATAATAAATATTCTAATGAGCTTGACTCATCTATGGCCAAACTTATGCCAACCCAAGAGTCTCCAAACTTTATCATTGAGCTAGTTCCATGTCCTTCAGTCTTAGATAATGTGAACCATTTGTAGGTATTTAGTGATGACCAAAAAATTTTGGATTTCATGACTAAATCATGAGAATTTGATGCCCAGGTCATAGATAAGGCCAATGAAAATATTCTTAAAAGAGATAGCAAATTTGGTAACAAATTCATTCAATTGAATGGTGACAAGATTCCAAAGGGCATGATTTCCTTAGAGAGGTTATTTGAATAGAATAAGATAGTTGATAACACTAAGATTCCCAAGGTAAGTGGGAAAGAATACAAATAAATTGATCTTGGGCCTTAATATCAACCATAACTGGTCAACATTGGTACAACGTGTACTAACTTTGAAAATAAAAGAGACCAAAAAATATTAACCAAGTACAAGGACATAATATCACGGTCCTATGATGACTTGAAGATTTTTGATCCAAGAGTCAACACCCATACCATACCCTTCAAAGAGAACTGAAAGCCTTTTAGGCAAAACTAGAGACCCCTGAACCCTATTTTAGAGCCTACGATCGTTAAAGAGACTAATAAAATACTAGATGCTAGAATTGTATTCCCCATTAGGCACTCAACTTGGTTTGCAAATTTAGTTCTATTCAAGAAAAATAATGGTGAAATTAGGCTTTGCATTGATTTTAAGAGCCTTATTAAGTTATCTAAAAAGGATAACTACCCTCTTACCTCTCTTGACAAGGTTATTTAGGTTATTTATGGTTTTGCTATGATGTATTAACTTGATGGTTTTTAAGGGTACAATCAGGGGTTGGTGAAAAAAGAGGATAAGATGAAAATAACTTTCAAAACCAAGGGGGGTACATTTGCTTACAAAAGGATGCCATTTGGACTAATTAATGTAGGTGCCACATTCCAAAGAGAAATGTACCATGCTTTCTAAATCCTAATTGGTAAGTGAATCATCATTTATATGGATGACTAACTATCTTCTCCATGAATAGGGAGGACCACATTATGAATCTACAATAGGTATTTGAAAGGTGCATAAGGTATGAGATTTCCCTTAATCCTAAAAAGAGTATCTTCTATTTTACTAAGGGAAAGATATTAGGCATTGTCATTACTAAGGAGTTAATCTCTATATATCCTAAAATAATAGAATCTATATCAAAAATAGAGCCTCCTAATAGTAGGAAAGAACTAAAATCATTCTTTGGTAAAATTAACTTTGTAAGGAATTTTATTTTTGGTTTTGAAAAAATTTCAAACCATTGAATGATATGATGAAAAAGGATGCCAAAATCACTTGGAATGAGCAAGCTAATAAATCCTTTAAGGACATCAAGGAGGCAATTAGTCAAGCTCTAGTCTTGATAAGACCAAATTTATTTAAGGATTTTTACCTTTACTCCTTTGCTTTTGATCACACTATTATTATAGTATTAACTCAAAAAATTGATGGATGTGACCATCCAATTGCTTTCATGAGCACCAATTTCAATAATGTTGAGTTAAATTATTATTTGGTTGATAAATAATAATGCGCATTAGTAAAGGTAGTAAATAAATATAGGCACTACATTCTTAGGAATAAAGTGCACACCATCTTACTTGACCCTACTAAGAATATCATGCTAAGTCAGAGTGAGATAGGAAAAAGGAGTGGTAAGTGGATGTTTGTCTTCCAGGAATATGCCATAGAACTAAAGACTACAAAATTTGTAAGGTGCCAAGGTCTAATTTAAATAATTTTCAATGCTAACCCCTAGCTTAATGTCATGCAGGTTGAACAAGCAATTTTTTTATCCAATGATTGATATAATCCTATCATTCATTTTTTTATTAATGGTAGTTATCCTATAGGATGAACCATAGAGTATAAGAGAGATTTAAGACTCAAAACATCTCATTACCTGTGTAGACACTAAAAATTTTCACATCATACTTCTAAATGTCAAACAACCTATGCACCACCTTAGGACCCCCTTTCGACCAATTTGACCCTTTTAACCCTAATCAAGCCTAACCATGGTCAATTTGACCAACTAACTAAACCCACTCTTTAACTACCTTTTTACCTTGGGCCTTGACTACCGGTGATCACCTTGACTACCAATGGTCACCTTGATAATCGATGATCAAGGTCCACCAACAAAACACCTAAGAACCAATATGAAAACATCTACCTTGATTTTATAAAATTAACTTATCTAAATCCACATGTGAGACATTACATGCATAAGTTATAATTAGAAGGCTTAGTTAACATCTTATTGCACCTCTCCTTCCTTACCTATAAGAAGAGAGGATTAGGAGGTGAAAATGATGCATAACTATCAAGAGCTTTTACAACTAGAGATTTATTTTGTAGGTGTTCTTATAATAATCTAGTCATCATGATAGAAAGCCAACTTGTTGTTACCCCTCAGATAATAACCAAGTACAATTATTTTATCAGAATCATGCCAAATTCCACCAATAGGCCAACCACCTCAACCATCCACCAAATCAACCTTTGGTAAGATAAGTACTTTTTTAATATTCATTTACTTTATTTGTATTTTATAGTCAACCTAGTAAAATCCAACCTATTAGAATTACCTTTTGTAATATCATCAATTAGCCATTTATTACCCATAACATATACATAGTAACCACTAATGGTCAGATTGATCACTAATAGTCTATCTAACCACTGATAGTTACCTCAACTATCAATGGTTACCTTAACCATCGATGGTCATACCAACCACCAATGATCACTATGGTATAAAATAAAACCAATTTATTTTCACCCTCTTACCCTCAACCAAACCCAACTTTCTATTTCCCTACCTTCACAAACCCCTATCCTAGTTTTTGAAGCACACTTGACCTACTTAGCATTAGTATTGACTTTCTTATTTCTATATTAGTCATTTTAGTCTATTTATTTATCAAGCATTTCTTGTGTTCAATTTTATTAGCTTTTTATTATTGATGCACATACTTTATCTTCTATTTATAAACTTAATTGTTTAAAACATGTGGATTAATAGCCTTTGAGAAATCTTTTGCTTTTGGGATCTAGCTAGCAATAGGCAATCCACCCAGCTATCTATCTAACCAACCATTTTATTTAGTGTTGTCTTATTTTTAGATCATTCTCTCAAGCCAAATAAGAGTTCTTCACAATCATTTGATACAATGTGTGCATAACCACATAGGTTTTTCAACCATACCTATATCTAGTTTCTTCTTACCTTTTCAAAATATAAGCTAAACTCCACTCAAACATTTTGGCACACTCAATGGGACCCTTTAGTCTCTACTTGGATTTCTCTTGTTTGCATTTATACATGCTCTCCTCTCTATTTTATGTTCATAAATGACATCAAAGTTTATTTTGGGATTAAAATTGACTACATACATTTATTACTTGCAAGTTTAGCTCACATAGTTTAAATTAAATCAAATTAATCCTACCATAGCATCACTTTTTTTTGCACACACTAAGCCAAACCACCTACATAAATCAAACATTAAAAAAACTTGATACAAGGCCTGACTAGGATTTCATCATCTAGCAATCACCTTACCCTTTCCTAGAAATCCTACTTGGAGCTCATTGCCAAGGGGAAAACTAACTTAGCTCTCTGGTTGAGTATAAACTCTATAAAGTGATATATATTATCTAATCACTTGACACCCTTATCACTTTAGTGTATTAAGTGAGGGGGTAGGCCCCAATTTCAAGCCACATATTGATTTCCAATACAGGTTCTTTTTGAGATCCTAAACGACCTGAAACCAACCATATACTACTTTTCTATTACCCTCTCTACAAACCAATTTTGGTCACACTTTTTATTGAAAGCTTAAGGCATAAGCCAAAAGAGAGACTAAAAATAAAATTTAGGACTTGACATGATTTTTAGAGAGTGATTGCTTTTTTTATCATTTCTTGTCTTCTCTTTATTTGACTGGTGAGATTGTTTATGTATTCTCTCCCCCTTACCTTAGATGGTTCTAGAAAAATAAAACCCATCACTGAACTAATCAACCTATTCTACCTCCTCATCCATAGAGTACATTTTTGAACCAAAAATCTCATCATAATTTAAGAAGTACTCCTTTCCCTCAAGAAGTTCTCTAAGGAGATACACACTTTCTACCTTCCTAGATATTAATCTTGTGGCCCTTCAGCATTATCTTAACACTATGCCCCATCATACCCCTACTTTGGTTCCACCTATAGAACCACCTTATGGCATGCCTTCCCACCTTATGGGAAATATTTCCATTACCACAGTCACCACCCAACCATTAGCTATCCAAGCTTCTTCATCTACCAATAACCCCTTTGATACAACTATGGAAAACCAACCTACAAACACCCTTATACCTTCCATCCCCACCAACAACTCCTCTACCCTAGGACCAACCCAACCAATAACCACCTATACTCCCCTCACCATAGGTATACCTACCACTAGAATTTCCAGCATTCCTTTGACCAATAGTCCACTTCAAAACCTTATGGTGTCTATATCTTCTACCTTACCACCAATCAACACAAAGGTCTCTACTTTTCCTTTTATTACCAACCCAACAACCACATTTACCCAATAGATGCCCATTGAACTAAATTTGGGTTACATCCCTAACCTAAAAGGTCATGTGCCTCTACCTACTACCCAATAACCTACATCTACTTACCCCCTACATAGCTTCTACCCAACCTCCAGTGTCGACATACCAATATGTGGTAGGCCCTCAACCTCCTACCAATTATCAGTATGTCACCTAACCACCATAACAATATGCACCTTAAAACCTTCTAGGTACACAACCCCAAATAGATGTAATGATAATGTTAATGGATAAGATTACCACTCTAGAGTCATTTATCTCTAGGGATTACAACATCCTATCATATGATTAGATATGTAATGAACCCATTCACCCATATGCCCTTATCATACCATATACTCCTTAGTGGGAACTTCCCAAGTTCTCTAAGTTTTAGAGTAATGAGGATCCCTAATAACACCTCAAGACATTTAATCATGCATGTTATTTAATTGCCTATAATGATTCCCTCCTTCTTCTTACCTTCCCCATGTCCCTATTAAATCTAATATTAGATTGGTATAGTACCATAGTGACACATTCCCTCTTCTCTTTCACCTAATTATCTCAAATTTTCTTGTATCACTATTTTATAAACATATCCATTAAATTTTCCATCACTGACATCTACTCGATTCAACACTTTGATGACGAATCTATTACTAATTTTTTAGCCATTAAAGGAGCCTAATCAATCAGATTTCCTTCTCCTTACCCTAACCCAAACTGATAGAACTTTTTTCTTGGGCATGTGCCAAGCACATCTCTTCTACATTTCATGTCTAGATTTTCATAACCTTTGATAAAGCTTTTACCATGGTTCATAATATATAAAATAGAGCCATCAATGAAGGAAAGCTAAAATTAAAAAACAAGAACTCTACCTACAAAACCAATGAGGCTTCCTCCTCTAAACCAAGTAACTAGACCAATACCAAGAGCAAGGGAATTACAAATGTGGTTATTTTTAAAACCACTCCTCTATTATCTATCAACCAACTAAACTCCTCTAACTCCTCAAAACAAAACATGAGGAACCAAAATTGAAACAATTAAAAGAAATTTACTCCACTTAGAGAATATTATGATTTAATCCTAGAGAAGTTACTAAAGGCCAACATCATATAAACTCCTCCTATCAAACCCCCTCAAAAATTTAATTCTTCTCATCATGTTCCTAGTTGGTACAATGAGAATGATATATGTGCCTTATATTGAGTAGTAGGGCATGACGTTAGTAAGTGTTACACCTTCAAAAATGTTGTTCAATCCCTCATTAAAAAAGGAGAGCTTGTGTTAGATAACTCCAATTCACCTCAAAACTAAGCCCTTGACATTTTTAGGCAATCTTTTCCTAATCATGCACCTACCAAAAATGAGATAAATAAGGTCAAGTGTTCTCATGATGCCCATACTATCAATATGGTTTTTAACACACTCATTGTTGAATAACCTACCACTAAATCTATTTTTCTTTGCCCTCTCCACTTATTGAGGTAATGGAGTTACATTCCCCTCTTTTAGAGACCTAAATTGAATAACCACCCCTTTTTCCTCCTCCACTTATTGAGGTAGTGGAGCCATCAACCCCTCCTTTAACCGACATACTAGAACAAGCACCCATTTTACCTTTTCCATCAACTACTTAGCAATTTACTACCCCTTTGGAAATCATTCTTAAAGGTGAAGAAACCATGTATACACCTATCATAGAGGATTCACCCATTAAAACCTTACATCCTTTGATTGAGGAAAAGTATGAGGTTACCATTCCTCTATCTCAACTTATGGGCTTATCTTTCAATTCCACTACCTAAGGAATGAAACTGATCTACAAACCATTCTCTAGGTTAACTTAGAAATTAAAATTTATCTCCAACCCTAACATGGATTGATCCACCTTTTGGGAGTAACTATGTCTCTCGTACATCACCAAATAAGAACCTCCAACCCCCACTTTGATATACCACCCCACTACCTCTATTATCTAACCCCCTACCATAGTAACCTAGCCAATCAATACGTTTATGAACCCAATATTTTATCAACCATTCAATACACTTAAACCCTAAATATTAAAATCAACCCCTTCAACAAAAAAAACCAAACCAACCCAAAACCTTGGAACCTTCCTTATATAGAGCCTTAATCACCCATCTATGAAAGTGGAACTTACCTCACGAAACCCAATAGCCAAATCCTAAACCAAATTAACCAAGGAAGTAAATCCACCAAAATGCCAAAGTTCCAAACTCCTACCTCCATCCACCTTTCCCTCTATCTTGTGGCCTCATCCCTTCACTTTGATTATGAAGCTGATTGTCCCAACCAAAACCCTACCACCATTGTTGGTTATACAACACACTTGATTTTAGACACACCTATCTTCATTGAGCCATTAGTAAACAAACTACCTACCTTAAAACCTCTTACCTCTAACTTATCAACCTCCACCTTACCAAAACCAAAACCATAAACTAATAACACCACCTTACTCAAACCTTCTACCACCAAGCCCACTTCTAAAAAGACTTCCATCTCACTAACCAAGACCAAAACCTTTGAAGCCTCTCCACCTTTAGCTTAATTTTACTCAACTATTTTTAAAAGGTTAATACAAGATTCTTGTTTGACCTTACATCTTATCAGACCATTTGACCCTCTTTATCTGATACCCATTTGGTATAAAAAATTCTAAGTGTGCACTTATCATAGGACACCAAGGCATGACATAGATAACTACAAATTTATCTAAACCATAATCCATTAGCTCTATGATGAGGATGATCTACTAAGAGATGAACCTCCCATGATCCCATTACCAATCCAAAAACCAACACCAACTACTTAAAAACTTCCTACTCCCCCACTCTTACCTTAGAGTGAAGAGAAACCAAACAACTCTCCTACCTTAACTCCTTCCTCTATTCATACAATCCACATGGTCATAAAATTGTTGGAAATATTGTCATTGATGTCAAAGGTCTAGCATTATTGGTGATAAAGGCCCATTTGCATTTAATGTTGTTTATAATAAATATATCTTGGCTAATATGAGTTAATATTTATTTAATATTAATGAATATAATTTTGGTTGCATATGAGACAAAAGAAGGGCCCATGGAGAAGTCGAAGAGCCACGGGGTAAAGACAAAAGAAGGATGGGATGCATTTTCCCATGAAGAGTCATCTTGGGGAATACTAAGAGTCACCAAGTGAAGACAAAAGAGTAAGGGTGCAATTTCTCATGAAGGGACACTTTGAGGAATACGAAAAGTCACCAATCATAAGGACAAAAGTGGGAAGGATGTTTTTTATCATGAAGGATCACCACATGACTTTTCAAAGGCTTGAATATGAAGGGTCATACAAGTTTGGCACCATTTTCCATGAGGATTGAATGGTCATAAAGGGGGAAGGCCAAAGGTCATTTAGAAAGATATAAATAAAGGCTTGAGAAGCCATTTGTAATATGGAAGTGAGAGGTTGATTTGATATTGTAATATATATCTTAGAAGAACAATTGTGAGAGATTAATATGATTTGTATTTATTATATCTAGCTTAGAAGAGCAAAGGTGAGAGATAGGAAAGAGATGTTGTATTGAACTATCATTTATTGAGATAGCAACATTGAGAGATAGGTGTGTGCTATACACAAAGGGGTTAGTGCTCTTATGGGTTGGTGCTCATGAATTGTTGTTGGGTTGGTGCTCAACAAAGGGGTTGGTGCTCTTGTGGGTTGGTGCTCATGAATAATAGTTGGGTTAGTGCTCGACAAAGGGGTGTGGTGCTTATGTGGGTTGGTGCTCATGAATAGTAGCTAGGTTGGTACTCGACAAAGGGGTATGGTGCTCCTACAAGCTTGGATTGAAAATATTTTTTGGGTTTCTACTCATTCATATACTTGAGATTATTCTATATGGTTTTTTCCACATTAGGTTTCCATGTTATATCTGGTGTCTCTCTCTATCTTGTGTGGTGTTTATTGTTTGAGTTTTATTGCATATCTTGAATGTTTAATTAAGTGAAATTTAGTTAAAGGAAAGTTTTATAAGATATATGATATACTGATTCACCCCCCTTCTCAGTATATTCTGTGCTTAATAATTGGTATTAGAGCAGGTTCCTTTTTGAAAAGTTTTACAGCTTGAAGGTAGATCGGGAAAGCATGATGACTGGGTCACAAGAAGGATTTTCTACAAATAAGGCACCTTTGTTTGATTAGACAAATTATGCTTTTTGGAGCATGAGAATGAAGGTTTATTTGATGGCCCTTAGATTCGACATATGGAAATTAGTGGTGGAGGAATATGAAGAGCCACAAACATCTACAATTACTCCAGTAGAAAAGAAGGCAAGTGAATGTAATGCTAAAGCTTTAAATGCTATTTTATGTGGTTTATGTGAATCTAAATTTGTTAAAGTTATGCAATGTAAATATTCTCATCAAACCTGGGTAAAACTTGAGAATATTTACAAAGGTGATGGAAAGGTTTAACAAGCTAAGTTGCAGACTTTTAGAAGGCAGTTTTAAAGTTTGAAGATGAAAGAAGAAGAAGATATAGAAAGTTATCTTTTGCGATTTGATCAAATCATAAATCAGATTCAAGGTCTTGGAGAAATGTTGGATGAGTCAACGGTGGTGCAAAAGGTTTTGATATCTCTACCAATGCGATATGATGTAAAGGTTTCAGCAATCGAGGAGATAAATAATTTAGCCAAGCTAAAGATGGACGAGCTTCATGGTATTCTCATGGCATATGAGATGCATACATAACAAGATAAACCCTCAAAGAGATAACATCAAATAAGGAGAAATCTAAGATTCAAGAATCAAGTGATAGTTCTAGTGATGATGAAGATGACAATGGAGCACTTTTCATTTGCAAGCTGAAAAGAGGAACAGGTAAATATCAAGGAAAATTACCTTTTAAATGTTTTAATTGTGGAAAGATTGGAAATTTTTTAGCTAGATGACCAAATAAGGTTAATGATAATGAATAATAAAATCCTACATATAAGAATAATTTCAAAGGCAAATCTAAGAAGGGATTCGAGAAGAAGAGCCTGTATTCTAAAGATCCTAGCTCAGGTGAAGATAGTGGAGTCAGCGATTTAGAAGAAGAGGAGATTATATTCATGGCTATACATGAAGATGATTAAGAAGAAGAAGAGGAGAAAGCTAAATTGAATATGGAAGGAGAGATAATTTTTTCCTTAGAAGAGTTAGAAGCTATTCAGAAGAAGAATCAAAGATTAAAGTGCCAGATTGAGAAAAATGAACAAGAGTCAAAGGAAATGATTGAAGATCGACAAGCACACTTTGAAGAAGCCAAGAAGAATGAAGAATATCTCACAACACAATTGGAAATAAAAATAAAATATTTTGAAAGGTATGCTATTAAAATTGCCTCTTTAAAAGAAGATATTAAGAAAGTAGTTAGTGATAAAGTAGTCAGTGATTCAAAATTTGAAGATAACACTAACATGCTAAATAAGATATTGGAAAGTCAAAAAGCATATTAAGATAATACAAGGATCAATTTTGAAAATAAAAAGAGCTATGTTGAAGCTCTTACACAAGAGGAAACAAAAAGGGGAGAAGTGAATAATATAGAGGACATTCCAAATAGAGAAGGTTGGAAGGAATAAAGCTACAAAAGGCAATTAGGTCAAAGATATATAGACAAGTCTTATTTTTATGGCTATTGTTTTTATTATAATGGATATGGTCACAAGAAATTAGAATGTATAAAAAGAGCTAAAATTTTTGGAAATAAGGAGAAGGAAAGTCAAGTAGAGTCAAGCAAAAGCCACAACTCTTTTGTTCCTCTATCAAGCTTTGATGAAGAGACCATCGTATGCTACAAGTGCAACAACTTATAACACATAGCTCAATATTGTAGAAGTGTGTTCAAGTCAGTCAAGAAGGATCAGAGCTTCAAAGCTCCATTCATCAAGAAGAAGGATCAAAGTCTCAAAGATCCATTCATCAGGGAGAAGGTTTAGACATGTTCATGGTAGAAGAAACAACATGAAGATTCTATGATGGTTTAGATAACTCTGCATGTAAGATGTAAAAATCAGCCATGGTTAATTGATAGTGGATGTTCAAGGCATATGACAAGAGATAAAAATAAATTCATATCTCTAAAGAATATAAATGGTGGTACAATGAGATTCAGAGATAAAACCACTACTAGGATAGCCATAAAAGGTACTTTGAGTTTGAATTATGGTAGAACTAAGACTAAGAATGTTTATATGTAAAAGGTCTTAAGCATAATCTATTGAGTGTTAGTCAAATATGTGATCAAGGATACACATTGAGGTTTCATGCTAAAGGTTGTGATATTAGAAGAAAAGATTCAAATGAGTTGATTGCAGATGCTCAAAGGATAGGGAACAATGTATATGTATTGTCAGATATCTTCTCAAAGGCATGATCAAAGGATACATTCAAAGATCAGCAAGAGGAGTTGGGAGTAATTTCTATTACTTTCTACCATTTATGTTCAGCATCAAGTGAGGGGGAGCTAAGTGTTAGCTCTAGGTAGGCCCTTTGCCATTGATGTCAAAGGGGGAGAATAACAGGTATAGGTATAGGTACAAAAAATAGGTACAGGGAACAGGTATAGGTTACTACAGTAAGGGGGAGTTACTGTATGTTTTTAGATGATAGTATGTGTAGGTGACAAGATGTGGTAGTTTCAGGATTGAGGTTGCCATCAATGACAAAGGGGGAGATTATTGGAAATATTGTCATCGATGTCAAAGGTCTAGCATTATTGGTGATAAAGGCCCCATTACATTTAATGTTGTTTATAATAAATATATCTTGGCTAATATGAGTTAATATTTATTTAATATTAATGAATATATTTTTGGTTTCATATGAGACAAAAGAAGAGCCCATGGAGAAGTCGAAGAGCCATAGGGTAAAGAAAAAAGAAGGGTGGGATGCATTTTCCCATGAAGAGTCATCTTGGGGAATACCAAGAGTCACCAAGTGAAGACAAAAGAGTAAGGGCACAATTTCTCATGGACACTTTAAGGAATATGAAAAGTCACCAAAGATAAGGACAAAAGTGGGAAGGATGCTTTTGATCATGAAGGGTCACCACATGACTTTTCAGAGGCCTGAATATGAAGGGTCATACAAGTTTGGCACCATTTTCCATGAGGATTGAAGGGTCACAAAGGGGGAAGGACAAAGGTCATTTGGAAAGCTATAAATAAAGGCTTGAGAAGCCATTTGTAATATGGAAGTGAGAGGTTTATTTGATATTGTAATATCTAGCTTAGAAGAGCAATTGTGAGAGATGAATATGATTTGTATTTGTTATATCTAGTTTAGAAGAGCAAAAGTGAGAGAGAGGAAAGAGAGGTTGTATTGAACTATGATTTTTTGAGATAAAAACATTGAGAGATAGGTGTGTGGTATACACAAAGGGGTTGGTGCTCCTATGGGTTGGTGCTCGACAAAGGGGTTGGTGCTCATGTGGGTTGGTGCTCATAAATAGTAGCTGGGTTGGTGCTCGACAAAGGGGTGTTGTGCTCTTGTGGGTTGGTGCTCATGAATAGTAGCTAGGTTGATGCTCGACAAAGGGATATGGTGCTCCTGCAAGCTTAGCTTGTGAATATTTTTTGGGTTTATGCTCATTCATATACTTGAGATTGTTCTTTATGGTTTTTCCCACATTGGGTTTCCATGTTATATCTAGTGTCTCTCTCTATCTTGTGTGGTGTTTATTGTTTGATTTTTATTGCATATCTTGAATGTTTGATTAAGTTAAATTTGGTTAAAGGAAAGTTTTATAAGATATATGATATACTAATTCACCCCCCCTCTCAGTATATCATGTGCTTAACAAAAATCACAACAAAAAGATAAAGGGAAGGACAAAGTGTCCATCCCATGGACATACCCATGTTATACCTCCCAACCAAACCCTACCCAAACATCTTTACCTTCATCCAAACCTAAGGTATCTATATTAGGTGCTTCCCAATCTAAACCCTTCAAATCCATCAAGAGATTGGTTCTCAAATATATTCACTAAACCCTAGTGAAGATGAGCCTATATGAGTTGATCTCTACTTCACCTCATCATAGCCAAGCAATGATAGAGGCATTACAATCAGTACAGGTCCAACCTAAAGACCCTCATCTTATGATATCCTTGTTGGCACTCTCCAAATTTCCAACCTTGTCACCTTTAAGGATTCATAAATACATTCTATCCATATTTATGACTCATATCCCCCTCCTTTATTAATGCTTAAATCAACCAAGCCTACATAAAAAAGTTCATGATTTATGGGGGAGATAGTATTAATATCATCTTTTCCCATGCCTATAATTAACTCAACTTTCCAGATAATGTCATGTCCAAAACCTCAACCATCCTCTAATCCTTTAATGACACTATTACCACTACCCTAGGAATTTTTATCCTTCATATCCATGTAGTACCTCACATTCTCCTTGAAATATTCTATGTAGTGGAAGGAGAATTCCAATATAATTTTTTCCTAGGCCAACCATTGATCTACTCCATGGGTTGTGTCCCCTCTACCTTTCATTATTGCATTAAATTTGAGCATGAAGGTCAAGTTGTCACTATACAAGATAACCTAAGCCATTTTTCATCATGCAACATGACTTATAAACCCAATGAAATCCTCCTACCTTCATCTAGTACACCCTCATTAACCAAATACAAGCCCTCAACCACAAAAGATGAACCTACATATTTTTCTACCAATAAAGCATCAACTACCTCATCCATGCCCTCTAATAATATCCCCACTGTATACCACTTTAAATCCACATTCAAATGTATTTCACTAGGGGAATATCACCTCACTTTTGATGTTTTCCCTACTCTACAAGAGTATGGGAAACTGACCACCAACCTGGGTATGACCCCAATATTGGAGACATTATTCCCTTTGGACCTTCATACCATCAAACCCATTTCATCTATGAGGGACTTGATAAACCACTTGGTGCTTCTACCACCTCATTTTTACCTCAACCATTCACCTTGAGTTTTCCTATACTACACAAGCTGAGTTTTACCAAGACATACCTCCATAAGTGTTCTTGGAAGGGATTTGGTCTTAGATGATATGTGCATGGCCCATATGAGTTGATTTCCATTGAGACTAAAAATCCTCATGAGAAAAAAATCCTTGGTTTCATTATACCCACCAAGAAGCAAACCAAACCACCTACCATCACCATTGTTGAGGAAGAAATCCATCGCTCGCCAACTTCTCCTCCACATGTAAGTGAGGATGAGGACATCATGCCCCCTAACTTTTTTTCATCAATATGATCAACCTCAAACCCATGACTTATCAAAATGAGGAGGAAACCACAACCATCCCTTTGACCCATCTTAAGATGATAAGAGATGACTCTCCTACCATTATTACCCTTTAGTGCCAGGATGATGATTCCATTCTCACTTACCTTGGTGTCCTAGATTATTTAATCCAAAAATCCATTCCTCCTAAGACTTAAACCATGTTTAATGAATCTACCATGGATATCAATGTGGGAACTTTAGGAAACCCCCACATTATCAAAATTATCCAATCATTTAATGATGAGGAACTTTGATATTTCCCCTCGTTCTTTCAAGATTGAAGCATAACATTTGCTTGGTCTTATAGAGATATTCCAAGAATTGACCCTACCATTTCCACCCATAACATAGTCACCAACTATGATTCCAATCCTGTCAAACAAAAACTTTGGTGCATGCACCCTCACATAACCCTTCTTACCAAAGAAGAGCTTCAACATATCCTATCAAAAAATTTCATTCAACCCACTAAATATACCTAATGGGTTTTGAATATAATACCTATCACCAAAGACATAAGGGGACTTCTCATTTATGTGGGATTTCATGACCTCAACCTTGCTTGCCCAAAAGATGAATTTCCTCTACTAAGCATTGACTAACTAGTTAATCTTACAACCAACCACAAGATGTTGTCTCCCATGGAAAGATTCTTAGGTTACAATTAGATCTTAATTATCCCCAAAGATAAACACATAATTACCTTTATCACCCCATGGAGAACCTTATACTATAGGTTCATGCCTTTTGGACTGAATAATGTTGGTGCAACCTACCAACATGTCATGACTTAAATATTCCATGACCTTATCCAAAATATTGTCAAATACTACATTGATGACCTTCTTGGGAAATCCAAACTCCAAAAATATCATTTAACTATTCTCAAGATTATTTTTGAGTGCCTCATCCATTACTATGTCTAACTCAACCTTAAGAAGTGCATTTTTGGGGTCTTTTCAAGAAATTTCCTTGGATTTTTCATTTCTCTTTAGGGAATCAAAGTCAGTCTATCCAAAACCAAAGCAATCCTTGACATGCCTCCTCCCACCCACCTTAAATAACTTTTTATTTTTTAGGGGAAGCTCTAATCCATTCATTTATTTATCTCTTAGCTTTTAAACTAATGTCAACCCTTCCACCACCTTGTAATAAAGATGTATATTTTAATTGGAATAGAAACTATCAGAATGCCTTTGATTCACTCAAAGAGTACCTCCTATCTCCACCTATCCTCATCCCTCCCAAGGATGACCAACCTTTCTAACTTTATATCTCTACCATTGATCACTCCTTAAGGGTAATGCTTGTTCATTGGGATGAAGAACATAAAGATCAAGATGTCTACTATATTAGTTACATGCTTATAAAGTACAAGATTCGGTACACCCATACCAAGAAAATTTTCTTAGCCTTAGTCTTCATGACCACCAAACTTCGCCACTACCTTCTTAACCATGAAACCTATGTCACAACCAATATCGACCCACTCAAGTATATGAAGTCCAATCCATACCAAAACCAATGTATGGCTAAGTAGATCATGCTCTTAATAGAGTTTGACTTTGAGTTCCTTAAATAAAATTTAATTAAAAGGAAATTTATTGTTGACCATTTGGCCAAAGTACCACTAGCAGACAACCAACCTCCTCCTCTTAAGTTTATTGATGAGTCCATCATGACCCTCTCTTACGAAGAATTTACCTATCATGTCACCATATTATTTGATGGATAAAAATGTCAACATGGTGGGGGAACTGGCATCATCCTTACTCCCTTTGATGGTGAACCTCTTCTTTTATCCTTTAAGCTAGATCTTGAGTATACCAATAATATGGTTGAGTTTGAATCCCTAGTGATAGGCTTCCAAACTACATTAGCCTTGGGATTCAAAATGATAAACATATTTAGTCACTCCTAACTTGTGGTCTGCCAAGTCAATGGCTCTTACTAGTGTAAGTATGATGTTTTAAAATAGTATAAACAACTAGTTGATGAACTCTTGACATCATTTAAACACTACCACATCTAGTCAACCCCACGATCTACCAACAAGTTTTCCAACACCATGGATTCCCTTGGCTCTCAAATCCCATCTATACCCTTTGACTCTGACCTATCTATCATGATCCAAAGACTTACCTATCCTTATTATGTTAAACCAAATTCTCCTGCCATATTTGATGTTGAGAAGACCTAACCTGACCTTTGGTATCAATAGACCTTTGACTACCTCAACCTTTCCATCATTCCTTATGGAATTTATAGGAATGATCAAAGAAAATTTATCTAGAGTACCTCATGTTATACCATTATAGGGGAAATTATTTATAAATGTGGCTTTAATGGTCTCTTCTTCCATTGCTTACGCAGTCATGAAGCCTCTCATGCTTTCAAGGAAACACACAATGGTATCTATGGGGGACACTTTAGTGGCCTCAAAATATCTAAACACATCCTTTTCCTTGGTTATTACTTGTCTACCCTTAATCAATACTATTTTGATTATGTGAAAAAAAAAATTTAAGTGTCAACAACATGCTAATTTGTATCATGTACCTAGACATAGTCTTCATGTTTCTATTGATTTTTGGCCCTTCTCACAATGGGGTCTAGACATTATTAGTGAAATTAAACCCTATTATTCATAGTGACACCATTATATCATCATTGTGACCAGTTATTTTACCAAATGGGTAGAGGATAATCCTATGATCTCAACCAAAGTGGAAAAGATTATTGACTTTATCAATCATCACATCATATACCACTTTGGTATTCCTCACAAGATCATCACTAACAATGGTAAATCTTTTAAAAATAAGAAATTATAGGGTATTTTTGATACATTTGGTATTAATTTAAGTTTCTCCTCTCCCTATCTCCCTCAAGTGAATGGAAAAGTAGAATCCTTTAACAAAACTCTTAACAACATGCTCACTAAAATGATCAATGAATCTAGTTAGGATTGGCATTTTCACAATCCCTTTGCCTTATGGGCATACCAAACTATAATTTGAACCCTTACAAGTGATACACCTTTTTCTCTTGTGTTTGGAGTAGAGGCCATCTTGCCTCTTGAAGTCCAAATACCTTCTCTTTGCATATCTCTATAAGATCTCATTACTGAGGATGATTATCATCAACACTATTTAGACTAGCCTAAGCTAATTTATGAGTGTCATTTAGTTTCCATCACCCATATTAATGTCTATCAAAAATTCACTAAATGTTACTATAAAAAACACTTTAAAGTATGAGAAGTCAACATTAGAGACCTTGTTTTAAAGAAAAATCAACATGTCACCAATATGGAAAAAACCAAGTCAAGCAAGTTTGCTTTCAATTATCTTGGACCTTATATAATAACCCACAATTATGGATCAAAAGCTTAATGATTGTCCTCTCTTGATGGAAACCCAAAACTTAAGCCCCTTAATGCTTCACATTTATGTCTATTCTTTTGTTAAAAAAGATCAAACTCACCTTCTATCTAACTTAAGCTCATCACTTGCTTTCACATCACATTCATCTCCTTATTCTATGGGAAACTGATTAAAATTGAATCATGTGATTATTTGTCATAATCATAGCCTAATATTGAATAATGGGTACCATGGATCTACCCATGGCATGATTCTCCTGGTACTTTTCACCCCTTTTCAAGATGGATTTCCATGATCTTTTCAACTAAAACCCTTTACACCTAATCAACCTTCTTGTGATTTTATTTTTTATATCATAAAGGTAAACCTTTAAGCTTATATAAACATGTCTATGTCAATAAAAATTAAACAAAGCAATAAAGAAAAATCTAGACCAATAGAAATCATGGGTCATTCCTAACATTCATAGACTTTTCCCTTGAAGGACAACTATTGAAAACCTATTCAAAATTTCTCAATGTAAGGTGGACTACTACCTTGAAGGATACCTATCAAAAACATTAAACAAATCATGCAAACTTAGACCACTCTGACAAAGGATGGCTGAGTAAAGATTTTTAAAAAACAAGTAATTTCTTGGAATCTTCTTGTATTGATTAGCTTCCCCAACCCTCCTAATAAAATAAGCAAAAATATCATTATCAAGCAAAATCAAAAACATAATAATTTTGAAAGCCACAATTATCTCTCATAAGTAAACTATTATTTAAATCCATAATCGAATCTCATAAGTAGACTTTATGCATCGATCAGTCTACACCTCATATGACATAGACTTGTTTATAATAACTCTTTAGAATTCTACATAAGAGGCATACTATTCTCATAAGAAGGTTCTATTTTCATCTATTTCCCTTTTATACACTATAAGTGAGATATTTTGAGCTTACTTGACATTATGTGATCAAGACACCCTTTTAACCAACTAAAAAGCATTAATACAAAGCATCCAAAGAGATTATATTCCTTAAGCCAATCCGACATCAGTTTTTATTTAAGTCCTTGTCAAAGAAGAAGCATCATGCCCTCTTCCTATCCTATCATGACTAGTTGATATATTCACTAAGACGTTTTTCTCTTGATTATATAATTTATTCTCACATCGAGTTTTGTTAATTAACTTGCTTCATATGCTTTACCCTAAGCTAAACAACACTAACCATAATCATCATATCATATCAATCTATGTCATTAGCAAATGCATAACCATAATCATAACAATGACAAGCATAATAACATCATAACAACCATAAACAACAAAGCAATAAACTATTTTCACCAAAGGTCTAAATATACATAATGAATAATGTACTCATTAAAATTTAGCATGTCATAAACCATAACCATAAATGAAAGCCATTGCATGACTAGCTAGGTGAGTCTACATCAGTATCCAATATCCATAACATAATCATAATCAACATAGCATCATCAATGATCAATATAACATCACATCATATCATAACATCAAAGCAAAGACCATAAATAATAAGCAATAAATAAGGATCATATATATAAATTGTGAGTCTAACATCATAATGTATACAACCAATATACATGTCTCTCTCTCAAAATATACATCTCACCATATCGGTTCATAGTCTAGAATCAAAATGATATATAATAGCATATACTATATCATGGTTATACCCTTGGGGCACCACTATCTTATAGAGCACCACTAGATATTGGTGCCTATCCCCCTATCATACTTGTCTGCCCACCTACAGACACTACCCACTGACCTGATGTCACCATAATGGAACCACCTATTAAGCTCACTTTATATTCACCCCATTAAAGCTCATCAGGACACCACCTAAAGACTATAGCCTAATAGTAATGAAAATACTCTATTTTATCTAGGTATCATGCCATAGGGATGGTGGCCAATGGTCCTATATATACCATAGCTCCTCTTTCTCTCTACCTTAGGGAATCCCACTCCTATGTAAACAAGTCTAGTGAAGTTCTACCCTAGTCCCTATCACTTGTAAGAGTAGCAACCTGACCCTATAAGGCTTCCACCTAACCTTGTAGTGTTATAGCCTATGCCTATGTAGTGGTTAGCACCACTTCTACCTGTCCATCTAAGGAAACCCCATGTACTTGTTCCCTCTAGCCTCCTCTTTTAATTCGGTCCATATCCATTAGTCTCCTACCACTAACATCTTTACTAATGTCCACTACCACATATAGAGATTGATATTATGAAAGATACTCATATACAAATCCTACATCATATATATATGGCCTAGTAGGCAACTATTCATGATCTAATAAAGTCTTCATCAGATGTGGCTTTGGTAATAGGATCTTTGCATCCTCATGCTTGTACTTAGGAAATTAACCTAGAATACCCTACACAAGGCTAAAATACATTCATACCCTATCAAATGGGATGAGATCCACCTCTCCATCCCTATAATTGATAATCCACATGTAAATTTATAAGGATAAAGTGTATCTCATGTACCTAACCCACTATAGGAACCCAACATATGGTCTCTAGTTAATGTCTCCAATCATCAGTGCACCTAAATCACCCCTAAACCAATCAACATCATGGGCTCCTTCTCCTATACTTAAAGTGGAAAAGTTATCTCTCCACCTCATGTAACCCACCTAGAAATATATATAAGTGTATCCCATCCATGACAGCCCTACTGACCTTAGCACCTGGATGTGCTCATAGGCTCAGTAGTGTAGAACTAGAGTGACACTGATGCCATATCTCTTGTGGGCCCTAAAACCCCACAACTCCATATATATCTACATAAGTAATACCAGTACCTATCCAAACATTATCTACCCTAGAAACATATCAAAAAATACCCCTAGTATCAAGTATGATAATCTCCCATTACTTGAGTTAGGAAGGGCAAAACATGAAACTGCCATCATCATCATCATCATCAGTCTCCTCTCACCCTTCAACCTTTAATAGAGTGTAGAGTAGCCAAAAACCCCATCATGACATTTTTCATGATCATGATCATCCTCATACATCAACTTTAATGGATCTTCTTTCTCCTCTCACTCGATGTGATATATTGAGTTACCTCAAAAGGGTAGTCAAGTAATCCTATGAACATCCTCTAACAAGATAGTCATCTTGCCAATCGATAGAAGGAAAGTGTTCATGTTTGGATACCATCTCTTAATGAGGGCCATGACCATGGATGCATCACATTAAACATGCTAATAGTGTTGCATCACTCCTAGTCTCACCTCCTCCATGTGTACCCAATCTACTAGGGTCATCCCATGGTATACCTATATAAAGATGTATACTACCTGATTGTGAATTTGTATCTATTCTCATGCCTATAAACAAATATTAAAAATAATCTTAGTCACCTATACTATTATTTCTTACAAACTAAGCACCTTTAACCTACCTAACGTTACCCACTTGACCATTTATTCAACTCCTACCTATCAAACCTAACATTTAAACCCACCAAATCTACCTACTTAACCTACATGTCAACTTATACCAAAAAATTAACACCTACTATGCTTAAAAACACTTTAAAACATTTTCAAAATATTATATTATACTAGATGACTATTGATGGTCATTATGACTGTCAATGGTTAGGTAACCCTTTTGATGATGGTTATCAATCATCGATCGTCAAGATGACTACTAATGGTCATGAAAATCCCTCAAAACCCTAGCTCACCCAAAATAAGCTATAAACTACCCTTTTTTATACCACATTCTCTAATCTTACCCTAACTAACCTACCCTATCCAATTTGGTAATCACCCACCCATTTTACTAAAATCATATAAAACCTACCTAAGGCATACCTACACCCAACCCAACAAAACAAATTTAAAAAAAAAACTAAATCTAATTGTAAGTAAAATTTAAAGCTACACTACCAAATCAACAAATAACCTACCTTGTTCCTTAAACATCATCAAAGAGGAATCTTAGGACCCCCTACCTAGCCATGTCTACCTCTGCACTACATTTTATCTGGTCCACTCGGTCCTCTTGATCAATCCACCTCAGTAAAGCACTTCTTCAAAAATCACCTTTATCAAATCCAACACAAAGTGACAAGTGGCCAGAGATCCAAGTCTAAATAGTTACAATGAGATAAATGACTCTATTTTTTCCTTTTTGAACATGGTAATTTTAAGTTTTGACCCTAACCATTGATAGTTAGGGTGATCATCGATAGTGACCTTTAGATCCCCTGACCATCGATGGTCAGGTTGTGGACACTTTTTTTTTCCTTTTTGACTTAAATATACACATTTTTGGCACACCTTAACAATCATTCACCCATAGAAATTACCTTTTCCACCCACCCTAACCATCTTGTCATCTTGTCATTGGTCTATCTTGGCCTAACTAGCACATGTTTTATAATGACTTTTTCCTAGTCTTTTAACCAAAGTGATAACATTTGCCATGTTGACCAATTTTTCAATTTGTGCCACCTCATGCATACTAAACCACCTTATATCTTCTCAAGAGAACTTACTACCCTAGATACCCATGACATATAACTAATTTGTGTTTTCATCAAGAGCACTTCCTACCTTGGATACCCATGAAGCCACAAACATTACCTAGGAGACTTGCATTTATGAGTGTTCCCAACTCCCATGACTAAATGTAGTCATGTGGTGCACTTGTAACTTGTCCTTTTAAGCATTGACCTTAATTTTTACCAACTATGGTAACCTAATCAATGCAAGATCTTGGATATCACACTTTTTGTTGTACTTTGTACACATGTTTTTGCTTCACTACCCAACCTATCACCCACCTTTATGACATCTACCTTTATCATCACTACCTTATCAAACCCTCACCTTATTATTTTTTACCTCATCAACTCCAATTTTGAGTGGGAAAACCTCATCCCATAATTGGGGAAACCTGACCTTTGACCTATAATCTACGTTTTTTTTGTAGCTTGTTGATTCAAATATGCATAACAAAAAGGGGTAACATATAGACATAAAAAATACACACACCATAATTTTGAATGTTAAAAAACCCTTGTACCACCTTAGGACCCCCTTGGGACCAATTTGACCCTTCCCCACCTAGCTAAGCCTAACCATGGTTAGTTTTGCCAACTGATAAACCCACTCCTTAACTACCTTTTAACTTTGGCCCTTAACAACTGACGATCAGTATGTTTGTTGATGGTCACCTTGATCATTAATGATCAGGATCCACCAATTAACCACCTAAAAACTAACATGTATTCATACACCTTAATTTATTAAAATTAACTTGTCTAAATCTATGTGTGAGCCATTGCATTCATGAGTTATAATTAGAAGGCATAGTTAACATCTTATTGTACTTATCCTTCCTTACCTATAAGAAGAGAGGATCAAGAGGTGAAAAGGATGCACAACTATCAATAGATTTTGCATCCGAATATTTATTTAATATATGTTATTATAATAATCTAATGATCTAATAATCATGCTAGAGAGCCAACTTGTTGCTACCCCTCAGATGATAGCCAAGTACTATTACTCTATTAAAATCATGTTAAATTCTACCAACAAGCCAACCACATCAACCATCCACCAGAATAACCTCCAAAATGGTAAGTAATTATTTTATAATATTAATTTACTTTATTTTTCTTTCAAAATCATCCTAGTATAATCCAACCTCTCAAAATTGCCTTCTATAATCTCATTAATTAGCCATTTATTACCCATAGTCTACACATAGTAACTGTCGATGGTTAGCTTGATCATCGACAGTATATCTAACCATTGATGTTTACCTCAACCACTAATGGTAACCTTAACCATCGATAGCTATACTAATAACTAATTGTCATTGTGGTAGAAAATAACAAGTTATTTTCACCCTCTTACCCTCAACCAAACCTAAATTTTTATGTCCCTACCTATTCATAGGCACCTATCTTATTTTTTGATGCACACTTTACCCATTTAACATTAGTATTGACTTGTTTAATGATATATTAGTCATTTTATTCTATTCATTTATTAATAATTTATTGTGTTCAATTTTAGTAGCTTTTGATTATTGATGCAAGTACTTTATCTTCTATTTATAAACTTAATTGTTTAAAATGTGTGGATTGACAGCCCTAGAGGAAGCTTTTGCTTTTGAGATCTAATTAGCGCTAAGAAATAAACCTAGTTATCTATCTAACCAACCATTTTATTTAGTGATATCTTATTTTTAGGTCATTCTCCTAGTCCAAAGAGGAGTTCTTCATAATCATCTAATACAACATGCATACAACCACATATATTTTTCAACCACACTCATATTTAGTTTTTCTTCTTCCCTTTTCAAAATATAAGTTGAAATTCACTTAAACAACATGATAAAGAATGGATTGATATAAAGGAAGAAATTTTAAGGTGTATACCTAAGATACATTTCAAAGGAATAAGTTGTTGAGATAATTATCATGTTTCATGAGAAGCTGAGAAGTGATCATCCATCTATAGGAACCTTAGCCCACAAAAATTTGAGAGTTGGATACTATTGGTCCACCATATTCAAAGACACTCATAAGAATGTGAGGGAATGCCACTCATGTTATATATTTGGCACAAAAGGATCCAAAATTAACAATGCCATTACATCTAGTAATGGTTGATAAACCCTTCACCTAATGGGGACTAGATTTTGTGGGGATGATCAACTCCAATTAATCAGAAGGTCACAAGTATGTCTTGAAAGATACTGATTATTACATAAGGTGGACTAAGGTAGTATCCACTAAGTATTTTAGAACTAAATAAGTGATTAGTTTTTTATAGGAAAACATATCCACTAGGTTTGGGACTCTAGTCTCTCTAGCATGTGATAATGGATCTACCTTCATATCCATTGAAATGATAGAATGGGCATATGATAATAGTATAATTATCATGTTTTCATCCAACCATTACCCTGAAGGTAATGGAGTGTTTAAATCTACCAATAAGAACTTGATGAAAGTAATAAATAAGTCTACAATAGGCAAACTTAGAACTTGGCATAAGCTTCTTAAATATGCCCTTTGGGTAGATAGAATAAGGATCAAGCAGGCCCTAAAGTCATCACCATTATTATTGGTGTATGTCCAAGATTCCATCTTACCTATCACCCTCAAGTTACCTACATACAAGTTCATGAAATAATACATAGAAGAAAATTAGTAACTTGCAAATTCAAGACTACTAGACATTATTCAAATGGAAGATGCATGAGAAGAAGCTTTTGCTAATTTTAGAAGACACTAAACCATGGTGAAGAGGTGGTTTGATAAGAGATCAAAGGTAAAGGTGTTCAAACAAGGAGACTTAGTTCTTATTTAGGATAAGGCATCTGAACCTATGGGAAAACATGGAAAGTTCACACCTCTATGTATAAGCCCCTACCAAATTGTTTAGACACTTGAGAATAACACCTTAAAGCCAAAAGACCTATAAGGAGAAGAATTCACGTTTCCCACCAATGGGTAGTATCTCAAGCATTGATTATCTACTGCTCCTCCTAGGGTCTTCATGGATTAAATCTGTAAGACTATTTAAAGTTAGTATAATAAGGATAGTTTATTTTTCTTCTACTCTTTCTTTCATATCCCTTATTTGTACATATATTTGTGAATATTTATTTGTGTGTTCTTTGCCTTCTACTTGTTTGATTTCTATTGAGTGTTTTGATTTCTTTATTTTGTCCCTTAATGATAATAAGTCCTTTTAGGCATCCCTCAACTTAGATTTTATTCAAAAATATTATAAAATCCATGAGTTCAAAAATATAGGTATGTATCTTAAGCAAATGTTGACCATGGATCTAAAATATGAGATTAATGTTATGATTTATAAAAACTATTAAAGACTAAGTGGATAGGTTAACTATTTCATAATAACTTCAACACTATTTTGATCTAAACTTGGTTTTAAGAATAATTACACATATGGGATGAAAGATTAAATTATTAGAACATAGTCATGCTTTCACTTAACAAACATCCTTGCTTGGAACAAAGGCTATAATCAAAGGTGATTGTATAAGGATCAAACACTTAACCAAATCCTTCAACTTGGCTAAATTAGTTCCCAACCTTTGTTAGAAATCCTAAATGGTCTAAAAAAATACAAAAATAGGATCTTATTGTAAAATCAAAATATTTCCAAGAAAAGGTGATTTTGGTAACCTTTAATAGGGTTATGGATGCTTGGGTAGTAGTGGAGCAAGGTCATGAGTGGAGCCAAAGGTATCTCTATCAAGGCTATGGATTATTGGATATAAGTAAAGTAATGCCCAAGCCTTCCCTAAACTAAAGCATAGTTCTTAATGAATACCCAAACATGATATGGGTTAGTGTTAATGATTAAAGACATGAAACTTGTAAGTTATCCCCTGAAGCCCATGACAAATAGTAAGTGGAATCAAAGCACACACATTATGGCTACATTTTGATATTTGATCCTAATCTTGTAGGTGAAAGATTTGATTTAATCATAAATTTATTCTGATGATGGCACTAATCAAATAGAATAGGTAATCTAATTATTTGTGTAAACCAAAGTCTTTGAATTCTAACATATTTCTATGTTTCCATTGGAAGGCACCATTTGTTGAGGGCAACATAACCTCATTTCTAAAAAATGAGGACCCTTGTGTTAAAATTGTGCAAAATTTTTATTTTGAAGTTGAAATACACTTAACTAGAGTATCATTAACATGTTTTGCACATTATTTGCACTTGAAGATCATCCACCCCTTGGTTGGGTTAGTATTCTTTGTTCATTTTTCTGCTTTAGCTTTGCCTAATATCACTAATAGTGGATCTCTATGCTTCAAATAATAGGTTTAATGGATCTCTTCTTGATGGGATCATACTTGGGTTTCATAATTTTAATTATTTTATCTCAATTTGACCATTTTCTAGACTTTGGTCTATTGAAAGTCAAGTTGAATCCATATCCAAGATTCCTGAAATCCTCATTTAAAAACTCTAGCACAAGATTATTTTAAACCAAATTTAAAAATTGGAAAAAATAATTTAGGCAAGAACATTTTAAATATGTTATAGATTTAAGCTTAATTTTTATACTAAGGCTTGGTCATGTTTTTCAACACAACCAAACCTTATCCTAAATATTATAAGCTTGGTCCCCTTTATGTCTCGAGTTCCTTTCTCCCCTTTTATTTTAATGTGGTCCAAAATTAATGTTTTTAGGATCCTTTTAAATTCCTAACATGGTCTAACTTTAATTTGTATGGTCTTTCTTTTTGAAATCTTAGACTAATGTCTTAATCTTAAGGATCTATTCATGTTTATTAGCATGAGAGAGACCTTAGTCTTAAGGATTTAGCCTAAGTACCTTCATGTCTATGAGCCCTAACTTAAATATAACACTTATTTATAATATTAATAGTCTACACTTAAGCAAAGATTAAAAATTGGATGGAGCAAGATAAGCCTAATAGATCCAAGACATTACACCATAAACTAATCCTCCTCAATCACTCAGATCATGATCAATGGCCCACATTTGAGTGAAGGTAAAATATAGATGGTGTGAGACCAAGATGAGAGACTAAATGGGGTTTCTTTTTATTTTTAACAATATCTTTTCCTAAGTTTTACCTTAAGGTTTTGGTTGTATTTATTAATATAATGAAACCTTAGGATAAAATCCATGTTAAGATTGTAATTAATCAAAGGGTCCTTTTATCATATTCTAAGACTTACGACTTATGATATGCTAGCTAACTTGATCCATTTTTAATTACAATAACCAATAATATTCAAGTACCTAGACCATAATCAATGATTTTTGTTCTATCATATGGGTGAATTTAACTATGCATATCAAATCAAAGCTTCTATAGGACCTACTATGTTTAGAACTTAAATTTGATAGTATGGCACCTATCATTTGATGTCTATGAGGATATTAGTGATTTACATGAGGCTATTAAATATAATCCTTGATGATATATTACTAGAGCTTAATTTTGACATTCTCATATCCATCATTCAACATCTATGATGTTGTCATTGATGTCTATGAGGACACCAAATTTAAGCCCTGGTGATATATTGCTAGAGCTTAATTTTGACATTGATTCGAACATCATTGACATCTATGAGGCCATAAAATTAAATCCCTAATTATATATTAATAAAGCTTAATTTTGACGTTCTCACACTCATCATTCAATATTTGTGAGGCTATCATTAACATTCACGAGGCTATCAAATTTAAGCCCTAGTGATATATTGATAGAGCATAATTTTGATGTTCATACAAACATGATTTATGTCTTAAAGGCCCTAATTTATGTCTACAAGACTGTCAAAATTTAATCTCATAAACTAATCCCACTTAGATAAAAGAACATGTTGTTTGCCTTTGTAGAATTAGTGGGGTCCCATTTGGAAAATAATCATGCACTTCAGCATTAAAATAAATATTTCACCTTAGGTTTATTAAAGGCCATATTTTGACTTAAAGAGATTTCTAACCAAGTTTAGATTTGCATAATATCAATTATGAATTCCATGGACTTATCCTAAATTCTTATCCTAAGGTTAAATCATGTTTTTCAACATGACCAAACCTTAGCATAATAACCTTAGGCTTGGTCCCTTTATGTCTTAAGACCCCCAAATTTTGGAATAATTTAATTTGTCATGGTATAAATTTTTATAGATATAGACTTCACCTAGGTCTCTATCCTAAGGTTCTGATTGTATTCATTAACACAATAGAACCTTAGGCTAAAGACTTATGTTTATATATTCTATCATTCGATGGGATTCATTTTATTTTGATCTAAAATTAGCCTAAATACTTTAACCTTAGGATTATTTTGTGTTTATTAAAATGAAATAAAAACTTAGATTAAATTATTTAACCTAAGTTCTCTACATGGTCCCATGCTAACTTAAAGTTTGTGCACCTTTTTAGGATTGATGGCTTGCATCTAATCAGGGCAACATGATCTAACAGAGCAAGATCACTATGGAATATTAAACAAAATATATAAGAAATCATGGATCCACCATGTGGCAAAAATGTGTTCACTATAAGAATGGTAAGGATGCAAATCTTAGAATGCCTTTTGGATTGCCAAGTGGTGCAACCGTAGGTCCTGATACAAAGAATAGCTAATGGCATACAACTTGAAGGATTGAGATCAATGACTCACATTGATCCATACAAGATGATCTAATGGAGTGAGTTTAAAGACAATTTTAAAAAAGAAACAGTCAAGTTTTAAATCATTTATGAATAAAATTCTATGAACAACTAACTAGATTCCATAGTGCTACCACATAAATGCCACCTAAGCAAAAAAGGACAAAACCAAAGATTTTGTGGGCTTAAAAAAAGAAAAGGTATAAATGTAGAATTCCAAATCAAATTAAAGGTGATAAATTCACCTAAGCATAAATATTTTCCACCATTAATGCTCAAAAAGACCTATTAAAATCCCTAACATCTACAAAAACCCTAATTTGATCCTAATTTGATCATAGTTGAACTAAAGAGAGCTCAATTGTCACCCAAACAAGTAAACATTGATAAAAATGTAATTTTTAGACCACTAGTGATTAATTTATAAATATCACATTCATGAAACCATGAAAACAACAAAACAAGGATGACATAAAGCTATATTTGACTTTAGACATAGAAGGAAGGATCTTTAAAGACATTGAATTCGATGTTGTAGCATTAAACACTAGGGATAATAATTGATCCAAAATTTTATGTGCCATTAAATAGTTGAAAGCAATCACCAAAGAAGATGAAATTAATGACATATTCTACCAAACATACCATGACATGGTCACCATTCAGATGACTAGTCTTCACCACATGGCTATGAAACTAGAGGTATTACATTGCATCGATGTTATTGCCCCTATTTTCAAGGATTATGAAATTGAACAAACAGTACATGAAAAAAAAATTAGGAGAGTTTATTACATTTTCCCCAATGAATTTTAAAATTATTACAAGCTACCTAATCCTCAAGTTTATTTACCCATAATTAAATAATCGTCTAATAAAAATGACGTAAAAACTACCCTTGACCCATGGTTGTATTTAGGAACCCATGTAATTTTTGACCCCACTAGAAGGATCCCAATCACCCAATTTAGGGTAGGAATTATAATGATTATTAAATTTATCAATAGATTCTCTAGGCCCCCCTCAACCACTTGTGTCAGCAAAATATGGGTCCCTTATATATATTTCATGGTTGAAAAAGGACTTACTCCTATAGGATAAATGATCAAAATTTTCCTGAAGTAACAATTATTTACCATAAAGAAGACAAGAAATCACTTCTTTATGATGTATTATATTTTAGGTGCCCTATTGACCACTATCAAAATTCTTAAAATAAAAAATTGGTCACCTGATGGAAGGCAAACAGTCTCCCATTACTAATCCAAACTACATATATTCAAGTATAGGGACCACATACAATTCATTTATGACTATGTATACCCAGCCCTAGTGGAAGCCATTATAGGCATACCTATGATTAGGATAAGTCCCTTAATTAATAATTATGTGGAACTTATTAGGGATGTTTGGTTATATCTTGACTACACTATAATCAAGATAGAGGGAACCTTATGTCAACCACTTAAACTACTAGTCTATATACCCACAAAGCTAGATGAGTAGGAGATGGCATACCAATTATTCTATGGTATTGATGATGTGTGAAAAGGCAAAAATAAGTGTCTAATCCATATTTTCCATTTGAATATTATTAAAAATATTTTTTATAATTAGGGTAATGTAGACACCATCTCCAGATACAAGGACTCATTCAATTTACAACTTGATGAATTGAGACATTGGGACCCTCAGGATAATGTTGTGAAACATTTGAAAGTCAAATAGATTAACATGAAATATGAACATCAACTCGATGTCCATGATTTAATTTATATATAATAATATTCATATTTATAAGTATTATCCAGAGTAAAGAAACACAACATCAAACTTGAGGCTGGATTGATGAGAGATGAGAAGCCAATTGGAGAAATATGGAAGATGGGGCCTTTACAATACCATTTATTCTTAAAACCATATTTTTGGCCTCTTACATAATAAATAGAGGAAAAATTTACATAAGGGTTAGGAAAAGATAGACTTAAATAAATACATGGTGAAGGGGCATCATCTTCTACCCAACCTGAAAATCTAGACTCACCTATTGAGTTCATTGACATGATTGCATTGGATCTTGGGGAAACATTACAATGTACCTTAGAAGCATTAGATAGTACTTATAGATTAAATGAGGAAGAGGTACAAGAAGAGGATCCTTAAACTCAATATGAAGAAATAGAAAAGGAAAAGGGGAAAGGGATAGCTTTAAACTTAGTCCCAATGGTTCCCCCACAAAAGAGAAAGGCTAAGCTAGCCTTGGTTCTTGAAATAACCAAGAGGCCAAAATCAACCCTCACTCACCCTTTGAGTGAGGTTAATTTGTTTAGTGATGAGAACCTTATTCATGAACCAACCATTCTGAATTGGTTCATAAATGGAAAGCTACAAAAGATCCCAACTCTACACCATCAATGGGCAATTACAAAGTATGTTAACATCCATGTTCATGAGGAGCTCAAACCATGGATTATGGAGATCTAAAAGGAAGATAAGGAAATAAAATTTTCTATTCTTAGATATTCAAGTGGATCACAAATTGAGACCCTAGAGCATCCAAAGATTACACACTCTTTATTTGGTGTCAAATTTTACCTAATCATAGATAGCTTACAGAGAGTTTCTAAAAAAAGATCCATGTTTGTAAGGGAGGAGTTCAGTTTTCAAAAAGTAGAACCCTTCATTGGATTGAATCAAGTGGAAGGTTAGAAACTAGGTGAGAACCCAATTTTTTAAGAGGATATACTTGAGGTTTTCGATGCTTAAAGTTCCCTACTATAAAATGGCATTAAAGGCCTATAATAATGAATAAAGAACTTATAGAGGCACAAGGAGAATTTGGAGAAGTAGGTAATTTTATCAGTTCCTAATGTAATGATTGAAATGTTTGAAGGATCATTTCATGATGCTTTAACTCTCTGAAGTCAATAACTGAAAGACATTACATTAAATAATAGGATGTAGCAGCCAAGGGCTCAAAGTTCTAAGGACAAGATGAAGGATTTAATTAGCATCTAGATAGGGGATAAAATATCTGGTTTCAAGACCATCAACATTTACCATATCAACACCATCTTGGGGTTGATTGTAAATATTATCAATGTTTTAAAATGTGGTGGAAGATCTTGGGAAGACTTATCAAGGGTGATAAAGTGATTCTAGATAGAATTGAATAATTCCTTAAGGCCATGATTATCAAGCCTACAAAGATTTGTTCCATGGGTATCATAGGAGATGATGAGTTCAAGCATAGGACCAATTTGGTCATACAAGAGATAAGGATATAAAGATAATATAGTTTTAGGGTTGACAACAACAAGGTCATGGATATGATCCTAACTATAAAAGAAAATATAACTGAGGTGAGGAGCATTAAGGAGGATTTAGAGAGAAATAATAGAGATCTTGAGGACCTAGCTGAGCAACAGGATGAACTCTTCCTTGAGAAAACTATCAATTTGAAGGTAGTTAATGAATAACATCAAAATGTACTAATAATTCTACTTTAATAGAACTAAGGGTCTTCATCAACATAGGGCCCACTAGTTAGTTAAGAATATTCTCTTTTATGGGAACATTGTGAATTTTAAAAATGGAAAACTCTTTTGTAAAGGCATGTATTATTTGTATGCACATTGCCTATAGGTTAGATCATTTGGAAAGCTCTAGTGTATTCAAGAAACTTTATAAAAAAAATATAGATGTCCTTACTTTTGTACAATTGTAGTTGACATGACTGACCATTATATGGTATTGGCATTCTATAAAAGGTAATATTACCATTTGTAAGAGGAGGAAGTTTTGATAGCTAAAAAATACTTTGTAACTTTTGGATCAATTTAATGAAAGTAGAGAATGCTACAAAGTTTGTCTCAAATTTTTATGCAAATTTTCATTATGGCTTCTCTCTCAATTATCTATTATGGATCTCAAATTTGAATTGTTTTTAAGAATTCTAGATGTGTGTCTTTATTACAGGTTTGTTGATTTATGTAAATGCTATATTATTTGAATGTTCTTAGGTTTAATTCATTTTATTTTCTCTACATAAGGATGTGAATATGCTATTTGATGTAGTAGTAAATGTTTAAACTAAAGCTAGTTCTTACTTATATTTATTTGTACTATCTTTAGATACTTGCCTAGTGTGTGGTAAGATTTTTGCATATGTTGTTTCATGTTATACATTGGTTAAATGTATTTTTAGTTTTAATTTAAACCTTTTCATGATGTTTTAGGCAGATATTAACATATTTATTTTTTGCCATACCCTTCCCTTTTTCTCCTTTTTTAACTAGATCACTATAGCTTAATATCATTATAAATAATCATTTTATAATAGTCTTAGTTTAGAATTTGATCACAATTCACTGATATTGATATAGATTAATGAATCTTTTAAAAATATTGTTAAGAGGACCAAGGTGGCTCCCAACCACCAAGCTTTATAAATATTATGGAATAGTTTGCTTTGTTTGCCATTATTTCATCACAGGTAACCAAATTACCACAACCTACTACTCATGCTCTAAAATTTTTAAGTTCTAAAATGATAAGTGTTATTTAAACACTAAGAGCACATATGATACACTTAGAGGAATCAACAACAGTCTCTAAGGGTAACTAACACCTATAGGACCCATGTTGTCATAATAGAGTCAATTGTGGCTGATTGTGTCACAACAATGAGCTAAGAAGATGCATTATGAAGGATGACATAATAAAAAATGGTGTGTATGAGTTAAAATGTATATTTAATTACCCTAAGAGATTCTAAATAAGTCTATAAACATTATTCTCAATCTTACCCATGTATAACTACCTATAGGTATCCCTAAAACACAAGAAACATAGTCAAGAATTATACTCAGTCTTGACCAAACATGAAGTATGAGGAGGTATGTAGGAAGTTGAAGTGATTAATAGACATATATTACCTTCATCATGATCATGATAGTATTTATAGGCTCTTGATAATGAAAAAATTAAATGAAATTACTTAGATGTTCTCAAAAAATGATTTTATATTTCATAGAATAAGCAAATATGAGAGATCACACAACAATAATTGATAACAGAACAGAATATTAGATAATATAGAAAATCCACTTCAAGGGGAAAACCTCCACAATAATTAACTAATAGAATAATACTTAACATAATTAATAAATATTAACCACTACCTCCTATATATAGTCTACTTAGCTAAGGTTATTCCACAGGCTGACCTATCTAAGAAAATAGAGAAATGTAAAAAGTACATAGAAGAGGTATATAAGCCATAATTCGGCTACACATATCCCTAAACACAATAATGGTTAAGGGCATAACAAGCCCCTTCCCTTCAAAATAACATTGTGTCAACTTTGGATGTTGTTGTACAAATGCTTCATCCTCCCAAGTGGCATCTTCACATGGTAGATTCCTCCATTTGATCAGGTACTTTGTAATCACTCTAGAACATAGCTACTTAGTGTGCATGTGAAGGATCACCTTAGGATCAAGAACAACTCTACCTTCTTCATCCAAATCAGGTAATTATTTTTGAATGGTAACTATATGTCCAATGACTTTTTTTAGGCATGATACATGAAAGACTGGATGTATGCAAGTGGATGAAAGAAACTCTAACTTGTAGGCCACACTATCAAGTTTTTTCAAGATCTAATAAGTCCCATAATACTTAGGGGACAACTTGTTATCCTTTTTTTGTTGCTTCAATGACATCTACTTATATGGATGAAAATGAACAAATACCCAATCACCAATATCAAAATGTCTCTCACTTATGTGTTGATCTACCTGTTACTTCATGTGATTGTAGGCCATAGCTAAATTTTCACATAAACTCACAAAGACCTCCTATTTATGGTGAATATATTCTTCAACTATATGAACCTTAAGATGGACCTTCAAGGTTAAAGTGATGGATAGAGGGAGATATCCATACAGTGCCAAAAAGTGAGACATTTTGGAAGAAATATGAATAGAAGTATTATACCACCATTTAGTAAGTGGAAACCAATGAACCCATTTATCCTATTCATCAAAAACAAAAAAATGGAGATATAATTCCAAACATTTGTTGACTACCTTAGTTTATCCATCAGGTTAAGGATGATAAGATGAACTATGAGCTGAATAGGTGCCCAAACATGTAAATAAATTAGTCCAAAAATTACTAGTGAAAATGGGATCTCTATCACTGACAATGATCTTAGGGGTCCTATGTAATTTTTGAACTATATTGAGAAAAGCAAAAACTATTGTACTTGGAATAAATGGCTATGATAAAGAACAAAAATGAGCATACTTACTGAGATGATCCACAACAACCATGATAACATTTTAACCATCAAATATTGGTAACCTTATAATGAAATCCATAGATACCTCTTCCAAAGATATCTAGGGATGGATAAAGGCTATAAAAGACCTAGGGTTCTGATGGTTTCACCTTTGTTTTATTTATAGATCATACATTCAGCCACATATTTCTAGACATCCCCCTTGAGTACTTCCCAAAAAAAATCATGCTTGATTCTATGATAGGTTTTTAAAAATCTTGAATGACCCCCAATTGGAGTTACATGAAGTTCCTAAAGGATTTTTTGTTTAAGAAGAGAATATCTCATAGGTACAATCTATCTTTATACCATAATGCATTACCCTTCCATGTGAATTTTTTAAATCCACCTAAACCTTGTTGAGTATTTTGAATCAAATCATGGGTAACACTATCATGTTCCCATTCTAATCATGATTTTTCTAGCCAATCTTCTTTCAAAATGGTTATGGCACATAGCAATGCCTCAAATGATTCATCCTTTTTGGATAGTGCATCTACCACCACATTGTCCTTGCCTTTTTTGTAGACTATTTCAAAATCATATCCTAACATCTTAGTTACCTATTTGTGTTGTTCTTTAGATGAAAATCATTGTTTTAAAAAATATTTGAGACTATCATGATCAGTCTTTCCCTGAAAGTGATGACCCATCAAATAAGGTCTCCATTATTTGACTACATGTAAAGTGGCCATCATTTCCTTCTCAGAGATGGGCTTGTACTAATTTTTACCTTTTAGTTGATGAATTTCAAATGTAAGTGTCTTGTATGAGTAAAACACCCATAACATACCGAAATGCATCACTTTCAACCACAAAAGTCTTGGAAAAACTAGGAGTGGCCAACACTGGAGTAGTGCACATAGCCAATTTTAATTGTTCAAATGCCTGAGTAGCTACATCAATCCACTAAAAGGAGTCTTTCTTCAATAAAGAGGTGAGTGGGGCTATAATACTACCATAATTTTGGAAAAACCTACGATAATAACCAATTATCCCCAAAAATCCTCATAGTTATTTGAGTGTCTTAGGAATTTGGCCATTTCACCATTGATTGGATTTTTTTAGGATCCACTTTCACTCCGTAAGAAACTAGATGACCCAAATATTCAAAAAAGTACATTTGGAAGGTTTGGCATATAATTAATGTTGTTCCAAAATAGGGAGTACCTATTTCACATGCTGCAAATGGTCTTCCCAATTTTTAATATAAATGAGGATATCATCAAAGAATACTAGAACAAATATCCTCAAAAATTTATTAAAAACAATATTCATCAAACTATGAAAAGTAGATGGTACATTTATTATACCAAGAGGCATAACAAAAAACTCATGATGACCCTCATGAGTCTTGAAAACTATTTTGGGTATGTATTTATCATGGATCTGGATTTGATGATACCCAGAATGTAGTTCTAACTTGGTAAAATAAGAAGCACCATTTAATTCATCTAAAAAATCATCAATGATAGGAATAGGAAACTTATCTTTGATAGTGATTTGTTGAGTTATCTATAGTCAGGGCACATCCTACAAGTGTCATCTTTCTTTCTCACCATGACAACTAGTGAATAATATTTTATTTGGTTGTGGTGAATGATTCTTGCATCCAACATCTCATGTACCATCTTTTCAATTTCACTTTTCTAGGCATAGGGGTACCTATATGGCCTAATGTTGGGTGGTGTATTACCAATAATAAGTCTTATGGCATGATCATACATGTGATTAAGTAGAATTCATTTTGGCGTGTCACCAAAAACAATAAAATATGCATCAATCACTTGTTTTAGATCAAGAGGTGGAAATGGCTAAGTTGGTTGTAATTTCATGGAAAAAAAAGTACAAATCCTTCAACACCCTTATAAATAATCCTTGTCATTTGATGGGAGATAACAAGTTGTAGGGATTTATCCCTTAATCCCCTTAGCTCAAATTTCCTTTCTTTAGAATGAAAACACATGAATAATTCTTGTAAATTCATCTCAGTAGTGCCCAAAGTGGTGAGCCACTATACTCATAGAACAATATGAGCTCCACCCATGGGAATCACAAACATAGGATAATCTAACAAGTCATCTCCCATGGCCAGTTTAATACTATGACATTTTCCTAAATAGTTAAAACTACCAACATCTACAATCATAACCTAAAATTTTGGAACTAGATAAATGAAATAGTTCAAACGATCAGCCAATTTACTATTGATAAAGTTGTGTGTGCTCCCAGAATCAATCAATACAATGACCTATTTCTTAAGGAAACCCATCACCTTAAGAGTTTGGGGAGTATTAATACATGAAAGGACATGACAAGAAATAGTAGGCTAAGAGTATTTAGATTCTTCCTCAAGACCTTCTACATCCTCACCATGTACTTATTCATCATATTCATCATCATTGGTAATTTGAATGTAAAATAGATTATTTTTAACATAATAATGGTCTTTGATCCATTTTCTATCACAACCATAACAAAACCCTTTGGCTCACTTCTCCTCAATTTGTCATTGTGTTAATATAGTGGGCTATGGAAATAATGGTGCTAGAAAGGTGTGATCATGACTAGTAGTGAAAGTTTTCCTTTTGACCATCTCTTTTTCTTCTACCACACGTGCCCTAGGGATAGATTATAATATAAAAGTTGGGTTAAACATTTTAACCTTGAAGTTTATTCTATTTTTGAGGCCACCTAAAAATAGATCAATTAAATTATCCTCAGTGGTATCTTCTACCCATAGAGAGAGATTCTAAAATTGATGAATATAATCCTTCACATTTTTTGATTGCCATAGTTTAGCTAATTAGCTGAAATAGTTCTCAAAGACATTATTCTAATAATGAGGTAATAATTTATTAGTGAAAATAGACCATTTAATAGGATCACCATTATTTTTCTTTTGAGCACATAACTAGTGATACCAAATGAATTGCTCATGTTTTAGATATAGAGATGCCATTATCACCTTTTGAGAACTAGGGTTTTGATGTAGCTCAAATAAATTCTCAATTTGGGTAATCCAAGTGAAAGGATCCTTACCATCAAACTTATGTATGTCCACTTTTTTCAACATCAGTTTCATACCAACATGGGAGTTTTTGGTGTTGAGAGGAAGATTTGAATGTTGAAGTGGAGGGTTTTTGGGCTAAAACTAAGATGTAAGGGCAGCCAATTCCATAGTGATATGATGTAATTCATTGTGAACCCCATTAATCTCTCTATGTATCCCTAAAACATAATTTTGGATTACAATAGAGTCATCGTGTCTCACTAAGTTCTTGATGTCCACCTAAAGCTAGAAAATCATCAGATCTAAAGTACCATATTCCATGTCATTGATAGGAGTCTTAGGATTTTCTTTCCCCCCTTTTCTTCCCTGAGTACCAGGACATGCCATATACAAACCCTAGGAGTTTTTTTACCAAAAAAAAAGTGTACCAAGAGATGGTATTATTATGATCACCTTATCAAGATGAATTAAATGACTACCTTTACACACTAGAGTAAAACTTTTGGCACCAAAAAAGTGTACTGATAGAGTATATCATTGTGATTATCTCATCGAGATGAATCTAATTGCTACAATTATGTAAAGGGAAAAAAATTATAGACTTTTTTTTTCAAATATTTTTTTCAAAAAAGAATTTTGAGCAATATTGCACTGATAGAAAAAATAATTCTTCTCGAATTGTAAGTTATGTTTTTCACTCCCACCACTGCTAAAAGCCATGCCTTGCTAGATCCAAAAAAACACATTAGGAAACTTTCCAAAATCAAATCTATGATACCGCTTGTAATGAAATTACTTAGATATGTGCATAGAATGATTTTATATTGCATAAAATAAGCAAATATGAGAGATCACACAACAATAATTGATAGCAAAGTAGAATACTATATAATATAGAAAATCCACTTCAAGGAGGAAACCTACACATAAATGCACTAATAGAAAAATACTTAACATAATGAATAAAGACTAACCACTACCTCCTATATATAGTCTACTTAGCCAAGGTTATTCCATAGGTTGACCTATCTAAGAACATAGAGAAATGTAACATGTATATAAAAGAGGTACGTAAGCCACAAGTTAGCCACACATATCCCTAGACACACAAATGGTTAAGGGAATATAAAAAATAAGTAGAGAGAGGACCTCAATGGTGAAATGCATAGTCCACACCTTACATCTTGCAGATAATACCCTTCTTCACAGCCTATCTTAGGTTTTGAAGGAATTAGAGGGTCAAATGGAATGACCTAAGGAAAAAATTTAGTGTAGAGAGTCTCCATAAATTTTATAATCCCCTATGATATCTATTTTGTCTAATAAAATAGGGTAAGTACCTCTATTTTATCTCATATAAAGGATACTTTCCTTGAGTGCAAAACTTATAGTTTTGAGAAAGGGAGATAAGGGGATGAACTAAGGGCTGATAAAACATTGAATATATGTGTTTAAAGTTAAATGACACATAAATAGACATTATAAACCATGCATATAGGGAATAATCTCAATGGGATGGTCTAGAATTTTAAGGATGCAGACAGGCCTATCAAGCATGGTTTATGCCTAAAGCCAACTGGAGGGTCAACTTCATTTCTAACCTTAGGTGATCACTCCAATTAGATGGAACATGCTTATTAGGATATACTAGATATATCCAAAATTTTATAATGTAAGGGAGATCAAACGAAACCTCACTTTGACTTAAGACCAATTCAAGCCTGTAGGGAATGGAGAAAAAAGATTGAGTGGGCAAAGTTGGAATCTCATATCTACTTGGATGATATGCATGGGAGAATAAAGAGATTTTAAAAGTTTTAGAGGGTCATAATAATTTTTTTTTTTAATTTGGTTCCTAATTTTAACATCATAACTCTATAAAAAAATCCCTAAGGGTGGAAATGACTCAAAATCCTCATAAACCCTAGTTCTAGACTTATTTGGAAAAAAAGGAAGGAGATGCATCCAAATGGACTAGAATGGCTTGTTAAATGATTTGATATTATATAGGACTCCCTAGAGACCCTTTCCATCCAATTGATGCATTCTTTATTTGTACGAATAGGGTACATAATTGCTTTCTTTGATTGTTTTGTGCATTGTGTAGGTTCTAAGGACTTTCAAGAGGAATAATAATCTTTAGGAGAGATATTGAGACTTATTATATCTCACTATGACCATTTAAATCTTCATAAAATGTCCTAAGTGTTCCTAAAAGTGCTTTTATCTTAGCCAATCAAAACTGGCAAAGTGAGCAAGATGATGAAAAGTGTGAAAACTTCAAGTGGGAACCTATTTAAGGTGTAACTAAGTAATATAATGCCATATAGGGTCTTTTAAAGTGTCATAAACTCCATTTAATGGAAAACTAAAGCTAATTTTTAGGCCAAGTGGAAGGGGTAACTGAAAGAGGAGTTTATTTGACTACAGATAGTGATGGCTCAATATTAGAGGAATCCAAATGATTACGAATGTAGCCAATACATGGAAGAGAATGTTTATAACCCCTCCCTATTATTTAAATAATGATACCTATCCTTATTAATTTTTGGGATGTTTTAAAAGAGGTAAATGATGAAGATAGTTTTCTTGTGTAGAATTTGAACTCCTATGCCATATTTCATGAGTTGCATACCTTGGAGGGCCACTTGTCCTATCAAACCTTGTATGGTGTATCTCTTAAAAAATTATAATCCACATTTAACTCCTCCTCTCAACATGACAAGTGTTTAAGTGACCTTTGGACTTTTCTTTTCCCACTTCTCTCTCAAATGTTATAAGTAACTACCATTTTAGCCTTTGTAATCTATTTCCACTCCATATATGGTGAAGCCCTAATAGAGTGATGTCATATTTTACATTTGAACATTAATTAAAATATATTTTTGGTTTTTTGAATAATTTTCAAAGTGTGTAAGTGACATATGGTGATGAAAAGTGATAATTCTCTATCCTTTCTTCCCTTATCCTTTCATTTTTATACAAGAGTTCCTATTCTAATAGGTCATATAAAGTGTTGTCAAGTTTATGAGCATATTTTTTAAGTGTATTATGAGAATTAGTGTCTAAAAATAGGCTATTATTCACTTACCTTGGATATCTTTCATGCATCTCACCTTCATATTAAAATACTCATGTTATCATCCATAAGACTTGGAAGTTAGTTTGTATGCCTTATTTATTAGTGGAGTAAAGTATGATGGTCATATGTAAAACATATTGGTGTATCACCCCCTTAGATTAGGTTCATTTCATGAAACTTCTAACTCTTTTTCCAATAATCAAATATTTAAGTAGGTGTGAGCATTTCAAGATACATTTAGGGAGCTAGACCTTATATCTAGAGGCTCACTTCCACTATAGGTACACCCACATACCTGGAAGTGTTTCCATGTTTCCCAAATCTAGAAGAGGCTTGAACACCCCCTTCTAAGTTGAAATATTTGGTGACAACATCATCAATACATAATTATGTTTAAGGAAAAAATAGAGGAAGAAGATGATGGGATCCCCAAGCACAAGACAATAAATATGAAAGAGAAAATAGAATAAAGATGATATGACAAGACCACATAGAGAAGAAAAAGAAGGAAAAACACATGAAGGAGTGATAATAAGTATCAAATTTTAACTAATGATCCATGTTCATAAAATTACACTTAAAATATTATAATAATAGTCTTTATACCAAATGTAGGTGTCTACAATTATATGCCTAATATATCATACATTACTTTTTATCACCTCTAATAAATAAGAAAACCCTCCCAATGGTACTAAAATTTACATCAAATTTAAGGTCAACATATTTCATTAGTAGCTCACATTATGAAGTGATTTCCACTCCTAACTACCATTTTATTTATCAACATAAATTTACTATTATGGATATACTATATACATCTACCTAACAATATTGAGATGTATCAATATTGAGGTGCCTATTTTTTTAATTTATAATTATATTTCTCTCGGTCTTGTATAGACCTAATCATGAGCAAAAAATATATAATTCTTATAGTGCTAACATAGCTATAAAAATTAGGTGTTCTCTTGTGGTACAACAAGATAACACTAAGTATCCCATTGATATCAGAAGATATAAAGACATAACACCCACACAAAAAAATCCCTAACATTTAAACAAAGTGTAGACACCTTAATTTGGTAAAAATGCATATTTAATACCTTTATATGTAACTTTAAGAATAAAATTTAGATGATGAATGGAGTATCTATTAATGCTATGTGTGTGTATTATCTCTTTATTTCATGTGTTTGTGTTGTCACTTATGCACTTTTTTCTCATCCTGTTAATATTTTCAAGGGGTACCCTTTTGTTTTATTTTATACCTTTTTGTGCTTTCTAGACAATTCCACATCTTCTAGAGAGGTTCAAGCCTATAGACATGTTTGTGAAGTGTGGACTTGTCCAAGAATAATTTATGAATCTCTTTTAGGTCATGTTTTGATAAAATATTTATTTTTGTCTATCTGAGTCCTATTGGGTTAGATTTTGATCTCTAGTAGGTCTCATAATTCAAAATAAAAAACTCTATAACTAAAAAACTACTATAAGGTATTTCGGATGACACTCTATACTATCAAGAGCTACACAAATATTACATTTTTTATCTATAGAATTTTTTGAAGGTAACTCTCAAATTTATAATGTTCAATGTGACAAGGGTAAAATAGGAGAATAAGAATCTAGGTTTGCATTCATAATTTCATGCATACACATTAGAGGGAGAACTGAATATAAGTTTGAGCCCTCATTGAATCATTGGTAATGTAGTGCAATGTTATTTTAATCAAGGAGGATTGACCAAGATTATTCTAACTCAATCTCTTTCACCTGAAACTCTCCTATTTGATATTGGTTTATTTTCTAGGAATAATGGTTTTACGTATCTCCATGTGATATTTTAGATGTGATAATGTCTTAATAGTCTCAGTGAACACATGCATTGAATTTTTAATAGTTATAGTTTTTTTATATTCAAATAAGATAAGTCTACAGTCAATAGATACAACTGATATACACTATTATCCATATATCATGGACCTATCTAGACACAGTCAAAAACTTTGTTCCTACACCTGAGCTATCATGTTCCCATTTTATTATGTTTCTTACTACTAGATGCTTGTTATAGTCAATGAGAATCTCCAATCTAAGTTAAGTTATATTCTTCCTAGTGTTTTCCAAAATTAGGATAATATTATATTTAGTTATTTATAATCATAATTATTAGTAAATTTTATATCTCTAGCATTCTAATTTATTCAATATATTTATGCTTATTAGATTCACATGATAAAAAATAAGATAAAAATATATTGGCAAACTTGTACATTTTTTCAAGCATTAATTTTTTTAAATTTTTTTCTAGGGTTTTGTTAGAATTCATGACTCCCATACACTAAAGCAAAATATAATCATCCTTTATTAGTTTTGATTGAAAGTTGATCTAGGATTTCTATTTGACCTAAGGGTTTTATATTAAATTCATTATTTCCATGCACAAAAATATTTTCTTCTCTTGGATTTTAATTTATTTTTCTTTCTTGCTTTCTAGAACTATTTTTTGACATTTTAAAAACTCATAAGAGTTGTCATTTTAGGTAAAATGGTCTTTAATTTTACATGAGCAACATTGTGAGGGACACTAATCCAATACTCAAACATTATATATCAATATATATGTATTTTTGTTTCCATATACCTCACAATATATTATAAACATCTAGGTTTTTATTTTGAACCTTAGGAAGCCTTTAAACTATTTATTTTTATAGTGTACTAATAAGGGGTTAGCCCTAGGAAGTTAATCTCAGTGTACCTCATACATGGGATAGTGTGGATATAGGATGGTGGAATCCTTCATAACTAGTTCCTTTTGGTACCTTGTTCATTATTTATGACTAGGATTTATATATCTAATAACCTACAAATCAAACATACATTACCTAGTCACACCTATTGATATCCTTTATTTCTTCATAGGATGAGTTGATTGTTAGTAATAGGCTTGGTTTTTTTGTATTTTCTTTATTTTGGGTCAAAAAATATAAAATTTATATTAAATATGAAACCACTAATAGTGATCATCCTTTGGATTTCCTCCTCTCTAATAATGTTACACCTTATGCTTATGATAATGAATGGACTAATGATCACACTTGTACAGTTACCAATGCTACTCATATCAATTAGTATTATGATTATTATAGATATGAGTATGAGTATGATTATACTTATGAAAATCAAGAGGATTGATGCAATAGTGAATATTATAGTGAAGAGGAAAATGAACAGACTAATTTAGAAAATGAGAAGCCCAAATCCTCTATTCCTTCATTGTGTTCATATTTTTACAAATAAAAAAATATTAATAATGAATATCTTATTTCCCTTAATATCTTAAAGGTAATGAAATTTTAATAATAAACCATTAACACACCTTTTTTACCACTTAAATTTACTACACTACATGACATTAATCAATATAAACTACAAAATCATAGCCCTTGCATAAAAATCAAAAATAATGTAAATGAGTGTGTTATCCCCCCTCTTTATCTACAAAAGGTAGATGATTTAAATACATATGATATGTGACATAATATTTTAGATATGGATAATTCTATACAAGATTACAATACTTTTTCTTTTCCCTTTCAAATGATAAATAATGTTAAAACATGAAACAATCCCCCAAAAAAAAATTGAAGTTGCATATTAGAGTACACATTTGGATGTATAATAGACCCCAACATCACTTAATGAAGTAAGTGATACATGCTTAACATACTCTTGCATGCACAAAAATAAGGGTTATACTTAACATCCACTTCCATCATTGGATTAGATAAGCCCATGATATGGGATCCAAGAAAATGTCATCCTAGTTGACAAATAGGCCAATATCCAACATGATAAACATACATTGCAACCTGCTATCAAATAGAGTGCATACATATTAAGCTAAGAATTGATCATATAACAAGAGTAATATTTATCATATAATTGATTATAATTAATTCATAAGTGTGACTTCCATGATCTAAATAAGTAGATGAGTACATAATCATTATTTAAATTCGTCATCACATAGATAGGGATATAGTGGTAGCCAATCATTAGATCAGTAAAAATGATTCCATATTGGAAAATATCCAATGTGATACAATAATAAAAAGAGGAATTCATACAACCAATATACCTTACATCCAAATGT
>JARHVA010008322.1:342500-512935 GCA_037957365.1 Torreya grandis
TAATCCAATGTGAAGTAATGTGATCTCCTTAATTCTATAAAACTCAATGTGATAATATATACAAGGATTCTAATGTGTACTGTGTTTTTTTTTATCAAAATGTAATCCTAATCCATTTATTGATATTATTAATATCCCCTTGTATCAATTTTTAAAGTATAAGTTTAATTACAACCCATAATTGATCCTTTCCTAACCACTACTCTCCCTACTAGTCATATTGTGTCCATGATGCATGTTATTGGTGACCTTGAAAGACAAATACTTAGTCTCACTTTGAAAATTAGATCTTTTTGTGATGATACTAAAGATAATTTTATTTTAGGACAACCCCTTTCATAAGGTATATATTAATATACATATCCAAATCATTTTTTTATGCCTATACTATCATTTTTAGATGGTCATGGATATATTTGAATTCATTTAACTCAATATACACTTTATTTTGGAGAATGGGGTAGTGATTGATGCATTCTAATAAAATATTTTCATATAATCCTCATAATAGATGCCTAAAATTGGTTTTAAATTCTACCTATTAGCTCCTTATCTAATTTCATAATATTATAAGATGTGTTCTTATCATATTATCATAAACACATAGTGCCTAAATTGGTTTTACAGTCTACTTAGTGACTCCTTATCTAATTTAATAAGATTTTAAGATGTTTTCTTATCATATTATCACAAACATATGGTTCTTAAATTCACATTTAAACATCTAAAAGGTTTGAAACAAATCCATGATGACCTTATCACATATTACATTTTTTAATTTAATACTACATTGCATTATTTAACTTATCAACCCTTGGATTTAGAAAATCAATTTATCTTTAGTAGGGGTATTTTGTCTCCACTCAAAGAAAAAACCATGGATAAAATTAATACTTATTTTGAGAATTTATACATTTATATCTTCATATATGGATGTGATTTAAATTTTACAACACATAAGTATACTAATGCTAATGAACCATCTTCACCCAAAAAGGAATTCACCAAGAAAAGGAATTAGATTTAACCTCTAAATGAAAGACTCTATTTAAATTATCTCATAAGATGGATGAATAAATATAAATATTTATAATCAAAGAATATAAATTTAATGTCCTCAATAAAAGGAAATAATTAGTTTGCAAAGCACTGCCTAACATGATTAAATATACCTTTTATAAAATGAAACCTCATAAGTTTGATTTTTTTAGAGATAAATTAGATGATATTATATAGACATTTTTGGATAGGGAGTTAAAAATTTTCCTTACTAATTTCTATCATCATCCTCGTCATCTTTAGTACCTAAAAGGAAAGCCATTTTTCACTTTTCATGGTATGAATGGACATCAAGATAATGATTGTTATGAATTGTGACAAAATATTACACATCTTGTAGATAAAGTGATTATTACATTTGGTAAAGTGGACAACAAGATTAAAAAATCCACTTATTCATATTCTCTTACATCTCATTATGCATATACCAATATATCCAAAGACATTATTGAAAATGAGCCTATGGTAATTCAAGATCTTGTAAAAATCACATATAGAGAAGATATTATTGTAGATAATATGCAACACCATAATATTTGCATTAGAAAAAATATTTAAAGTATGAGATATAGTGAAAAATATTTTTAGTATACAGATGGATTTGATATGGGATATATTATTTTTCCAATCACTTTTGGACTCAAAATATTGAATATAATATTCCTTATATATCATACTAATCCATAAGGAAATGCAATTTTGATAGCCATGGTTACAAAAAATGAATGCAATAGTGAACAAGGATAATACAAGTTTACCTTTTCCTTTAAAAATAAGTTTATTAACACTAAAAATTAGTAAAACAAGCATAAAGGAAACTATGGTCTAAGATAAATTTACATCTCACCTTACATAGACATGGGTAAAAAATCAAAATTACAAAGCTTCAGATCAAAGATATCAACATTTAATACATAATTCACATAAATAAAAAGAGCATAAATGATATAAAACACAACTGTTAGAGGTAACCAATACATGTGTGACTATCTATAATGATACATAGCCAAAGATTTAGTATCAAAATGTAGTTATAAATGATGATCAATATGGTGTAAAAATTTATTTCCATTAGGGTGGTCAACTCTTTCTACAATTCTCAGTTAGTTTAATTATACATGTGTTGTAAATTAAATATTATATAATTAACACATTATTTCATATACAAAAGCATTAGAAAATATAGAAAGTTGATAAATAATAACACAATCACATAATTAAAATTGTCCAATGCACCAACTCTTAAAACATATGTTAATATCTATTTAAAATAGTATAAACAAAAACACAAAAAATACATATATAAATAAGATGTTTAACATGATAATAAAATAAAATCATATAATAATTTAGTCAATAATCAGCTCTTATCTAGCTACATCAACATATTTGTCTACGTCTTTATCAACATCCCTCTCAATCAATAGGGGGCTCATGAAGAAGAAGCCCCACTATTATCCTATCAATATTATTATTAGTAAAAAATCTTCCTCTCATGACCCTCATACACATCCACTCATTTCTAAAAATATGTATTATCACACTATAATTTAATGTACTCCAAAAATAAGCTCTAACCCAAATCTATAATTTGAGCTAGAGATTGCACCTGATGCCTTGTCAAATCTTCTTTGAATTGGTCTCACTCAACAATTATCACATCATGATCATCTCTCAAATCATATTTATTTTATTAAATTATCACATATGTAGTGTTTTTATCACAACTTGATAAAATAAAGGGGAATTTCTACCAAATATGTTTATGACACACTCAACTAAACCACTAATAATTACCTCACTTGGCACATGTCTATTCAAACCTCAAAGTGCCACCTCTATGATGGTCATCTAATAATCATCATATTCCATAAAAAATACATGCTATCAATGAAAAATATATTAGAGTGAATAATATAAATATAAATATTTTCAAAACATATATACATACTTACAGCCCCATGAGGAACATGAGGCCTAAAATTTGTTACCTCACTCACATCATATCCTTCACCATGTGCCTCAACATCCTCTACCTCAATATAAAATAATATATGGCATTGATGTTTTATCTTCCATTGTGTGTACAATGGATTACACCCAACATGATCTATAGCAGTAATCTCAAAAATGAGATCCACTTATGCCAAAGGAATAGGTGTAAAATTAGTTGGACTAGGTTAGCCTCGGTCATGTCTTGGAGATCTAACATAGTGGTTTCATATAACTAGTATTGGGGGCACATCATGTCTACTCCTAAACTAGCATGTAACATGATCAAATTTAAACTATTCATACACATCAAGATAATTATCTTAAAACCAATAACTCACACACATCTACAAAAATTGTAATTTATCCTCAAACCACCTTGTAAACCCTTTGTAATCTCTCCAAATAATAGAATACATTGATATCTAGTCAAGAATATAGTGACACGCCATATTACCACTCTACATAACATGTGAAATATTGACCCATCTCCTCAAAAACATCTATGGATGCACCTGGTCATCATAGGTCATGCCTAAAATTCATATAAAATAAATAGGATAATACACCTAGTAATGTAACAATGTAGCTAAGACAAAACCATGATCAAAACCATCTCATGTGAACCATTGTAATTCCATGAATTAGTGAACCATCATCATCTACACCCAAGAGTACATAATATCATGATCCATAATATCTTGGAAAAAATAATTAACCATGTATCAAAATGATACATCACCACCACAAAAAATAATAAATGATGATAACAATAAAAATACAATTTTTTTACATGAAAAAAAATTGATAGTACAATATCAAATAACAATATAGTGCTATCACTCACTATATATTAGACACCCCTAGCATGCCTAATCATATACTAATGGGTTTATCCTATTTGTGCCTGCCCACCTCTACCTCACAAGGTCACACATGTACCAACCCAACAAAAATATCAATATCCACAACACATACTCAAGGGTAATAATCATTTACCCCATGGGGAAAAAAGGTATAAGTATTAGAGTCAAACTCATCTACCAATGATGTCATCATTTATATATCTTATGACATCACATATATCCATCCAACATAAACTAACCTATTTTTATCAAAATTAGCTTTATGTGTCACTCAAGATCAGAGTTTTTAGTATCTCCATCATATTCCCACATCTAAACTTTTGTTCTTTCATTTTAACCTACAATAAAAAATAAATGACATAAAACTAACAAACTTATGTAAATATGAAAAAATTGCATAAATACAATTTTAATGTTAAAACATTAAAAACATCAAGGAAAATTCTATGTTTTATCATAAAACTATGAAAATAGGTCTATATACAATTTCATAAAAACTTTAGACAAGTCCATTAGTTTTATACATGACTGCAATAAATCGAACAAGTCTAAAAAATGATAATAATCAAGATTAAATGCTTAAAAAATCATTAAAAAAATCAAATTTTAAAATGTATTAAAACATAAAAAATACAATCTAAAGCAACATACCAATGGTTGATTATCCTTACACTATAGGTTGGCCTCCACGTACTAGAATTAAGTCAGTCCAAGATGTCATTTTTGTGACATTATTCTCAACTATAAATCAAATTACCAAATTAGCAATATGCAAATGAAATGCAAAAATATTTTAAACCAACCTATTTATATGAGTTGACTCTTATTTTCAAAACTTTATAATTAATCCATTTGAAACTTTTTCACACAATATCTCAATCTATACTTATCAAAATCAATCCTCATTGGATGCATTCAAATACATGTAAAATGCTATTTTGCATGGTAATATTTCCATCATGACTACTAGACTTTTAAAAAATTCCAAATTTAACATTTATTTTCATATGCATGGATTATTCCACATATTCTTTATGATTTCCATATTTTTTCTCTATAACTATTACCTTCAGCAATCATTGTATGATACCCATCAAGAACACTTATAAAATTACAATGAGACATTCACAAATTTCTAAAAGTGGTCAAAATCCAATATGTCAAAATGATCAAATTTCAAAATATGTTTAATCAAATAAATTACAAATTTCTCAAACTTATTTAATATTGTACATTTTTATTTCAATGTGATGCATTTGATAATCTCATCCCTCACATTAAAAGGGGGTCATACATTGGGTTTATTACACAAGATAATTTTGTGTAGATGATATTCATGGGATCACCAAGGTTCATAATGGCTCATATTTACCACATTATATATATATATATATATATATATATATATATATATATATATATATATATATATATATATATATGTATATATATATATATATATATATATGTATATATATATATATATATATATATGTATATATATATATATATATATATGTATATATATGTATGTATATATATGTATATATATGTATATATATATATATATATGTATATATATATATATACATATGTATATATATATATGTATATATATATATATGTGTGTGTGTATATATATATATACATATATATATATATACATATATAAACATATATATATACATATATATATGTATATATATATATGTATATATATATATATGTATATATATATATGTATATATATATGTATATATATATATATATATATATATATATATATATATGTATATATATTTCTAACAAGGGTTTTACATATTTTTGACATATTATACACATTGTAACAAATGTTTGAGGCATATCTATAAGCATTATACATATTAAGAGGAAAAATAAAAAATAAAAAATATATATTTCAAAGAGATAGAATGATTATAAAAGAAAATATGAAATAGATATTGGCACATTGATACAAATTATGGGGGCATGTGACATGCATTCACTTTACATAAACTTGATTTTATATTCATACACACTTGCATGCATGTGGAAGGATATAATACAATAGTTATGGTAAAAAAATTATAATTTTACATACAGTAAAATTAAACATATAAATTCATAGAATTATATATCATTTTTCAAAGTCAAAATGGCATGATGTTTTTTCACACACGTATATACCTTTTTCATAGTTCATAACATAGGATGTTGATTCATGCATGTATATACCTTTCTCAAAGTTAAAAAATCATGATATTATTTCATGAGCATATTCACTATAATGCAATTACATATTCAAATTCACTTTATTGTTTTCTCACTTCAAATTTATTGATATTGTGGTCATGATGGGGTCAGGAATATTCTTCATTCTCTTTCGATCATGCAAACATAATCTAGATCTATCTATAGTGGTATGATTCATTATATTATATTTAATGTATTTTTTAGTCTCAAGATATTCAACACCCTTTTCATTACTTCTAATGAACTTTTTGTGTTATTCCACCTTTTGTTATTTGTGATGTACATTTCATTATAGTGACATTCAATGGCCTTGGCACCATTTCTAGAAAAACCATCATGTTTCCACCTTATTTTGGATTAGTATATTAGATACTTATTCTCATTCATAATATTTTAAGCATGTTAATTATTTATTAAAAATTAAGACTTGATCACTCTCTATTCACCCATTATTCAACATAAGGAACCATCTCTCCAAGTGCCTTGATAATGGGGAACATTTATATAGCCTCTTATCTTGGGGTAAAATAATAGATATATATTATTTAATTAAGTTGATGTATTTAGTGCCACCAAATGACATAATACTCTCCCACTATTTCTTGAGGGATTGTTTAGTTTCTTGGCCAATAAATTGAGCAAGACTGAAAGCATCCTTTCTCTACTTGGTTAGGTTAGCCATTGACTCATGACATTTTCACTCTTCATAGTATGATAACTCTCCAAGTGTGGAATAATACCACATGAATATAGGTGTATTACTTATTTAATATTTACCTTTCAATCTCAATTTCAAACTTTCAAATTTAATATATGGACATTAACTACTATATGTGTTATTACAAGTTTTGTTATTGAATATCCTACGCAAGTAAATTTTGAAGTAAAATACTAGAGCCTATTGTGCACACTTAGTTACTCTCCTTTACTATATGAATTTCATTACTATAATTGTTGGGGGCGGGGGATATATACCCAAGTTTGATACAAGCCCTTATTTAATACATTTTGTTGGTAGTATACTTAGGAATGTAAAATTGTAGAGTGTAAATGAATGACAAGTTTGTGATGTAGATCATTTTTATAATATATATCATTTTGTATGTGTTAAAAATGTGTATGTATACCAAAATACATTTGAATATTAAAATAAGCATTTGAAATAATAAATGTAAGGTCATATAGTGAATCAATAGATCATTATAAGTTTTTAAATAGTGATCTAATGTAAAGGAAAATAGTTTCAAATTATTTGAGATTAGTATAGAGATCAATTCATGGTTCTTTGAATGTATTTGTACTTATTCCATGTGGATTTAATTATATCCTTTATGACTCTATTTAGTTATATAATAATCATGAATGCTTTATATCCTTAATTATGTGTCTTAATGGATAATATGAGACTATGTTCAAAATGAATACTCAAAGTCTTCCTTAGTAATGTCTTCATTTGAAATCTATAATATAATTCAAACATAAATAAACATTATAATGTTTTGATGGGTTTCCATAGGAACCTCTATTAACAATGGTGTGGTGATCATGTAACCTTGAAACATGTTGATATGGTTACTAAGATAGAGAGATTTGGAGTGATAATTGAATGAGATAATTTGATAATTCATAGAAAGGGAGGAAAATATAATAGGAATCTCTATGAGAGAGGTTATAAATTAGAATATACATGGTGAAATATATGAAAATTTTTGGTGAAAATTATTTGGGTTGATAATTGCATGGTTATCAATAATTGAGTATTATTTATTTAACCTGGGAGAGATAGAGCACTTTGTTTGGACTAAGGATAATATATAAAATCTATGAAATTTATGCACCAATTGGATCACAAAATATCATTGATTAAATACTACCATTGATGTATATATCACTAAGTTTGTCATGTAATGACACATTGTGTTTGAAGTTGAATGAGATTTTTTTATAATAGGTATCAAAGGAAAATTTATAAAATGGCTACCTACACTACTTAAAATGTTGGTTTTGTAAAAGGCCATGGTGCCTATCCTAGCTAACATGGAGTATTCACTTCAAATGTTATGGGGATGTGTGTGATGATGAAGTGAATGATGAAGAATTATTAGGATAAATTTTAACCTAAAACTAGAATATGGAGGAAAAATAAATAGAATGAGAATATAATTTTGGGGATAAAACAAGACCTATTACAATAGAGGAGATGGAAAAAATAAAAACATCTTGATTTAGCTACAAGTATGAGTAGAGTAGAGAGTGTAGAAGATAAAGAAAGAATGGGATCTTATATAGAAGCTAAATATTATAAATATTATGTAAATTAAGAGATGAGAGGTACTTAGATAAGATAAGGCATATATGAGATCATAAAGATGGATAGAGATTTACAAATGGAATTAGAAGATATGGAAGAGAGTACAAAGATAGTATAGGAATAGTTGGATTAGTTAGAAGATAGTTATAAATCATAGATACAAGGGATAATATTGTTTGGAGAATATAAGGAGTAATATTTTGAATAAATTATGTTAAGTCATAGGATTAAATTAGGTTCAAGTTAAATGAGGAAAAAATCATAAAAATGAATCATTCATTTCAAGGGTACATGTCCCCTGTGTCTAATTTATCAATAAAGAATGGAATAAAAAGTATGGAAAATGGTAAAAATAGAATGTGATTTGACTATTTTATAGATTAATTTTGAGAATATATTGGACACTAATAAAGTGTTGGATAATAATAAATTTATTGAGGCTAGCTTTTAGGTCGTAGTAAGTTTTAAGATGTCAGTAAAGTCTAGTCCATAGCAACAAGTAGTTGTATCTGATAAAGTGGGAAGCATGGATCTCATTGTAGGAGTTTTTTCACCTTGGAACCATATGTTGTTTCTTATAACCTTAATCATTTAATTTTAACCTATGAGATTAAATGGTAGGTTAAGGGTGTAACTATGTAGGTTATAAATAAGTGTAAGCTCATAAGAACTCTATTAGGAAGAACACTAGAGTTCATGTACAAAATACATACTAACAAATCGAGACTTTATGATTTCAAGGATAAGTTGATAGGATAATTTAAAATTAATAAACTTACAAGTTATATAATCTAAGATCTAAAATAGGTTCAATAAAAATTAAGCAAATTAGTATGGGACTATGATTGCAGGTTTTGTGTTGTAATGAACAAAGTGGATTTTATGTTTCAGGATACAAATAAGGCTCCATATTTTTATAAGGCCTATGAACTTAGATTAGTTTTTAATTTATCAAACTCATTTCAATTTCAAACCATGTCCTCAAGAATATTTTTTATGACTAGAGCAGATAGAGGACTATTGGAATAGTGTATAGCTTACTACAAAAATTGATGCAAAAATAGATGTTGTTTTGTGTAAGATGGATGAGATATATGAAATTGATTAAAAAAAACTAGGATTTTTATTTATTTATTTATTTTGTAAAATAGGGGCACAATAAGAATTAATACCAAAATGTCAACATGGAATTTTTTGAGATATGTTATGTAGTAAGGTGTGTGATTGGGAAATGTCATATTCTACAATACTACACAAAAAAATATCAAAGTATATATTGTAATTTTTTTAAGTCAAAAAATTATTATGATAAAAATTATATTTCCCTCCATAAATTTTAAGATGACATAACCAAGAATGTATTAGCATTAGTAGTGGAGTATATCCCTAATGTGAAACTTAGGGTCCCAATCCCATATGTGGATATGATAGTTACAACTCAAAATAATCAAATATGGGTGAAAACCTCACCTAATTATCAACCTCAAGGACTATTATGTTTTAAAATATAGTCTCTACAATAATAAACACTATAGACTCCTTAATATCCTTAGTATCAATAGACATGGAACATTATGACACTCCAATAATAGTAGATAGGGTGGGCTCCATCTTCTCTCCAAGGAATATATGGAGGATATGATGGTAAACAATAGCAAGGTTTGGGTTTATCATCATATAAAATGGGGATATAGAGGTGGATACCAAGGTAGATACTTGATTTAACCTTTAGGGTTTAACTATATAAAACTTATGTTTAGATTAAAGGGCTGAGATATCTAAATCAATTAAATAATATAAAATAATTAAGTATTAATTTTTTATACAATTTGACCTTCTTTGAATTTCTAAAAATAGTAAATAAGTAGGTATAAATATATAATTATCTAAATAGTGAATGTCATGGATGATCAATGTTCTAAAAACTATGTTTTGGATAGTTCTGAGTGTCATCAATAGGATTTTGGTATTCATCTACCCATTGGATAGTAACACCCCATATGGAAAATAGCACCCTATTTATGTAGTGTCTTCTAGGTGGTATTTTTGTTCCATTTTTAGTATTATTCTAGTTTTTTGAGAGCACTTATGCCTATGCTTCTATGTCCTATTCCTACATGCATGAAATATAGAGCTCTATGTTGTGCTTGAAAAACCTAATTTAGTGTACAAACCCTAATCTTCCTTGAAATTATGTCATGAAAAATAATTTTTTGTTCATTATTAAGATTGGATAGACATATTTAACACCCCACTATAAATAAATTTACCTACATACCAATACTCTGAAGAGGGATCAAGCCTAAAGTAGGTCTCCCACCTAGTGTTTGATCCAAGTACACGTGAATGCTAGAATGAGAGTGGACTTGGATGCTTTGAATGTGCTTGAGATTTTAAATCTTGAAAAATTGGGATTAGGGATATTGTATATGGTATTATACAAAATTAGGGTATAATAGGAATTAAATACCTTAATTTTGTTGAACTTATCTTTGGTTTGAATGTGTTTTTGCATCTACTTTCCATCTCTTAAATATAAGTTAATTAAACTTGTATTTATAGAGTTTTATTGCTTATACAAATAATAAAATATGCTTATATAGACCTTAGGAGTGGAACACATTTGAAAAATTATCTATTGTAAAGAGATAGGGATAAGGAAAACAGCACCCAATTGGGGACACTAGCACCATGTGGCTATAGTGTCCCAAATGTGGTGATAATGTCCACTTGGTAGACTGCTAAGCAAGTTGGGTTGGGATCTAAGAATCTAGTTCTAGGACTTTGTTTTAAGTAATTTTAGGTGATTTTTGTCTAATCAATGACTATCAAAGTGTGTCTAAGGATCTAGGATGGGTAAAGGGATAAGCTAGGTGTATACACTAAATTATGCTTGCCTAATTATTCTAATTAATCTCACTATTTATCCACTTTATCCTAATCTTATTCATCTGTATAATATCCCCCCTCATCATTTATTCATTCTCTAACCTTATCTCTACCCCACTAATCAATTAATTCTCCTAAATCCCTATTAACTTATCCTAACCCGACTTATCCATTATTTTTGAATTTAAAAATTATCATGATCCACCTACCCACCTACTAAGCCTACTCCTAAGATTTCCTACAAGCCTACCCTCCATATATTCTCTAAAAACCCCTATTCACCTATCTAATCCATCCTTAATCATGATTAAACCTCCCAAAGAGATTCTTGAAGTTTCCACCTCTAGAACCTTCTCTCTTTTATAATCCTCTGAAGAAATTTTAATTCTTTGGAAATTCCTCCACCCTTGATCTCAACAACCCAAATTTAAAATCTATCCATTTATCCTCCCTCTCTATTATATATAAACAAAACCAATATTCCATTGAATCCAACTAGAAATCAAGAACATCTAGAAAATCCATGAAATCTACATGCCAAATTCATGATCAATTAGTCCATGTTATCATCTAAATCAATGAATCAAGCTATCATAATGACGAAAATTTTAGTCTAATTACAATCTACAATCAACATTTTGGTTTGAAGATCTTGGAGGGAGGTTAGTTGAAGCAAGGAATTGGTAAGAGTTTCTTCATCCATTTTGATTTACTTCCATAATCTCTCTTATTAGGTAGTTTGACATTTTGGGTGTAAATTGCATATTTACATAGTTTAATCCATATAACTCAAAATTTCTACTACACTAGGAATAGGGTAACTCAAGCAACACTCTTATCATCTAATTACCACTTTTAGGGGATTACATTTGCCCCCCTACTAGTATAAAGGAAAAAAAGCATACTTAGACTTAACTTAGAATTGAAGCCTATGTTTTTAAGTTTGAGTATCTGAATCTAGGTCTGTGTATGTGAAACATGATCCAAAGTAATGTCCTACAATGAAACATGCAAAAATTAGTCCTTACTTATGATATGATAAAAATTAAAAGACTATGTTGAAACAAAGTAACTGAGTAAAGAGAGAAGAAAGGAATGAATATTAGGGACAAATATCATTAGGCTAATCAATTGACCCCATATAGGTCATCTATGAAAAGGAAGAGTTAATTCTCTAAATCAGGCATCAAATAACACCTTACATAGACTTGGGCCCCATTTTACCTAGCATATATCAGGAACAACCCTAGATAGCATGTTAATCCTATCATAAGACCTCTCATCCATAACAAATTATTCACTACCAAAGTTAGTATCAGCTCCCAAATGACTATCATGTGTAGATGGAGTTGAGAGGGTTTAGTCGATACTATAACAAGTCATCAACTTACATCCTCACCCATAGAGCTGTTAGATGGTAAAATAATTAGGTTACACACCCATTAATTTATTAAACTTAGGATTATGGTCTTCTTACTTAGGTGTGTGTTATGTTAGACCAGTGTTGTTTGTGAATAGATTCAACCTTTCACCCCATACCCATACATGATTATCTAGGTATTTTTGCACATATCACGATCATGTATATTCTTACCTCTATCTGTTACATCCTTCATCTTGTGTAATATTGTCTCTTTTTTACATTCCATAATTATCTCATCCTTATAGAACTATGTTCATCTCACATACATCTTATTTTGTTGACTTTTAGGTCATACATGCATCCAAACCATCCCCATCTCATTCATTTACCCCTTATATTTTCATCGTCACCTATATATACGTGTCCTAGTCTTAATCCCATTATCCCATTACTTCATCACCTAATCATATATTCATCCCACCTTAATCAATTTGACCTAAGGTTGTAAGTTAGTCTTATTATTATCCATCTATATTGTCTTATCATTCTAGTCCACTATTATTTATCACTTGGTCAGATCTCATACCTATTTGATATCATGCTAACATCTTGTCACTTTTTAGATTTCAATCTAGCATATAATCAATCATCAATCTAGTCATCTCTAATATAGTCATCATGCCTATTCAAAACTACCACCCATATAATCATCATCTTGCTAGTTTTAATTTAGGCACTATAAAATCCCAATCACATTTCTAGAAAATAGTCATAAAATCAATCAGATTAATAATGAAATCTACTTACACACTCTTAACTAAGGAGGGTCAGGATATTCACTACAACTCCTTCTAATGGGGGCCATCCTCATTCATAACTAAGTTCCAATCCTTCTCTAAGATATTTTCAAAATCTTCTTATAGAATCAACTTTCTCACTACTCAAATCTATAACAATTAAATATTAATAAACACATATTACAAGAAACAAATCATACTTAACAAAATGAATATTCTTGAGTTTCTATCTTGTTAGATCACTAATTAAAAAATTTGCTAAAAACTTCCACATGACATAATGGAGATAGTGATGGTGTGTTGGATAATATATTATTGGTCTAAAATATGATCCTAGTCTTACATCATCTCAATCTCATTTTGTATATCACATCCTCACCACCACTTATCATACTAGCTCAATCATTTAGCCTTGATTTAAAGCACCTATCCCATTCCTAAATCTACCTTCACATCATCCATTATCCTTTAATCATAAATCCCCATGGATTTTGACCCTATCCTCATGGACCAATACCTATTTTCTAACAAGGATGAGACCTTTTTGAGGGCCCTAGAAGTGGGTGCCCACCTACCTTCAAACCTTAATTCCATCAAGCCCAAACTAATGTCCCATATCCTTCCCCATCCACAATACCCTATATTACTATGATCAAAACCATTTTTCATTCATCATAATTATATTCCTCACATACCTCATTATACAAGTGTTAAAGTTGCCCTAATTAATGAGTACAACTTTGTTAATAAGGATGAGGTCCTCTTACAACTATTGGAGATGGGTTCCTACCTTCCTAATGATTTTTAGACCTTAATCCTAAGGTCACATACTAAATAAGTCCCTCATCAACCCTCACCCTCATCGTATTCTAGTCCAATATCCACTAGTCCTAATCCTAGTCATGACCTTCTCAGTCTAAACATTTCCTTGTTTACCAAGTATATTGATGAAAATAAGGGGGCAATCCTCTCATGGATATTGATGGATTCCCAACTTCCCAAAGGTCTTTACCCCATCTAACTCACCTTACCCCCAATTTTTACCCATACACATTCAAATCCTCTAGCTACCAATCATAGTTCATCACAAATCCCCCATCCTACTAGTAAAGGGGAGCTTAGCTTGTCAACCTCATCTCATTCTTGTTCACCTCCTAAACAATCCCACACTCCAACATCACATTATTCCACTAATTAATCTAATAATTCTACAAAAAAATTCATGCACAAGATGTATATCCCTCTACCCATCACTATGGAATCCCTATTTTGGAAATTGAGGTCCATATGCATGATCATCCACCCTCAAACACGACCTCCAGATTTATCCAAAAATGTGCATGGTATCAAGTTAAAAAAATTTATATATATCATAAAGTCCTTGATCATTATATTAATTAATTTATCCCATTTAGTTATTATATCCAAAATTTAATTGATAATGGTGATATTAAAATTGAGGGAGAGTCCAATACATCCATGCCTAGAAGTGTGTAAAAGGGGGTATGCCAAACATTTCATCATGAATGTAATCAAGATTATTCCATCCTCAAACAATTTCATGAGGTCATTCCTATTCATCTTACACACATATTTGATCAATCCATCCTTATAAACCATTCACATCACATCCCCCATATTCATAAATCCATTAAGTTGAAATCATCCCTTCATAATTCCAAGGTATAAAAGGTACTTGTAGACAATCATATGGTTCCTAATAGAAAATAATATATGGGATACATCATCTCATTATCATCCATATCATATTCCACATAAAAATGGTTAGGATTATGTTAGACAATAATATCTAAATAAAAAATCATGTCGGAATCATCATCCCTTATTAATTATGAAGGTCATTTTGAAACCTATCTCTTCGAAGATGTCTTTACTGTTGACTAGTTATAAGGAATGGCTCTTGATCCTCCCCAGGATGATGAAATTAAATCATAATTATTGAATTCTCTATTAGTCAAAGATCATTAAGCTATATATGAATTAACTTTAGATGTTAATTCCCAAAGAGTCTTAGTGATCCTTTTGAGATTCTTGAGGACACTTTCTTTGACATTGAGGCTAGGTCTCCTTATGACCCTCATGAGGAATATTATTCCCATTATCCCCCTAATCCACCATAAATTATTAATCATCCCCCTCTCCTCCATAATCCTTACATCCCATTCTATGAATGGGATGGACAAGAGTATGAATCATTGGATTTCCCTCCACATACAATATTGTGTGTTGAATATTCAAGGATCCAAGCCCATAATAAGTTACTCTTGTCAAATAATCCATACTGATATGATACAAATATAATTAATCAAAGTGAATATGAGTCTTATAATCATCCATGTCACAAAGAATCATCCCCTTGTATATATATCCTTGAATTACGAGGGGTCTCTCTAAATAAAAATCATTTATCCAATCAAAAGTCACTTCCCTCTAGTGAAGAACACAATCAGGCACTAGGAGGCAATGAAAGTCAAAATAAAAATCAAAATAATGTCAAAAGTAATAATCATATGGCTGACCATCCTTTTAATTTTTGGATCAAAGAATCAGAACATAAAAAGGTCTTGGATCCCTTAATCTCATTGCACTAATCTAAATAATCCCCTCCACCATATTCAATGATGTATGGCACTATTACACCCCATTTCCACTCCCCATCCCATCATCTCATCCATCATGATCATATCCCTCACTCACATCCTATATCCCATTATCATAATCATGGCATCCTCCCAGCCATATCATATCTCAAATCCCTAGCTAGCATTGTCACTCGTATAGGTTAGAAAGACACCTAGTTGAGATGTCTGAAGGATGTCAAATCAAGAGTCAATAAAGACCACCAAGACATCCAAGAATATAGCATCCATCACATGGTCTTAAAATCACATATATTTATAATAGGTTTTCACTTAAGATCAAAAAAATTCCTGCATATTTTAGCTCATACTCATATCCAATAAATCAAGATGCCATCTAAAAAGTCAAAAAAATAAAAAACATCAAAAAAGTTAAAAAATAAAATAAAAATCATTCATCTAATGGTGAAAACCAGTCTTTTATCACCTTTGGCAAGTATCATGATAAATTTTTTTTTGACATTGTGTTAAAATAATCTATTATCTGCATTATACCTCAAAACTTGGGGGAAAAATCCATCCTTTTCATCCATCAAATCCATCACTTTTTAATCCCATCCATATCATATCCCTCTATCAATATCATGCATCCTATTGTGTCCCTCCTTTCTTCAAATATTGACCTTCATAAGGGAGTGGAAGATGTCTTGAGAAATGTTCTCGAATCATCTTATAATATCCTCAAATGAACACTTAAGAAACTAAACATCTGGTTCCTTTCTGATGTGTTCATTGGCAATCCCTAGTCCATTCTTCCTTGGTCCACATCCTCTTTTTTGCATTACCCTCATCCTTTTGTTATTTATTCCATTATTCCATCTTCTTTTATCATGGTTTTTGGTCTTGGTATTCCCTTTTTTAATAACCCTATTTGTATAGTGTATATACATATTCCAAAAAACCCTAAAAATTGAAATATTCAAAAAACCCTAAAATTCATAAAATTTAAAAATTTGAAAAATAATCGACGGTGTCTTATCTAATACATAATCCCCTAGTCATATCCATCTTCATGCTTTTAATCTTTCATAATAACATTATCCATCCTCCTATTCTAAACTAGGGGAAAAACTAGTCTATATCAAGCTAGCATTGACCGAGTCTCACTTTCACCTAATCAGTCTTATGTTTCTCATCTAAACCTCTAAATCCTTATATTAATCCTAAATCCAAGTCCTCATATCGAAATTCTCATCCATGTCCCTCCCCTAGTTCAAAATCCATACCTGCATCTATATCCTTACCTAAGTCCTAATCATAATCATGATCATCCTATCCAAATCTAAGTCTATCCTAAGTCCATAATCACATTATGATCATCCTAGTTTAACCCATCACCCAATCACTCATCCCATCATTAGAAAATACAATGTGTCATTTTAGGTAGATATTTATGTGTGTTACTTGTCTATTCTATTTGGCTTATTTGCATGTCTTTTATCATGTAAATATTTGATTATCTTTTATCTTTTGAGAATGTGTTACATCATGTCATTTTTTTGTCTTTTGAGAAATGAATGAGGATGCTATGAGGTCATCAAATATATAATAATGCTTATAAGTTCCCATGATGATATAGAGTTCAATATTTACCCATGTACTTTAACATAATATCCTTTTGATCATACTTATATCATGGGGCATACTATCAAGTGCCATATTTATTGGATTGCTTAGACTACAATGATCCTTCTTATATCAACAATGGATTTATCATTTATCCTAATCATCTAATCATCCTTATCCCATCATTGATTCCATCATCCTAACTCATTCATCTAATATCTAAATAAGCCTTTATTTATCATCTCTCTAGTCATCAACATCTAACAGCTCATCTACAAAATCATTTATCTTCATCTAAGTCACATCCTTTATATAACCACTAACATGTCCAAAATCCATCATCCTCTTATCTCTCTCATTGTTTATCATTTAATCTGAAGTACATTAGCCTGAGGTCTTATTAGACTATGTAGGTAGTGCTTAGTCACCTAATATGCCTAAGGTTAGCTCAGTCACTCCCACCTCTTCCTTAATCCTTTGTCCTCACATCTCCATCATTATATCTCTTGTGTCCCTCACAAGTTTCATTAGTCATATCCTTGATTCAATGTAATGTAATCCAAATTTTCTCCTTTGTCTTTTAGTCACTTGATCATATAATTTCTTCACTATCATCACTTTCATCATATCACTCAACTTCAGTATTAAGCTACACTCACCATTAATCTTATCAAATCATTATCTATCCTAGCCTGTAACTCTCCATTACATGTGTCCTGGCTTGGGATACATCAAAATATTGTATCCTTTTAATCCTCTCATCATCATGTTATGGTTGATTCCCTCTTGGGATGTGTCAATAATTGTAACAAAGTTATTCTCATTCCCTTTGCATATGTCTTTTCCAAGGGCATAATCAATTTGTATCTCAATACTTAGGTCAAATTTATTTTATTCATCATCTATCTCACATACAACATCCCATCCCCTTCTCTATCCATCATATCCCACCCATCATTTCCTCTTTCGAGTGGCCATCCATCTCATTCTTGATTTCATGTTCCCTCAAGGGGGAAATATATCCATTATCATCATTTAATAACATTCATCCATGACATGGTTTTTATTTGAAAGACCTTTATTCCTTCCACATTATCCACTCACAATACTCTTTCAAAGAGGGGGAAAATGTATACACTAAATTTTTCTCACCTAATTATTCTAATTAATCCCACTAATTTATGCCCTTTATCCTAATCCTCTTCATCTATATAATATCCCCCCTCATCCTTTTTCATTCACTAACCTTATCTATACCCCACCAATTAATTAATTCTCCTAAATCCCTATTATCTTATCCTAAACCTACTTATCCATTATTTTTTAATTTAAAATTCCCATGGCCTACCCACCCATATACTAAGCCTACTCCTATGATTTCCTACAAGCCTACCACATAGATTCTCTAGATTCCCCTAATCACATATTTAATCCATCCCTAATCATGATTAAACCTCACAAAAATATTCTATGGGTTTCCACCTCTAGAACCTTCTCTCCTCTATAATCCTCTAAGGAATTTTTAATTCCTTTAAAATTCCTCCATCTTTGAACTCAACAACCCAACTTTTAAATCTATCCATTGATTCTCCCTCTCTCTTTTATATAGTCAAAACCAATCATCCATTGAACCTAACTAGTAATCAAGAACATATAGTGAATATATGAAATCTTCATTCAAAATTCATGATCAACTATTCCATGCTATGATCCAAATCAATGAATCAAGCCATCATAATGTCATAATTTTGAGTCTAATTACAATCAACAATTTAGTTTGAAGATCTTGGAGGGAGGCTAGCTGAAGTAAGGAATTGGTAAGTGTTTCTTCATCCATTTTGATTTACTTCCATAATCTCTCCTATTATGTAGTTTGACATTTTGGGTTTAAATTGCATATTTACGTATTTTAATCCATATAGCTCAAAATTTCTACTACACTAGGAATAGGGTAACTCAAGTGATACTCTTAGCATTCAATTACTAGTTTTAGGTGATTTTATTTGCCCCTACTAGTATAAATGAAAAATAAGCATACCTAGACTTAACTTGAAAGTAAAGCATATATTTATAAGTCCAAGTATGTGAATATGTGTCTATGTATGTGAAACATGATCCATATTTATAAGTCCAAGTATGTGAATATGTGTCTATGTATGTGAAACATGATCCAAAGTAATGTCTTACAATGAAACATGCAAAAATTAGTCCTTACTTAAGAGATGATCAAAAGCAAAAGACTATGTTGAAACAAAGTAACTGAGTAAAGTTGAGTAAGAAGAGAGGAAATGAATGAATACACCTTATTGGGTATGTGAACCAATACATGAACTTGATGATAACATGTGTGTGTGTGAGTGTACTTCATGATGATATCATTGAATAGATTAGATTGAGTTGATGGCTTGCTCAATCTTCATATGGTGGCTCAATAACTCAATCCTCCATCATTACCCACCCTTGCTTGTTGGGTTCTAATCTCTATGAATATCTTGAATAAGACTAATGTGTATAACCCTCTCTTTTAGTTGGTTAAATAACTCCAGTAGGCCATGACTCCATAATTTCCCACCCATGTGAAGTGGATGCATCTGTAAATAAACTATTAAAGTGTTCAAAACATCTAACTAAGTAAATCTAACTATGTTTGCTAGCTCTATGGACACTAAGGTATATATTTTTTGATTTCGTATACTCAATAATTCCAACCACTACATATGGAGTAAGTCATGCATCTAGTGACAACCTAGAATATGATAAAAAGTGTATATAGTGTAGATAATGACATATAGTTTACCATTCCATATGATCAACCTTTGTGTAGATAAATATATGGAAAGTATGTAACACACACATGCCCCCAATCTAGTATCTAAATATACTAAATCTAAATTGATTATGTAATTGAACTGAGTATGTAATAGCTAAATCTATGTAACTGAACTAAATGTGAGAGTGATCATGTTATGTATGATGCCCCTGAATCTGAGAAACAAGTATGAATTTGAGCTAAAATTAATGAACCTAAGTAAAATCTAAACATAATTATCAAAATTTTGACTGTATATGTTCAAATTTGTATTGTAATTGGTGTACTTGTTTGAATGATCTAGACTGTATTGATGTTAGGGATATTAGATAGTAGCACCTTATATTAGATAGTAGTGCCTTATGGTGTTAGTGTCCCAATCTATTCACTAGTGCCTACCTGGTTTGAATTTTAATTTATCTAAACTAAATTCTAAGTCTCTATTATGTTCTATGTCTACCTTAATTCTAATATTTGAATATAATCCTATGTGCTAAAATGGGTCTATGAATAGCAATGTAGGACCCTGATCTCTATGACAATCCTCTATGAAAGCCCCCTCTTTTGAGGTTAGTTTTGAAATATTTGTAAGAAATTCCATATAAATAAGTATATTTTAAAAATGTGTTATCTATATAATATATATGATATTCATATACAATTTAAAAACATAACATTGGAATGTAAAAGTATTTGAGCATAAGTAAGTAATGTAAGATGTATGTTATAATCTAGTATTGTACAAGGGTGTCAAGATAGATGTAATCAATATATAATAATAAATTTGTGTAACTAACTAGAGGGATGGGGCATTATGTCCATAAAAAATCCTAAGTCTGAATGGTATATGAATGATGTCCTTCATGGCATTTAAAATTGGTGTGTGTGTGTGTGTAACAAGAAAATACAAGTGTCATGGTGTACAAGCATAAAAGGAAGTATACATACAAGCACATGAGGCACACAAAAGATATGCCAAGGGATAAAAATACAATGGAAATAGGTACATGTCATTAAATATAGTAATTAATACATATAAGGACATGTTCAAATGTCCACATACACAAAAAACAAGGAATTTTGCTTAGAGCCACATAGAAGAACATGTTCAAATGTCTGTGTATAGAAGCAAGAAAGCACACAAAAGGGACATGGGCACATGTCTAAGGCATACAATAGATAAGTGTCATATATCCAAAAAATAATGGAATATTCAAATTCCTTAGAATATTGAATAATCATAGGAAACACAGTCAAGTCTAATCTAGGAAAACTATAAATGAAAGAAAGTATAACTATGTAGTACAAATATATGTAAATAATAAGATGTACATATATTGAGTATAACTAGTGATAGATGGAAAAAATATAGAAATTATAAACATAAATGTATATCAATTCATAAATTCAAATTTATAGTATGTAAAGATATAACTTGGTAGTAGAAATTGTGTATGAGATGCCCCTGAATGGATGGATGTATCAAATGTATAAATATGGATTAGTGTTTATGCTCCCAGTGGGTAGATGATAATAATTTTGGATCAGTGTAGTGGAATATATTCCTATATATAATCTATAAGCACTCAATAAGAATAAGTGAAGCATATGTGTATGATAAAATTTACTATACTAAGATATCTATCAATATGTAATATTTTGTGTATGCACCTAAATCTGCTCATCTTAATTATTCTATTAATCTTGTTAATTTATCCTATAACCATAATCCTAATTACTAAATTAAAATCCTATTTCCTATTAAATATTTCTTACAAACCTGTATATATCACTATGACCAATTAATCACCCCATTATCCTACTAACAATCTTACATAACTATTAATCATATTGCATTAACTATCCACTAGCCCACTTACAAATTAAAAATTCTTATTTATTCAATTACACCCTAGCCAACCTACCACCCTAGATTTTCCTACATCCCTATGAACCTTAAACCTCATACAATCCCCATCTAATCCCCATTATCCCTTAAACTAACCTTGAAATCTCTAGATCTAGATAAGCCTCTCTAAGATTATAGAACTCTCCCAAACTAGAGGCTTATAAATAATTAAAAATTTCCCTAAAACTCCCTCTATCAAATTATAAATACCCATGTTTGGATCATGACCAAGGTAATAATAAAATCCATAATCCTTACATATACTCTCATATTATCCCTCATAGAGCATACACATACTCTTAAAATCCATTCAACTATCTAAGGAAGCCATTAGAGTCCTCTTGAAGATACTATCAAGCAATTAAAATGTAAATCAAATTACATTGGAATCAGTTAGAAAATATTGGAAATAAGCTATAAGGAACAAGGTGATGGTAAGTTCTTAAAAAAAATTAGTGTTACTTTATTTCCCTCTTTGTGATGTTATTGTGATTTTGGGTTTAAGTTATTATTTATAATATTTTTAATAAACAAATCAAAAATACAATCATACATTAGTGACCATAGTGGGATAAATCTTCCAAACTAACCATTTTTCATGTTAGAAGTATGTTGATAGCTTGTAGGACTAGTTGGATATGAAGAAAGCTTTGAATTTCATCAAATTTTCTACATCCAGGTAAAAGGCAATTTTAATTTGGAAATCATGATATTACATTGGTGGTTTTGACATTTAAAGAGTGGTTTTTCACTAATAATATTCTCTAACACTAATGTATAACTATTTTTATAGGTTTGTCACATTTTGCAATTTTTTAGTTCATAAAAGATGCATTTGTAAAAAAGCTATGGTTTTGACTGTCAAAGCATAGTTTTATAGAAAATAATAGTTTTAAAATAAAATATTCAGTGTTGCATAGATATTTAGATTTTTGTGAGTTTATATTAACCTATTTTGTCTTGAAGGAATAGATCTCAAAGTAAACATATTTAACCTTAGTATATATGTTATATTGAGCAATATCATTGATTTACAGTCATGATATTGAAACAAAGTTGTGATATTGCCTTCACAAAAAGTGATTTTAACTTTTTGGATAAAAACATTATGTTAGTCTATTGATCTTGAAGTCCTCAAAACATTTTGTATATCTATTCATAGGAAGGGGAGGCATTTATTGAATTGGTATAAAACATATTTAACAGTCTATGGAGTTAATACCTAACATTTAAAAAGTCATTATTGACTGATAATTGTAGTTTTATAGGTTCAGGGCCAATTTTATGGGAAAAAAATAATACTTGTTGTTTTACTTCTAATTTATAACCTTAAATATCTAATTTTTTCATAGGTAAATATTATTTTGTTATCTTAAATATTTTTATTTATTGTAATATTTAATCAAGTTTTTAATTACTTGTAAAAACACATTTTTTTTAGAGACATTATTATTTATACATAGGTAGTTTTGCTTAATAATAGGTGAAATTGACTTAAATATATTAGGTGTAACATCATGTTGTAAATATTACATTCTGACCTCTTTTATCATATAGTAAATCCTTTATAACACTTCATATTTTTTGCATATTCTCTAAAAAAGTATAGAACTTTTTATCTTTTTTTTCAAAACCACAGATCAAGTTAGGCGATATTGATATTAGTAATTTTAATATCATATTTATAAATATATTATTATCTTTTGATCATTTTAAACACATCCTAAATTCCTATAAATATTTTAATCACCTCTATAAATATTCTAGAATTATTGTTAGTTTATAATTTTTTTATTTACTAAGTATAAAACCACATATTTCAACCCATGGTGTTGAATTTTGACTTATGTTATTGACTAACCATCTGAAGTTTTGAATAAATTGCATGGTCATGACTAGTTAACTACTTGAAAAATCACGTATCAACTAGTTGTTTTATTAATTAAGACCTGTAGTTTTGTGCTCTTTGGAATCAGTTTTACACTAACTAATTATGTAATTGAATTTTTATAGGAATAAAAGTGGTTTTGAATATTTTAAAACACTAATCCATTTTCATACAATACCATCTTGGCAAGAAGCACTAGATTATATTACTAGCTTGTGTTCTTGAAGGAATAGAGCTTAGTCTAAGAATTTATATTCTTAAACTTGTATACATCTTTGTGTGCTTGTTTTTTTGCTTTATATTCTCACATAGGTAATTAATCAAATAAATAAAATTTTATTTTTAACATTTATCAACCCATTTTTATTTTAAGAGTGCACATGATGTGGAATTCACACCCATGCACTTGCCTAGTCAATAAGGGTTGGTGACATGGATTTACTCACCACACATTCAACAAAACTCTATGTTCTCATAGATTATAAATATCATGGATAAGTATAATTAGGCTAAGAATTTGACCCCATATAGGTCATATATGAATGGGAAGATTTAATTCTTTGAACTAGGCATTAGATATCACCCTATGCATATTTAGGCACCACAAACCTTCATGTATCTTGAGGACTCCCCTAGACACCCTTATGTATATGTAGTTTAAGACCTATCAATCATAATAGACACTCTAATAATGGAGTGAATATCAACTTCTAAGTGACCATTAAGTAAAAATGGGGTTAAGAGGGTTTGGTATATTTTGTAATGGGTTATTAGCCTATAGCCTCACCCATAAAGTCATTAGATAGTATAGGCACTAGGTTACAAACCCTTTTGGTTGACTAATAATAGGGATTTTGATTATGAATGCTTGTTTGTGTGTTGTGATGAGGTCTATACTATTTGTTAACTAATTTAGTGTATCCCTTTTATTACCAAAAAGACCTAGTGAAACCTTAGAATATGCCCCATCTTAGGACCAAACCAAACTATTTCATATTCATATCACTATCCACACTTTTTGGGTATTAAAACTTTGTTTTGAAGCCAAACATTTAGTGGTCACTCATCATTCTCTATCCTATTCATCATTTCATTCAACCTATCCTTGATCAAACTTTATCAAAGTCTACAACCTTATTAGGTTTTATGTATCACCCATCATCTTATCATCTTACCTCTTCATAATTGGAACCCATATAGTCATTGTTTTTCTAGTGTGAAGGGCATCTATTCATCTCACCTTCTTTGTCTTCCTGATATATTAAACACTTATAAGTTGTTACTTTGATAATATTTTATCACTCTAGTCTTACCATCCTCAAATATAGATCTAAATCACATCTAAACACCTCTCTTGACCACTTTTAGTCTTGGGTTTAAGGAAAAATTAGTATTCAAAGTCACCTTTTCTCTCATCATCCTATATCAAAAGCACACCTAATCACTATATTCTCACATTTAATTCACCATCCACCATGCCTATTAGAGCATGTACCTAAATCCTAATAATGGGATAAGGATCTAACCAATAAAATTGCATCCTTAGGAATTTCGGTGAACAAAATTGGGATAATATAGAAACACATATCAACATGCACACCCTTGGAGAGGAAGACTAGTTTACAAATGATTTATTCAATATTAATGAGGTTAGGGCATAGTTTGACCAATAAATTTATGCCAACTATGATCTTATTATTTTCCAAGTCATTAGAATGGGGGACACTCTACCCCATATATTTGATGCAAACCTATTACAACATCTCATCTACCCATGCACTAGACCTAATAATCCACTCCATCAAGATATTTTTCACTAAGAATATGGGAAGATATCCTTGTAGATCATGAACAAGAACTTGAATAAGAATAAGAACCCCCATAAAATAACTACATTGATGTTGACAGGAGGATATTTGCCTTGGGGGGATCATTTAAACCAATTGACATAGCAAATTAATTCACTTACCTCCAAATTTTATGCTCAAAACCAAAGACTTATTTCACTAAGATAGAATACTAGAAACACCAATCCTAATTTATCATGACCAATAACATTCCAAGCAAAAAATCCAATCCCCTAATGTACCCCTCATTCACTAAAGAGTGGAGGATGGTGAAAGAGACTCTTCAACAGATTGATCCTTGCACCTAAGCAATGATATACAAATATGAAGACTTATGTACATCCCAATTAGATATGAGCATCTTGTAAGTACCTTTATAACACACTTAAAGATTCCAAAATTTGACAAATATAAATAAAAAAGGGACCCACATGACCATATATAGGAATTATATGCTGCATGTCATAAGGTTTCATATGATGATTTATTACCTTATCAAGTTCTTCCCTAAGATTCTCATAGGATCCACATTAGAATGGTTTATAAATCCACTAAAAGGGTCCATATCTATCTTTAAGGAGTTAATATAAACATTCATGTGACACTTCTCCTTCAACACTGAACATTTTATTCTAGAAATTTGACTCAAGAGAGGATGGTTAGTATCATGTTAGTTTTAAAATGAAAACAAAATGAAAGAAACACATTAACTAGCATAACATCTCTAAGCCTAGACAATAGAGAAAGCTTAGTTAACAAACATGAATAAACCACATAACTAAAATTAAAAATAAACCCTCTTTTACCTTCCTTGGATGCTCCAAAATGCTTGTTATAGTGGCTTACTCAGCTTGTGCTCATGAAATCTTCATCAAAGGAAGCTTGGTTATCTCCTCTTCTTCTTGACACCTTGTGGATTTGGGTTGGCTTTGCTTGGAATCGATTTGGCATGATAACACTAATTAAAATGGCTTTTGAAATCACTTTTGCATTATAACTTTGCATTATCAAGACTTAGAAATGATGTTCATGGCCTCTCTATTTATAAATTTTTGAGAATGTCTAAAATCAACCTAAACCATCCATCCTAAGATTGATATGTGTGGTTAAGGATTAATTTAATTTTTGGAATTAAGTTTATAATTATAGTCATCAAGAAATTATAATAAGGGGTAATTAAGAGGTATGGAGGGCATCATGGAAGGCATTGATGAGGCATGGAGGGTATGAATCTTGATATTTGTGGTATTTATGGCCTAGGGATGTCTTCCCAAGAAATGAGGTCACCTAATGATACATATATTCAATATTCATTTCCAAAAACAAGTATTAAATAATTTTTCATGGAATTATTAATTAGGATCTAACTTAGATTAATTATCTCTTAAGCATGTTTAAGTACTTTGTGTACAAATTACTCAAATTTATCAGAATGCCTTATTATAGGTCTAAAATTCAATTAGATTAGAATTGGAAGGTGATGTTAGATGTGTTGGATCTGTTATCCCATTTAGTATGTTACCAAAACCAAATAACAAAGGCACATGTATTTTGTAAGATATTTGATAGGAAAGAACAATCTAGAGCATCAAGGTGCAAAATTGGAATTTTGACTTGAAATAATATGATCAAAGTTAGTTGGCCCATAAATTTCATTACCCCATTTAGGGATACCCTAGCCAAAATTAGAATTTAAATATGTCAGTTTCAAATCTTTTAATGCATTTTCATGTTTTTAGGCCAAATTATGTATTTTAAGTGGAAATAGACCAAAAGCTTAGTTGAAGGTTATTGGTGGTTAGATTTAGGTGTCTACAGTTTGCCCCTATTTAGGAAGATGTTGAAAACCATAGGCAAATCAATGTATTCTCAAATAATGAGAGATGTCCTATATGCCAACAAGAAGATGATGATTAAAGAACAAATCTCCAAATGGTTTTTGGAAGCCTATGATGATGCCACCTTGAGGGAGTGGCTATCACATAGGTTAATGGGTGGTCCCTCAAAAAGAAATAAGAAGAAAGGTGGAATTAATCCATGGTTGAGATTAATCCAAATAATAAAATGCTTGCATGCATTGATGTAAAAAGGATGTTGATTTGCCTAAAGGTAGTTATAATTAGGAATAAAAGTCAAAATAATGATTTACCCATAGGAAGTTATAATCATTAAGAGGACTTAGATTGGCTAAAGATTATTATGCCCCAGTTAGGGTTGATTAACAAGCATAACTCAAAGATATAACATATAATATAGATTAAATATGATTGGGTGCAAAGTGATGAAATAGATGAATAGAAGAATAAGATCAATCAATATGAATGATTTAGTTGTACCTACCAATAAGGAGATGATCATATTGATTATAAATGATACAACTAGAATGGTTAATGGGTTGATTTGATCAAGGGTGAGATGGGAGGATTTACCAAGGTACCAAAGAGAAACTTATGTGGCTCCATTGATTGTAGACCTTATTGAAGCTAATTTTTGCTATAGCATGTGATGGTAGGCATCATGATGAACACCATGAAGACTATCCCAAAATATGTATAAGGACTAACTCTTGATCCAATAAACATTCAAAAACAATACACCAGTATTTAAAAACCATGATGATAATATTGACGTATGAATATGGATGGACTCAAGAATAATGTTTTCAAGGAATCACCCAATGAACACATATAAATTGAGTCAAGGCAACAATGCTAAAAGCAAAAAAATAGACAAGTGAACAAATAAACAAATAAACAAACAAATAACCTAAAATAAATAAATAAAATATAAATCTTGAAAACAAAATCAAAATAAAGCATCCTAACAATGACAATACCCTATTAAGGTAGATCGAGGATAACTGACTAGTCTTAGATAGGACAACTATTTTTGGGTTTTGAAATATTATGAATGTTTTTGGAATTTTGAGGTATCTTAACTTGTTATAGAATGACAAGATACCTACTCATAAAATAGTGAAAGCATTTAGCTTAGGTTACTCACAAAATAATGAGAGTGTATGAAAAGGGGGACTGAGGTGACCTCAACATGAATTGAGCATAACCCACATAGTCCTGAAATAACCTCAAGTCATAATAATTCCATCCACATAAAAGGCATATAAAAACCAACTAGGTCCCAACAAGTTCTCAAATCTAATAAATGGCCAGTCAAATGAAAATAATAATGGCAAGGTGATGTATCAATGCATGATAAACAAGTGTTGCCCCTAGTTTTCCTATAATTGGTTATAACTAGGATACAATGGCATAGGTCAATGATACTAATTTTCCCATAGGTAGTTATAATTAGTAGCAAGACTAGTGAAACACTGATTTGCCTATAAGTGGTTATAATCAAGCTCACATAAACAAACCTAATATAGGATGGAAAATGAAATATATCTTGATAGATCAATTATCACACTACTTTCATAGACTATCATTTAAACATGGACTTGATTGATTATTTAAAATTTATTTGAATCCCCTTGTAAAAAGTAAAAGAATAACCAAAGTAGCCAAGATCAAAATAGGATTAGGTAAGATAAATAAATATAGGCTTTGGTCTAGATAGGAATGGAATGGTTAGATGACATAGTCTTGCTAAGGATAATGATGGTTTTTTATAGATAGGATAAAATGGTAAGAGGGTTGCTCCCAAGTGATGGGGTGATTAGATGGGATATACAACAATGGAAAATGGATATGTAATAATGGCAATAGATGTGAAATAGTAAGGTACATGTTTTTGGCTTGGGTGTGATTTTTTATTATGTTATTCCTACTGATGGGGAGATACACATCTTACTAAACAAATTATACAAATAAAATACTTGATCATATTAATTGATATCCCACACCTCATTTGAATAGTTATTCTATTAAGAACTAGCTATATATTTAGTTGTTAAGAATGATTTTGTGATCTTTGTTGGTCATTGATTTTGATTTTCTTCAAACATAGAGAAAAGGTATCTTTGTAGCCTCTACAAAGGAAAGTGTAACCATGGATGGTAAATAAGTATAAATAATGGATGGTAGGTTTGATTGTTAAATGGAATGGTAGATGATAATGGAATGTATAAGGAATGTATAATGGTGGGGAACCAAATGAATATTAGGACTTTCAATCACATGTAATGTTGTCGATGCTATATTTGACATAATTTTGGTTATGGCGGGGCTAAAAACTTGTTCTCTCAATAGGACCACCAAATTTTTGTGTTGTTTGATTTTGAGAGTAGATACCATCTAATTAAGTTGTAGATTAGAAGCTATTTTGATTTGATCTTTGATTTTGTCTTCATCAAGTAGTGAAGAACTTTTATGCTCAGCTATTGGTGCCTTAAAGAGTTTTTCACCAATGAAGTTGTCTTGATTATCCTGTGGTACCTTCAAGAAGGTTTCAATAAGGAATGTTGGATTTTGATTTTATTTTATCACTTATAAAAAATTTTCACTAGAAGATGTTGAGTTTTGATTTTGATTATATCCTAGTGCCTCTAAAAATGTTTCACTAGGAGAGTGTTCTTCTACTATATGAATGTGGTCTTTGCCTCCTTGTTCTTCTTCAACTACTATGTCACTGTGGATTTAGTTCAAAAAAGTGTGATTCTATCGATCCCAATCGACACTCATGGGAGATGGAATGTCAATGATATGGCTATTTTGATTGATGGTAATGGCCTATGGGATGATAATGGAATGTGGAGAGGTTTCATAATCCTCATAGAAGATACTAGGATAACTTGTGTCAAAGCTAAAGTAATCATCCTCAAAAACCATAAAAAGATCACAAATGTATTCAAATTGATCTAGAAGGCATTCATAACCAATGTTGTAATAGCCATTAACATATTCTTTTTCTAAATCAGATTCTAACTCAAAGGACACTAAATCCAATGTTGAGATTGATGTTGATTCAGATTTTAATGATAAATTTGATATCAGTTTAAGAATATAACCTAAATATAACTTTGATTCTTCATCTGATGGGTACTATGTTATAATGATGTCTTGTTGAATATTTGGTATTAGACAAGTGATGGCCTGTGATGGCATAATAGGTTCCACAAAAATTGGTTTGTCATAATGGGACTCCTTTAAGATGAGAAAAAGGTTAAGAGACAACTCCTCAGAGACTAGCTTTCCAATAGGAGACTCTTAAAAAATAGGCACATGTTCAATGTAATGATTTACCTAAAGGAAATTATAATCATTAAGAAGTGACTCAACAAAGACTGGCTCATTAGTGTGAGACTCCTTGACAACTAATATAGGATCAATAGGTGATTCATCATAGGTTGACTTATCATAAGTGATAGGTTCAACAAAAACATCTTGGATTGGTTGGTTATCTTGACCTTAGTTTTCAATGAGTTGGAAGATACTAGTTTTGAACATAGCTTGGTCTTTAAAGGATTGGATCGGTTGAGGTTTGGATGGGATTGGCACTATATGAGGAATGTTTTGTGGTTGGATAATGGTAGGGAATTAGGGATAATGATTTCTCACTTGAGACAAAGGATGAAGTCATAAAATAGTAATGATGGGGTGTTTTGGGGCTTGATTGCTTACATAAGCCAAAAGACTAGGTCCTAAAATGATGAATGGGCATGGTGGAGATTGATTGCTCACACAAGCCAAAGGATGAGGTCCTGGTATAGAAATGATTTCACATTTTAGAGATTGATTACTCATAAAAACTAAAGGATGAGGTGTTGTTATGGGAATGGTGTGACATTGTGGTCTTGGAATAGAAATGGTATGATGTGGTAGAGCCTAATTACTCGTATAAGCCAAAACATCTAAGTCTTCCTCATAAACTATGTCATCCCAGTCGTGAGTTGGCTCATAAGTTGGTTCTTGACTATGTTTTATGTACTAATTATTGCAAAGAGTGTATGGATCCATATCCCAAAAAACATTATCTATGGTTGGGTCTTCAAAGTCCTCCTCACAAGCCTCTTCATGCCAATCAAGGTTTTGATTTGGATTTTGTGGATTTTGAATGTGTCCTCCATATGGAGTATTATAGGGAGAATAAAAAAATTCCTTAAAAAATATTTATCTATAGGTGTCCCCAGTGGGATTTTGTGTGGCCATTCTATCATAAGTTGGATTGTAGGTGACTAAACCATAAGTGTAGTGAGACAGATCCACATAAATGACCAAATCTCTAAAACAAAAAGGCTTAGAGTTCTTACAAAATTTTAAAAACTATGTCTAAAGTAGAAATGGTTTAAGCTTGGTATAAGTTGGTCAAAAGGTGGAGTTGTATCTCCAATATGGTCTAAAAGTAGAGCTGTATCTCCAAAATTATTTGTGTTAAGACTTGGCATAAAACTATATAATATCAAATATCATACACACAAAAGGTCAAGCATTTGAATAAAAATTAGCATGTTAAAGGTCTAGGTCAAAGTGTTTCAAATAAGATCTAAACTAGGAAAGGGAAAAGTTGAGTTACTAGGTCTTTTATCCAAATGTAGAGTCAAAAGATAGGCTCAAAAAAATAGGTATATGCTAGGACTTTTGGCCAAATAGCATAAAAATATAGACTTGAAACAAAGGTTGATGTGATTTGATTTAATCTAACAAGTTTGAAAACAACTTTGACATAAACCCAGCACATGGAATCAAACATAAACATGATCAGTTAGTATAATTCATAAGGTAAAAGGATTTTGGAGAAAGGTTGTGTTCTCCTAAATAAAGGCATAAACAATGATGAGGATAGGTGTTGAATAAACAAAACATAAATAGTTTTAAAATTTAGCTAATTAATTAACTAAATTTATGTAACACAAAAGAGAAAGATTAGTGTATCAACCCCTTGAATTGAGGCCTAAATAAAAATCAATCAATGTTTGGATCCAAAATTAACAATATTAATTGAAAACTCAACATTTGAGAATTAGGATTTGATCAAATAATCTAGACAAGATCTGATTACATGAAAGCACAAGACAAAGGTCCAAATGGTATATATGACATGGTTTGAAACAAATGGTTTTTGGCACAAGTTAAACTAGTCTTGAAATAAATTGAGTAGCCTAACAGTGTAAGCATGCTCAAATGATGTGATCTATGTTATGCTTCAAAAGACTCAAAAGGCTCAAAATGTTTTGACATGATTTGGGTAGCATAAAACTACCCTCATTGACTCAAATATATTATTTTGACATGGCTTATGAATAAACAAACACGTTTTAGTCTCAAAACATACCAAGAAAAAATAACCAAAATACACTAAGTATAATCATCTAAATATTAGCAAGCGTATATAAATGTGGGGTTGACTAAACTATCAAGATTTTGAATATTTTTAAGGGAATCAATTTCACAATGACTTTCATGTCAAATGATGTAAAAGCCAAGCACAGAAATTAGGTAACCATGACATTATCTAGTTGTAAATAGGTCTAGTCATTTTTACAACCACTACATCCTACTATTCACTTAGTGTAGTGTGATTTCCAAATGTAGATATGTCCCATGTGTAACTCAAAAGGAGTAAGTAAAGTCAGTGTCAGGAGATGAAACCCCAGGTCAAAGCTTCCCTAAATAACTTATGGGAGGTAATGACATCCCCCTCGCAAGCCAAGATGTAATGAAATGAAAGACATAAAAAGAAAGACTTTAGGGTCATTTTCAAGGTCACCCAAACTTTGACGAGTTTTTACAGAGTGCTTTAGATGAATTTATTTTTAATCCTTGGACTAGAATACTTGTAATAAGAATGGTACTTTTGATTCCAAGGGCTCCCTAATGGGGAAAAATAGAAGAGCATATATGCAACACCCCTCTTTTTGCCAAACAATATTAGATCAAGCAACTATTGAAGACAAAAATATTGGAAAGATGAGTTCATTTTTAAGCCCAAATAAAAATGAGGTGGTGTTCTTTTGACCCCTTGGTATTAGTTGTAACTTTGAAACTAATGATAAAAACACTTATTTAAGCACCTTAAATGTTACTTTAAGCACCAAAATAATGTTCCTCATTCATTTTTAAGCATGAAAAAGGGGATATAAACATGTTTTTAGAAAATCTCAAGCTTGTTCCTTTAACAAAAATGTTATAATGTCCTTTAGACTTGAAGATATTTTGGGTTTGAAACAATGAACTTTAAAAAAAGATCTCTCAAGTTTGTGTTTTATGAAAAACACAGTGATCGACATCAATTATATAACCAAAGATGGTTACACTTACTAATTGATGACAGTTATCTAACCGAAATCGATTATACCAATAGTGATTAATGATAGTTATACAATTGATGATAGTTTTACTGATTAACATTGATTATTGTGTAAAACTGTGACAAAGAAAAATGGCAAAACAAAGTTAGAAAATCAAATTGCAAGAGTTTTAATGATCCAAATGAAAATTTTAAAGATAATAAATGATCTTGTTCATGTGTGGGATGCATCTTTTCCCACTGGGCATGCCATATGTGATATAATAATTTTACTTAAGAGAGGATGGTTAGTATCATGTTAGTTTCAAAATGAAAATAAAATGAAAGAAACACACTAACTAGCATAACATCTCTAGGCCCAGACACTAGGGAGGGATTAGTTATCAAACATGAATAAAACACACAAATAAACCCTCTTTTACCTTCCTTAGATGCTCTAAAATGATTTTTGTAGTGTCTTTCTTGGTTTGTTCTCATGAAGTCTTCATCAAAGGAGGCTTGGCTATCTCCACTTCTCCTTGGCACCTTGTGGCTTTGGCTTGGCTTGGCTTGGAATCAATTTGTCATGGTAAAAATAATTTCAATGGATTTTAGAATCATTTTTGCATTATAAATTTGCATTATCAAGACTTATAAATGATGTTCATGGCCTCTCTGTTTATAGATTTTTGAGAATGTCCAGAATCAACCTGAATAATCCATCCTAAGATTGAGATTGTGGTTGAGGATTAATTCAATTTTTTGAATTAAGTTTATAATTATATATCATGACATTATAATAAAGGGTAATTAAGAGGCATGGAGGGAATCATGGAAGGCATTGATGAGGCATGGAAGGCATGAATCTTGATATTTATGGCATTTATGTCCTAGGGATGTCTTTTCAAGAAATGAGGTCACGTGATGATGCATATATTCAATATTCATTTCCAAAAATAATTATTAAACAATTTTCCATGGAATTATTAATTAGTCTCTAACTTGATTAATTATCTCTTAATCATGTTTAAGCACTTTCTGCACAAATTACTCAAATTGATTAGAATACCTTATTATTGATCCAAAATTTAACTGGATTAAAATTGGAAGGTGATGTCAGTGCATTAGATCCATTATCCCATTTAGGATGGTACCAAGACCAAATAACAAAGTCACATGTCTTGTGTAAGATATTTGATAGGAAAAAAACAATCTAGAGCACCCAAGTGTAAAATTGGCATTTTGACTCAAAATAATCTGATCAAAGTCAGATAGCCCATAAATTGCATTTCCCTATTTAGGGATACCCTAGCCAAAATTGGCATTTAAATATGTAAATTTCAAATATTTTAATGCATTTTAGTGTTTTTAGGCCAAATTATGTATTTTAAGTGTAAATTGGCCAAAAGCTTGGTTGGAGGTTATTGGTGTCCAAATTTAGGTGTCAAAAAAAATGGCATATCCATTATAAATATTTATAATACTAAGAAGATAAATTTAGAGAGATTATAATCATTCCTACAATGATGGAGAATCCTCATTATTCAATTATCTTTCATGGTCCCTAAGAAGGAGTTGGCCAAAATATTTATTGACAATTTCAATGCTAAATTAAAATACCAATTAAAGCTACAATGTGCCAAATATTTCGATAAAATTATAGAAAAGGGGTTTAAATTAAAAAATTACTCATTGAGAAGGGAATAATTAAATCATATACCCAAAATGAATAAAGACAAAACCAAGATAATACATTTTTGGGTAAGTTTAAGGTCTTACACAAGAATAAAAATGTCATAGGGGATGGTGTCATAGATTCAAAACATGTAAAAATCGATAAAATATCCCTCACTACCACTACAAAGCAAAATTTCTCCACTATAAGGGTACCAAGGGGAAAACCAAAGACCATAATGGGAAACATGCCTCTAAATAATCTTGGTGTACTCACATAAATGTTTTTACAACAATTAATTTCTACTAACATGAGTACTCTCCCTAAAATTCAACTATTAGACGATAGCAAGCCATGACTAGATTGGTATCAAGAATATTTTTCTAATATCATAGAGTCAACGAGCATGATACTGATAAATGTATTCAATTATGACACTTCATCCAATATTTAATAGATAAAGGAGATATATAAGTAGAAGGGGAGAGCCTGACTAGTCAATCTAAGAATCAACAACTAGGTATACATCAAGACCCTTTACCTAATATTGATCAAAGGAAAATGAAGCCATTAAAGGATCAGGGTCAAGCCTCCACTTTCAATAGAACTAATTATCACTCCATACCATACCAATATATTAATACCATTAAAATATGAGTCCCCCAAGAGCTCATATATCCACCATCCTTAAAATTAACATGGTAACAACTAACTATGTAGTTACTACATGGTATGGCATGATTACAGTTGTTGGAGCACCTCCAAAATACCCATCGACCTCCACATATCAAAAAGTTATTATCCCTAAGAAATTATTGAGTTATTACAATAAACCATATGATATCATTCAATATCTTGAGAAGACTTTAGCTCAAATCTCTCTCATAGATCTTCTTAAGATGTCATTAGTACATCGAGAGATACTTAATCAAGTCTAAAATGAATTGAAAGTCCCTAGGGATATTGACATGAGACAATTTTAGGATTTGGTGGGTCATTTGTCTCCTTCCCAACAAATTAATTTCAGTGCCCAAGATATGCCAACTATAGGCCCTCACCATAACTATCCATTATCCATTATTCATTGAAATTTATATTGCCAATCATAAGATCCCATGGGTACTTATAGATAAAAAATCAACCCTAAATTTTTTTAATCTTGATTTTATTAATAATTTTGGGTACTTTGATTTTTCATTAGGGCCTACTTTGATAATTATTAAAGCATATGATGATAATGAGAGGTCATCTATAAACACTATTTATCTTCATATAGTTTTGGGACCCTTAGTCCACCAAACCCTACTTGTTAATCTCCCATATAATTTACTTTTGGGATGCCATTGGATTTATGAAATGAGAGAAATGACCTATACCCTCCATCCATGTCTAAAATTCCCACATTCCAAAATGGAGGTCATAATTCCAAGGGAAATAGAACACTTTTGTAGATGCTAAATATAATAATGTAATCCTAATTATTATTGCCCCAACACTCATAGTTCTTTTTATAATCCTAAATCTATAAAATATATCCAATATAATGATTTATTACCCACTTCATCTAAATCCCTAAACATCACTCATCTTAAAATCACCTCCAAGGGCTATAAGGAGTATGAATATAAAAATATTTATGTCATAAATGTACCACTTTCCCCATGCAGCTATGGGTCCCATACTATGAGGCAATATAGGCCTATTATTTACTAATTCAAGTCCACGTCCTTCACTAGTTCAGGCATGTTATCATATGAATATTTTTTTATAATTACATCTATTGAGGTGGGGGTGAATCAATTATCTTAAAATAGTCCTTCAATTTCACTTAACATTCATGAAGCATTCATTCACTTACATATAACAATCAGTGCATACACCAGCATATATGAAATAAAATAACAATAGAACATAAGATATATGTGGGAAACCATATTGGGGTATAAAACCCACTGATGCACATCTCAGACTATAATCCCATAATCAATGAATCAAACTTTTAGTGAGGCACCAACCCCTCACTAGTCAAGCACCAACTCAACTAGTCCTTTAACAAGATCCATCCTATAAGGAGGATCCAACCCCCTGGGAAACCCTAGATAAATATTTCTTACTTAATTTAATATTACCTCCTTATTTTTCTCTTGTCACTATTTTATCTCTCTCAAATGGCCTATTAGGCCTTCTCACTCAACTAGCCCTTTCCTTGGCATAATTAGGGAAAATGACCTTACTTAAAAACTATATAAACATAGTTATATAATAATTTCATAATCATAACACCTATATAATTATCTTTAATCCCTTTACCTGGTTTCAAAAACACTATATCATCCTCTCATATGCTCAATTCTCTAACTAGTCAAATTTGGCCTATTAGGCCTTGTCTTTATACTTGACTCTTGATCTTACCCATCTTGGTCAGATAATATCCTCACCATGATTAAATAAACCTTATAATAGATCAAAAAACACATTTAAAATGTGGGACAACCACCACATAGTTCGGTCATTACCCTTAATGTCCAAAACCACCATTAGGCCTAATAGAGACCTAATGTAATTAGGCCTTCTCTAAGCACATGTTTCTCTTAGGCCTCCTTGGAACACTTAAATAATTAAAAAATGGATGAAAAACTTAAAATTTAACTTTATTATATAAATTATAAGATATTATTATGTCCCAAACACCATTTAGCTCATTTCACACTTTAAACCACATAATTAGTTCTACTCGTAATTAAGCCTTCTCATTGCTAGAAAGTCATTCTTGAAAATATGATGCATGCAAAAAAATTTGATACATAACACACAAAAAAAATAACATAACCCAAAAAAATTTACCTCAGGGTAAACATAATGTTCATTAAATTTCATCAAACATGGCAATAGACCTCAGTTTGATCAACTTCATAAGCTCACTTAGAACTATACATAGGCTCCAAAAACCTAATCAAGAACCTTTGACTTTTCACACCTTCAAAATATTTTATATTGCATATATATATTTTTTAAATTAACCTATGAAACCTATATAATATCTTAATTTTCATTTTATCTTCAACACAATGCAAAAGCACTCAGGAAAAACATTCTCACTCACACACAAAAAATTGCCTGTAGCATCAAAAACATAGTCAAGAAGATCAAGTCTTAGAACACATATGGGAACACTTTTATGTTATTAAAATGGATTTAAATTAACCTTAATCATAATTAGATCATCTTTTAAAATATATATTATAGTTTTTAATATCCATATTAGTCTTACAGATAAATCTCACATCTTCAACCACATGGAATTCATTGTGTTAGATGAATCACTTTGAAAACAACTTTTAGCATGTTTAAGAGAAAAATAAACACTTATAAATCAAGGGGATATGAGTTATAGGTATTAAAAAATAACCCCATGCATTTTTATCCATCCCTAATCCTTTACAACTTATCCCTAATCTCATTCTTATTCTTTCCTAGTTTTCTCACTGTCTTGCTCATTAGGCATGTTTAGTAATAGGTCAACTTCTATGACCAGTTTAGAACATTTTAGGTATAAAACCTAATAAAAAACTTACATATAAAAAAAAAATCTCACACATCATTCTTTATCCATTTACATGCTTTGACCTGGTCAACCCTACCTACTACATCAAAATTCTAAGAAACAAGGGGTTTCCTATAGCTTCTACTCACTATCATGACAAAACAAAACCACCTTGAAGATTATTTTACATGTTAAAAACATAAAAATAGATCAAAAAAATATGTTTATCCATAACCAGTAATATCTTTCCTATCAAGTCATTATGAGGGTTTTGACTGGTTTCCCTTCTTAGTAATCATTCATAAAGGATTTCCCCTCAACTCAAAAACCAATTCTAGGAAAATCAAGCTAGGGACCTTACCCAAATTCCATGAGCTTATTGAGATCTCATGAAAAAAATTTACATGCTAATGAGCATAATAAAACCCATCTCAAGTCTGTAACACCCCATTCTATGCACACAATAAACCTTATGACCAATTTTCATGCTTTTTACTTTAGGATATGACCTCAAACTTGGTAAAAAAAATTAACACAACCTATCACACCTTTGGAAATTATATCAATATCTTTTGGACCTTAGGAAATGATCTTGACCCCTCATTAGGCCACACTAGGTCTCTTTGCTCACTAGTCCTTAAATTTCTAGTTATACTAAGACCATGATCACACCTTGAAAATTATTTCACTACTCACAATACCTCATCCATATGTTAATAATAAATAACATAATTATCACACACTTCTAACCTACTTCACATAATTCTCATATTTTTCAACTCATCATGCTATCAGGCCTATGCCTTCTCACTAGGTCCTCATGTGAGGACTAAACCTCAATATTTGACCTTGAAACTCATCTAAAGGCTTATTTTCCTCTTTCTCATATTTATATATAAAAAATTAGTCTATTATCCTTGTACCATGATCTTAACTATGACAAACCATTAACCTCATAGGAATTATGAGGTTGACTTTAAACTATCTCTCTTCATGAGACTTATTTGACACATATCATCTCATCATACATAGCCTCAACTTTGTTCTTAATATAGCTAATGTATGCAATCAAAAATGCATCATGTATATAAATCAATCCTAGCTTAGAGAAGATATAGCATACCTACACTTTTGGTTATGGATACACTTGTTAAGTGGGAGCATGATCAATATGGTGATCTTTTAAACTTGATTAGGGGACCACTTGTCATAACATATCATGTTATGAAGGGTTACAAAGCCTACACTCTAACACAATCACACAAAAACCCTAATGGAGTCCTAAGGGTTAAAACATTCAATTATTCTAATAAAAATAAAGTAAATCTAATCTAGTGCACACCAAAGCTTGTGGTACAAAGTGGGGGTTAGAAACAATTAAAAAAATATGCATATGGAACTTCAATTAAAATATTTAAGAGTAATACCCTAATACATGAAATATTAAAGATAGTATTATTCGATACAACACTTATTCTACTTATATCTAATAAAAGAGAGAAGAACAAAGTTAGAATATACATACCTGAATGTGAACTTGTTGAGACTTAATTTATCCCTTGGCCAAAGGGGCTTTGTAAGAGGTTATTGTGGTTTTTAATGATTAATAAGAAAGGCCAAAGCATCTAAGACTTATCCACAAGACTATATTCTCCAAATAAGAAACATAATCTAAGTCTCCTCAAGTAGAATGGTGAAACAATAGATTGTGAAGAAGCAAGAGTGAATAATAAATCTTTATTGCATATATAAATAATGACCAAAATGATCTTGTATATATAGGTTGATATTTCCCTAAATCCTTCCAAAAATGTTGGTTTTATAGAGTCGACCTAGTTGACCCAATGTGTTTTTGGGGATAATTCACTAGGTTTGATCTAGGTTATCCAAAAGGCTAATAAGCTAATAAAGTGAAAAATACCCCTAAACTATACTAGCTCGACCTAGTTGGCATAGTATAGCTGACTAATTAAAAGGGGTTTAAGACAAGAAAAAGAGGGATGAAAAGAAGAAAAGATTGTAGGAGTATTCAAGGGAGGATAAATAGCTTAAGTAATGGTTTTAGGAGTTGGTTGGATTAGTAAAAATGTGTTAATAAGGGACAACAATATTGTGAAGCACTAAACATCTACCCATCCTTTTCTTAGTGCACCCCTTAGGGTGTGCACTCAGATAGATTGAGTCTCGATGGGTTCTTTAAATATGTAAATCATCATTATTTGATAAAATATTTGAAAATATTATGTGTGTGTATATTCCCCACTCAAAGATAATAATGTGTCACTAAGGTGTAATAAGTGATGGTGCTTTGAGAAAGAACGTAATAACACATAACACTTATGTTAAAATAAGTTGCAGTATTTTAAATCAAAAAATAACTAAAATTATATAACTAAAAGGGAAAATAATATTTAAAAAATAAGTAAAAATTAAATGTAATGTGTACCTTGACTTACCTTTATCTTGGGATGGTTGTTTGTTGTGTTATTAGTTTTGATTATGTAGGGTATAGAGATTAATTTCAATAAACCTAAGAATACAAAACTAAAGGAAAAAGAAAATAAATGCAAGAAAATCCAAGATAGATGGTGTTATGAGGATGGGATATACTTGGTAAATTTGGAAATTTGGGGTGATAGGTGCTATGTTAGACCAAATGACCAAGTCAAACAACAAGAGTAAATCAGGTAACTAAAAAGCCAAGGCTATTAAAGATTAAAAAACTCAAACAAGTTATCCTTAAGTAAGAAAGGCAAACTCACCAAATCAAACCAAGGATATTTGTCAAATAAGATGGTAAAATAAATAAATAAAATATGTAAAAGACTAAAAAAATGGTAAAACAACATTGATGAGTGAGCAGTAACAATCAACATCTCACTCAATAATGAAAAAAGTTGCATAAAAATGGAAAACAACATTGATGAGTGAGAAGTAACAAGACAACCATACTCAAAAATGGAGAAAGGGTCTAAACTCAGGTGTCCATAACAATAGGATAATAAAATTATGAAAATGGTAAAATGAAAGTAAACTAAGTCTAGAAATGTAAATCATGGTGTAAAAGAAAGAATAATCCATATTTTCTCAAACATGTTGTTTCATTATAAGGATAGATAAAACTGAAACAAAGTAATGATATCATGTTTTTAAGAGATGGAGAAGAAGGAATTAAAGAATAAGGGAAAATAGATTTGGAAAAATAATTTGTCTATCAAGGGGGGAAATGAAATGGGTGGAGGTAAAAATGAAGGAAAAACCAAGTTAGAGAAACTCTTTATCAAATTTAAGACACTCAAATTAGGTTTGTCAAAACAAGAGAACTTTCAAACCTAAGGACTTTGAATAACTTCTCTTAGTAACACAAGTCTTATGTTAAAAAATGGAGTATATAGACCATCCCATGAAGGCTAAATAAATGAAAATTAAAATGGACCTACCTCCCCATGATGTGTTCCCCATTCTTTAGGACCCCTTACAGAGTCGTGGTCTACTATGAAGATTGGGTACTTGCATGAAAAAGTAGGTGGAACCATAGAGTTTTTTGAGTTCCCATATTCCAATTTACTAGCCTACCATACCCTAAAGGACCTTATATCTATGTGAGGCCAATTCTAGAGTTTAAGCTTTGATTAGAGATAGGATATGTGCTTATAATCAGATCTTTTGGTGTGATTTTGACTTTTGAAATTTGTATGTTACCTTTTAGATGTCATTCCCTTTTGTTTCAAATGATTTGGCTTTTAACATTATTGATATAATTTTTTATTCCTCCTCCATATGGATTTTGAATACCAAACATGGGTGCTAAATATGAATTTCATTTGAACACTTGGGACAAGGTTGCTAAGAGAGAGAAACTTCAAAGAGCATGGGGTCTAAGAGTCTTATAAATCTGGGTGAAATAAAAGTGATATCTTAACTTTGACCTTGTTTTATCCAATATAAAGATGAAAGTAAGGGTAAATAAAGAGGAATGACACATGGAATAATATAAATTGCTTCAAATCACAAAAAATGTGATAGAATGGAAAAAGGGATACAATGATAGTGAAGTGTGATTCCTTATCATAAGTGTTAACCAAATTTGACCCTATAGGTCAAATTGGGACCCCTGTAGGTAAAAATTTGGTTTTTATAGGTTTATAATGGGTATAATACTTCTTCATGGGGTATATTATAGGTTATTTGATGTCATTTAATGTCATCCTAGCCTTGGTCTAGTCATATTAGTCAATTTGTCATTTTGGGTCATTTAGAGGGATTTTAAGGGTCATAAATGCAAGTGGCATAGTTTCCAAGGTTTCCAATTGTCTTATTTTTCTTTCAAGAAACCAAGAGGTCAGATTCCATATCAAAAATTTTATTTCAATCAGAATATTTTAGGTTATCTAACTAAAATTCAAGAAACCAATTGAAAAAGGGCAGTTTGGCACTTGTACGGCCCATGGGGGAAGGTGACACATGGGAGAATGTCATGGAAAATATCTTAATATTAATAAAAATAATTTTAGTTCTTTAAATACTCTTAAAGTGTCAAAATTTAGATAAAACCATTCTACTCCTTTTTCATCCTTCTAGACACACAAAACCAGTCTTCAGATTTGTGCTTGGTAAGGATAGTTTGAGAAATTCAAGGTAAAATACCTTTGGGAGGTGAAATTAAACTCATATATATTAATTTATATAATAATAGTTTTAATAATTTTGGTATGTGCTTTATGAACCATCCTCATGAATTTGACTATGTTTTTATGCTTGTTATTTCATGCACCCTATAGGTTTTTCTCCATTTTGGGAAAGTAAAAATAAAAAAAATACTAAGGTTGATTCCAAATGATGTTGGATTAATTATATAATTATATCCATATTTTTTTTATTAATTTATGGTTTTTTGATATGTTAATCATCTCAAGTTGTAGGAGGGAGTACGTTTCTATGCAACAGGTTATTTTTCACCATTTTTAAGATCTTCAAGTTTTGATCATAGTTATAGAGGTTTTTAATAGTTTAATTATCATGTTTTAAATTTAATATCAATACATTCACATTAAAATATTATTCTCAAATTAATGTTTTATAGGCACAGTCAATACTCTATGCATATGTAGGCAACTCTTTGAATATACAAGTTCTCAAAAGGATGCCATGATAGAAGTAGAGATCTTATAAGTGTTTCAAATATTTTTGAGTGTAAAGAGTGTATTTTTCCATTTTGTTAATATTTATAATTAATATTAATCATATATCTCTTATATACTGCCTATATCACTATCCACTACCTATGCACATAGTTTCCCACATAAATGTTCATCTATAGGTGTTTGGAAGAAGAAAACCACATGGAAATTAAGAACACATCTTTTTGAATCCATTTATATTTTTTTAAGATCCATTTTTTAGTATTTTAATATGCTTGGAACTTATTGAATTCTAAATGCAATACATTATTCACACTTATAGCTATTGCCTGCATACCAATTAAGATGCACAAATAAGCATTCCATGATGATGTCATGAAAGAATGAGAGATTAAATAGTGATTTAAAACTTTATGAGATATAAAGAGTTAATTTTAATATATTAAGATAAGCCTATAACTCATGGGGGTTAGGAAACATGCACATTGTTTTTCACTCCACACTTGTTGCTTGTACAAGAAAATGGTCACCTACAAGTGACACTTCAAAGGGCTTAGGTGTCATTTGAAGTGTTGAGACACATAATGGAGCTCATATTAAAGACATAATAGTTTAAATGGATATTAAAATGTATGTTTTAATTAATATATGTCTCAAAAAATTTAAAAACCACTTTCAAAGGATGATGACTGAGATTCAAGCCCCTTGTTCCCAAATGTACAAAATAGAGGCCCAAAGCATTTTAACAAAGCTTCATAAAAAGGTTTCCAATTGTTTTGATGAATCATATTGTGTTTATTTTTGATACCCTGAATATTTATATAACTTTTAAATATATATAATACATATTACAAATGGATTATGGTTTTTAGACATTCCAAAGTTGTTTGTTTATGCTCTAAGTGTAGGCAGTGATTACTTATAGGTCTAAGCCCAAATAGACCTCTTCCCCTTAGGTTGAAAATACAAGACATGTTTCATAATTTAATGTTTTTATATGGTATAATAAATTACTAATTACTTAATCATAACTTATAGAGGCTCATATACAATTATTTCGGTCCCCATGTTCACCTATATGAATCATATAGGTAGGGTATATAGTCAAAGAGAGAGTTTTTAGTTTGTGATCTTAAGGTGCAGGTAAAAGGTATAGAGAGTGTTTTAATGATGAAAAAACCATATTATAACCTTCATTAGATCCATTATTACCTTAATAATCTTTTTAATGTGTGAAACAAGCTTAAATAGACATCTTAAGGCCTTGTATGCACATATAGCCAAGTATTGACTATTACAGACAATGAGCATAGAGGAGTATGTTTAGGTGTTGTAAAACATGAATATGAAAAAATTAAACATAAAAAAATTAAAATTAACATAAGGTAATTAGGAAGGGTTTTTATACCCTATTATTAGGCCTAATTTATACACACACATCTACATGTGACCTCTAAAATAGGGATACAGTGAACAAGGTTGCACTCAGTTCTAACTGAATCAAGGTGTATGAGGAGCTTGTGAGAGGTTAGAGTAATTAATTTTATTTAATTTTAATAAAATTTATAAAAACATAATTATACCATCATGATGCAAATAAATAGATAAAAGGGTTCAATTAATGCATATCACAATCCATTCCTTAGACACTGCACATAGTCCTTTCTCTAGGAAGTTTGTCTTAGAACTTGAGTCTTGTGGAAGTTAAAATGACCTATTAAAGGGTTAAATATTGGTAAAAAGTATGTATAAAACCTATATAATCCCATTAATCATCCATTTGGTATATGAAAATAGGGGAACTTCCCTATGTTTTATATTAGATAGAGGGCACTCCCCCTATGAGCAAACTAATAGTTTTGAAGAAAAGGAGTGAAAGGGGGAACCTGGAGTTGTTTGAAAAATTAAATAAGGTGTATTAATATATAAAAAACCTAGGTAAATCATGGAAACATATCATAGAGATGATAAACCCAATGGGATGATATAAACCATCAAGTTTACAAATAGGCCCATTGGGCAAGGTTTTAACCTAAATCCAAATGGTAGACTAATGACACTTCCAACCTTAGTAGAGGGTTGAAATGTAAAAATACATGTTTATAGAGTCATTTCAGAGGTTTTTAATCTCTTGGTTTGCATACATATCTATGAGAATCAATTTTGGGCTTTAAGGTGTAGATAGGTCAATGAGGCATGGTTAATCCTAGTGCCCAATTTGTGGTACAATTTCACTTCCACCTTGAGATGAGCATTATAAAATATTTAAATATGTTTATAGTATGAATTTGGATTTGTAAAATATATTATGATGCATAGGGGTCACAATGAAGGTCATATTTTGGAAAAAAACCAATTTAGGCCCATTATAATGGGGGAAAGAACTTGATAAGCTAGTTTTAAATACTCACATCTTTCATGAGATTGTGCATGTATGCCAAAGGATTTTAGATGTGTTATTAGTGTCCCTTAAAATAATTTTTTGGAATTCATAATTTTAGGTCTTTAAGAACAAATCTTAAGGAATAAAATTATCCAAAACCCTTACAAACCCTTAGTCAAGACCTTATGAAGGAAATGAAGGAGATAAGGCACCAAAATGGCATAGTTTGTATAGAAAAATGATTATAGGTTGTATAATACTCTCTCAATATTCTCTCCACCCTTTTGAGTTGCAAAAAATTGTATGAACATGATACAAAATAGGGTACTTTTGACTATTTTGTGTGTTTTATAGGTTACAAGAGGTTTTAGAGATGTAATAAAGTTTGAAATATATCTTAGGACTCTTACTAACTCACTATGGTAATTAATTTATTAATAAAAACTCATTATTTCCTCAACCATTTGATTAATCTCAGCCAGTCAAAATTGGCATAGTGATCAAGTTAGTGAGAAGTGTGAAACTCTAAGTAAAAGTGATTTTAAGGTGTGAATGATGCTTATAAGGCCATGGATGGTTTTAACACATGTGATTCACTCCATAAAATATATTTTCATTGAAAATTGATGCCTTTTTGGAGGCCAAGTGTGCAGAGTGCATGAAAGAAGAGTTATTTAGACTACAAATGGTGATAGCTCATTTTGGGAAGATTCTAGATGACCAAGATTAAAACTAATGCATGGAAAGGCATGTATGCAACCTTTCACCTTCATTCCAATCATCATACCTATCAATAATCAGTTTTGGGATGTTAAAATATGTCAAAATCATGAAGGTAGTTTTCTAATCTAGAATAAGGAGTTTTATGCCACTTTAAAAGGGTTTCATGACTTGGGGTGACACTTGTACTTCCTTACCTTGCATGGTTCATTAAATATTATATTATCATGAAAAATTAACTCCTTTTATCATATTTACAAGTGTCTTTATTACCCTTGTAATTCTATTTTCTCCTCTCTCTCAAGTTCTATAAGAACTAGCCATTTTGGCCATTGTAACTTATACTCCACCTGAGTATGGTGAAGCCTTGATCATTTGCATACCATTTAATCAATAAAAATACTGATGTTTTAACTCTTCCATAATTTTTAATAGTGTTCTTACTTGAATGTTTGATTTTACTTAAGTGATAACTCTTGTTTCCTTAGCATGTTGTTCCATTTTCTCACCTATTTACAATCAAAAAGCTTTCTTGCAGGGCATGTGAAGTGTTCTAGGAAGTGTCAAGGTTGAGTCAGTTAGTATATTCACTAGTGCTAATAAAATCCTCTTTTCTAGTCCTCCTAGCCTAAACATTCATCCATAACCTCATAATATAACATTGATGTGAGAATATGAAAATTGGAGAAGTGTATGTTTGGTTAGTCCTTGGTTATCATGTGTAACATACATTTGGTTGGAAGTCATCAACTTATTTGGTGTATCACCTCCCTTAGGATAGTTTTATTTCATTTTTATTTCTCCCTTTTACCCCCTAATCATAGTTTTAGTATGATTTTACAAGTGGTACATAAAGTGAGTTATCCCTACCTAGAGATTCACCTTATTCTTAAGCTCACCCTTAGCCTAGAGGTGTTTCAATTTTGCCACTTAGATGAGGAGAGATAAGAGATCTCCTAAAAGGGTGAAAATCTAAGTGATAATAATTTTTTGCATGCTTAGTGGGATTCTTGGTCTAAGAAATTGAAATATTTTTGGTATTGTCTTTAAATAATTATCCTTTTAAGGCATTTATCCAAAAATCAATGATGACTCCAAAGTTATATCAGTTGGTCAAGCAGCCTAGGTTTTCATTTAAATATTTTTGGTAATATTGTTATTTGTTTTCTTTCTTCCCAATGAGGTTTCATGGCTAATTTTGATATTGAGTACTATTTTACACAAATTGGTGAGACATATCAAGCATATGACACTCCCTATCAGCGTTGGTGTGATTCTAACCAATCTTTTATCTAGCCTATATCCCCTTATCAACATGATCCTTATTATCCCTATAACTAGCCTTGTTATGATTTTTATCAATCTTGAAATTAGCCTTCTCTATATCTTAATCCTATTCAACCTATCCACTTCTCCAATCAGTCCATTATAACTTTCAAGAAGACACACTTGGGCTATGAGAGCTATATGATAGAGCTTGATACACTAAGGGGACATGGTCAAGATGTTCCTAGTCATTTCATACATATGGAAAGAAATTCATTAGAGCTGGCAAGAGAGAGTGGGAACCTATTGAGAGATTTAATTGGCAAAGGCTCACAAGTGATATGCTTGATGTGAGTGGCTTGATTACATCCTTAAATGATAAGCTAAGAGTTTATGAGGAACAACCTTATCAAACCTATCATCCATAATTTTAAATTCCTCAACATTTATATCACTCCTACATGATTCCTACCCATGAACCCAATCAAGCTTTCCAAATTCATCCTTTTCCTAATCAGTTGGAAGAGAGAGTTGAAAAGAGAAACCTTGTTTTTGAAGAAAATCTTGATAGGTATATTGAATTGGATAATATAAAAATGCATTATTCAATGTTGGTAGAAAAGGAAGTGAAATTAAATCCCTCATTTCCCTCTACCATTACATCCCCACTCAAGAAAATACCGCTAGATATGAGATTCCAAGTTGGCGATAAGGTGGAGAATCTAAGCCTAAGGATATTCCAAGTTTCTTGAGCACTTCATCCACTACTCAAGTTGTATCACTACCTGAAAATGAGACTAGTAATCCTAAAATCCTAAGATATAATAATATATTAGAGTCATGGGTAAATAAATAAGATAAAGGCCTTGATAAGAAGCGTGAAGTTAAGAAAGAACTTGATCTTATGCAAGATCCTCCCACCCTTCATCAAGAAATATCTTTTCCTGAATGTGAACCCTCTTGTAATCCTTATCCTCATGATGACTAATATCCAAGAGATAATTTTATAATAAAACCTAGCCAAGTAAATTGAAGAGTTAGAGTCAAGGATGAAATTGCTAAGTTAAGGTGTGATGGAAGGTTTAGACCCAAAAGAAGATCATATGCCTAAACACACCCTATCTAACCTTTCTTAAGATAATTATCAATACCAATAATATTTAAATGAATTTATTATAAACTTGAAGGAATAAAACCAAGCTATTTTAGCCCAAGGCTTGACTCCCCTTCCTCAAAAGCTCCCAAAAGAATCCCCTACAATTCATTCTCAATGTGATTTTGAGTTTTATGTTCCACCTCCAACAATTAGTTCATATTGTCCTCATCCCATCACCATTTTTCTTGATGATAATATGGTATGGGAACTTAAATAAGATTATTTGGTTTATAAAAGTTTAGAACTCTTACTTGAAGAAGACATACCTCCTTGGCAGCCTCATTGGGTTAGGTCACATGATTTTAAGATGCCTAGTCTTGGCATCACCATGAAGGAGAAAGAGATGGAAGATATTGAATCCATTGAAGGAGACTCTACATTTTATAAAAATGTAGTATATAATCACCTCCAACATGAAAATTATTTTTTATTAAGGATGGAGAAAAATTTCAAGTTATCCCCAAAGAGGTGGCAGTCTTAGAAGAATCTATTGAGACCAAAGTGGAAGTTATTTTTATTGAAGATGATCCAATACCTTAACCTAACTTTGAATCACACTCATATGCATTATAGATTGAATAAAACCAAATTTATGACCTCATACATCAAGAAGAGAAGATTTAAGAGGTAGTGGTTCTAAATGATAAAGATGACAAAGATGATTAACAATTGCAAATGAAGCTCTTTCAAGATCTTGAAGAGCTTATCCAAGTTGAGGGCCAAGTACATGAAAACATGAAAAAAGAGTCTTCCATGGAGGAAAATTAACAAGATTAGGTAGAGTATGTAAAGCTCCTTGATGATATAGAATAACTTGTAAATAAGAATAAGCCCAATTTTATAGAGAGCACTATGGAAATCAAGAAGGTATGCCTTGTTGAATCACCATTGAAGGTTGTAATTGAGGATACACATGAGAAAGTTGAGAATATTTTAATTCAAAAATATCTCATTTTCATATCCAACCTATTTGGAGCTTCTTGGTTCTCATTAAACATCATGCCAATGAAGTTGGTAAGCATCATGAAAAATTTAGAGGTATCAATGCTAAAGGACAAAAGGCTAAATGTCTCACTAAATACTTCATTTCATGAATCAAGAAGATTTTAAAACTTCCCCATTAATCTAAGATGGATTTTTCAACTCAAGTGAGTGTTTGATTTAGTTTGTTTGGTTTGATGTGTGTGTTTCATAAGCACTCATAAAGCATATGTGTGTTACTTTTGCTTTGTGTGGTTGAGGTAGTCATTCATCTTGTCTTGATCAAAGCTTGTTTTCAAAGTCATCTTATTTTATCTCACTTCAAATAAATCCATATCCCATAGAGAGATAATGTTATTGGTCAAGTTAGTATAGTAGGCATACTACCCCTATGAGTCACCAATTTGTTGACCAAATTTGACCCTGTAGGTGAAATTGGGACCCTTATAGGTAAAAAATTGGTTTTTAGAGGTTTATAAAGGTATAATAATTTTAATGGGGTATATTATAGGTTATTTTATGTCATTTAATGTCATCATATCCTTAGTCCTAGTCATATTAGTCAATTTGTCATTTTAGGTCATTTAATGGGCTTTTAGGGGTCATAAATGCAAGTGGCATAGTTACAAAGGTGTCTAGGTGTCATATTTTAATTTAAAGCATAAAATAGGTTAGATTACCTATCAATAATTTTAGTTCAATCAAAATATTATAGGTTATCTAATTGAAATTTAAGAAACCAACTAAAAAAGAGGAGTTTGGCACTTATACAACCCATGGGGTAAGGTGACATGTGGGATAATGTCATGTAACATATATTCATCTTTTTAACACTCATATTAGTTCTTTACACACTATGGAAGTGTCAAAATTGAGATAAAACCATTATACTCCTTTTTCATCCTTTGAAACATATCGAACCAGTCTTTAGGTTTATGCTTGATATAGGTAGTTAGATAAATTTCAAGTCAAAATCCTTTTGGAGGTGAAATTAAACTCAGAGAGATTTATTCCAAAAACAATATTTTGAATAATGTTGGCCTATTATTTATGAACCATCCTCATGAATTTGATTATGTTTTCTACTTGCTATTTCATGTACCTTATAGGTTTTGCTCCATTTTGGGCAAGTCCATATAAACCAATTGCTAAGGTTTATTATAGATGATTTTGTCTTCCTTATCTAATTATATCCATGTTTGGTTTATTAGTTCAAGGTGTTTTGATATGCTAATCATCTCAAGTTGTAGGAGGGAGTAATTTTATATGCAATAGGTAGTTTTTCACCATTTTTAAGATCTTCAGGTTTTGACCATGTTTATAGAGGGTTGTGATAGTTTCATTATCATGTTTTAAATATCCTCTCAATCCCTTCACCTTACAATATCATTCTCTAAACAATTTTCCATGGGTGTAGTCAATACACTATGCATATGTAGGCAGTTCTTTGAATATACAAGTTCTCAAAAAGATGCCAAGATAGAAGGGGGGCTCTGATAAGTGTTTCAAACATTTTGGAGTGGAAATAGTGTATTTTTACATTTGGTGAATATTTATAATGAATATCAAGAATATATCTCTTATATAGTACCTATATCACTATCCATTGCCTATGCACACAGTCTACCATGGAAATATTCATATACAAGTATTTGGAAGAAGAAAACCACATAGAAATTAGGAATACACCTTGTTGAATCCATGTATAGCTTTTTAAAATCCACTTGGAATTATGGGAATAGCCTTAGAACTCATTAAAGGCTAAATTTAATACATTTTTCACACTTGTAACTACTATCTACATACCAGTTAAGATGCACATACAGGCATTCCATGATAATGTCATGTAAGAATGAGAGCTTCAATAGTGGTTTCAAACTCTATGATATTTAAATAATGAATTTTAAGATATTAAGATAGGACTAGAACTCATGGGGGTTAGGAAAAATTCACATTGTTTGTAATTCTAGACTTTCTACCTATATAGGAAAATGGTCACCTACAAGTGACACTTCAGAAGGCTTTGGTGTCATTTGAAGTGTTGAGACACATAATGGATCTCATATTAAAGACATAATAAGTTAAAGGGATCCTAATAGGTAGGTTTGAAGTGATATATTTATAAACAAACTTAAAAACCACTTTTAAAAGATGATGACTAACATTTAGGTCCCTTGTCCCCAAAAGTACAAAATAGAGGCCCAAAGAATTTTGACAAAGCTTCATAAAAGGGTTTCCAATTATTTTGATGCATCCTATTATGTTTTTTTTAAATACCATACATATTTTTATCATTTTTCAAGAGATATAAGATATATGATAAAGTGAGGATGGTTTTTAAATAGTACAAAGTTGTTTGTTTATGCTCTAAGTGTAGGTAATGATTACCTATAGGTATGAGCCCAAATAGACCTCTTCCCCTTAGGTTGAAAATAAAAGTCATGTTTTATAATTTAAGGGCTTTATATGGTCTAAAGGTTTAATAATTAACTCATTATAACTTAGAGAGGCTCATCTACTATGATTTAGTTCCCCATATTTATCTACAAGAATCAGACAAGTAGGGTGTCAGAGTCAAAGAGTGAATTTTTAGTTTGTGAGCTTAAGGTGTAGGTAAAAGGTATAGAGTTATAATTATGAAATAAACTTAATTAGAGACACTATTACCTCAATAATATTTATAATGTGTGAAATAATCATAGATAGACATCCTAAGGCCATGTATGCACCTACAAGTAAGTATTGACTGTTATAGGTAATGAGCATAGAGGAGTATGTTTAGGTGTTGTAAAAAATGAAGATGAAGTAAGTAAACATAAAAAAATTATAATGATACTAAGGGATTTAGGTAGGGTTTTTATACCATATTATTAATCCTAATCCATACACACACATCTGTAGATGACCTCTAAAATAGGGATACAACTAATAAGATTTCACTCAGTCTTGACTGAATCAAGGTGTATGAGGGGCTTGTGAGAGGTTGGATTTATGAATGAAGGTTAGTTAATATTAATCATAATTATAAAAACATAATTAAACCATAATAATTCACACAAATAGATAAAAGGTATCAACTAATGCATAACACAATCCATTCCCTAGATATTACACATAGTCCTTTTTCTAAGAAGTTTGTCTTGAAACTTGAGGATTTTGGAAGGTTAAATGACCTATTCAAGGGTTAAATATTGGTAATATCACATATAAAACCTATATAATACCCTCAATCATCCACTTGGTATGGGGAAATAGGGGAAGTTCCCTTGGTTTTGTCTTAGACAGAGGGCACTCCCCTTATGAGCAAACTAATAGGTTTTGAAGAAAGGGAGTGAAATGGGGAACTTGTATTTATTTAAACCATTAAATAATGTGTATTAATATATAACACACCTATGTAAATCATGGAAACATTTAATAAATAGGATAAACCCAATGGTATGATCTAGACCATCAAGTTTGCAAATAAGCTCATTGGGTAGGGTTTTAGCCTAAAGCCAAATGGTAGACTAATGACACTTCCAACCTTAGTATTGGGTTACAATGAAATATGAAATGTTTTTAGATTCATTTTATATGTGTTTAATCTCTTTTTTTAGATAAATATCTAGGAGAATCCATTTTAGGCTTTAAGGTACATATAGGTCTATGAGTCATGGTTAAGCCTAGTGCCCAATTTGGGGTACAACTTCACTTCCACATTGAGATGATCATTATAACATATTTAAATATGTTTATAGGATGAATTTATATGTGTAAAATATATTAGGATGCATATGCGTCATAATGGAGGTCATCTTTTGGCAAAAAACCAACTCAAGCCTGTTAGAATGGGGAAAAGATCTCAATAGACTAGTTTTGAACACTCACATCTTTCATGAGACTATGCATGGATTCCAAAGGAGTTTATATGTGTTATTAGGGTCATTTAAAATCATGTTTATGTCATTTTTTGGAAGTTCCAATGTCAAGGATTTATGAATAAATCTTAAGAAAACTGTCCAAAACCCTTAAAAATGATTAGTCAGGAAATAATGAAGGAAATTAATGAGATAAGGAAAAAAATGGAATATTTTATAAAAAAAATTATTTTAGGTTGTATAATACTCTTTTAGGATTCTCCCAACCCTTTTAATTTATACAAAATTGTACAAACATGGTATAAAATAGGTTACTTTTGACTATTTTATGTGTTTTATAGGTTATAAGAGGTTTTAGAGATACAATCAAGTTTGGGGGAAATATTATGATTTGTATTAAATCACTATGTTAATTAATTTATTCATCACAACTCCTAATTTACTCAACCATCTACTTCATCTTATCTAGTCAAAACTAGCATAGTGACTAAGTTAGTGAGAATTAAGTAGAGTTAATTTTAAGCTATGCCTAATTCTTATAAGGCTGTGGAGGGTCTTTAAACATTTAATTCACTCCCTCCCATGGATTTACATGTAAAAATTATGATTTTTTTGAGTCCAAGTGTGTAGGGTGCATGAAAGAAGAGTTATTTTGACTAGAGATGGTGATAGCTCATTTTGGGAAGAATTCAGATGATCAAGACTAAAACTAATGAATAAAGATGCATGTTTAAAACCCTTCCCATTTATTCCAATTGTAAAACATTTTACTAATTATTTTTTTTATGTTTAAATATATTCAAATCATGAATTCAATTTTCTAAGCTAAAATAAGAAGTTCAATACAATTTACAAGAGTTTAATAACTTAGGGTGACACTTGTGCTTCATAAACTTGCATGGTTCATCCCATATACTCTTCTCATGCATAATTAACTCCTTTTATCATATTTATAATTGTCCTTGTGACCCTTGTAATTCTCTCTTCTCTTTTCTCTCTAGAATTCTATAATAACTAGTCATTTTGGACATTGTAACTTATGCTCCAATTAAGTATGGAAAATCCCTACTCATTTGCATACCATTTGATCAATAATACTACTAATTTTTTGCCTCTTATATGAATTTTCATAGTGTGCTTACTTTAATGTTTTATTTTACTTAAGTGATAACTCTTTTTCATTAGCATGTTGTTTTATTCTCTCACCTATTTGTAGTTGGAAATATTCTTTTTACAGGGCATGTGATGTGTTATAGGAAGTGTCAAGGTTGAGTGAGTTATTATATTCACTAGTGTATTCAATACCTCTTTTCTATTCCTCCTAGCCTAAACATTCATCCATAACCTCATAATATATCATTTATGTGAGAAGATTCATATTAGAGAAGTGTATGTTAGGTTAGTCCTTGGTTCTCATGTGTAACATGCAGCTGGTTGTAAGTCATCAACTTATTTTGTGTATCACCTCCCTTAGGATAGTTTTATTTTAGTTTTATTCCTCCCTTCCCCCCCTAAGAATAGTTTTAATAGGATTCTAAAAACGTTACATCAAGGATGTTATCCCTACCTAGAGATGTTTCAATTGTGCCACTTAGATGAGGAGATCTGAGAAATCTCCTCAAAGGGTGAAAATATAAGTGACAATAATAATAATGAGGTAAATGGAGGAAACCATTCTAACATATATTGTTATGCATATTCCATCTAGAAAAAGAAGTAAAATCTAAAGTTGAGAACAAGGATCAAGAACATGAAAAGATGATAATTTTATGAGGAGGTATAGGTCCTATCCATGGTCTTACACTACAAATTCATAACATAAAAACCATGATGGTTCCAAAAATAAAATGAAAGATAAATAAAAAAGATAATAAGTAAAAATATGGTAATTTTATGAGGGATGTCGGGTCATATCCACAGTCTTACAAAGTAACTCACAAAATAAAAATCCAAGGGATGCCAAAACAACATTAGAAATAAAAATGTGTGTGAGAAAAAAAGGAAAATATGGTGGTTTTGTGAGGAATGTCATGTCTTATCCTAAGTCTTACAAATCAACTCACAAAATAGAAACCCAAGGGGTGCGAAAAACAAGAAAAAATGCAATAAGATAAAGAAGACTATTGTACATCAAGAAACCAAAAGACCAAAAGGGAGGAATAATGGTTTATGAAAGGAGAGGGAACTTTATATAAAGGGAAATACCCATGCTTATGTAACCTAAAAAAATGTGTTAGATAGATGTAGATATAAATCATGAAAAGAAGTAATTTTTTAGGTAAAATAATTTTTAAGTAATTGAGTATTTGTGGGCTCTTTGAAAACATGGCCTTCATTTGATTAAAGATGGTAGGTGATTATACCAACAATATATTTAACTAAATATGGGCCCCATCATTTTTGGGTGTATTTACCTTCTTTGTCATGGGTGTAGTCTAATTTAAGGACAAGATCACCAATAGTAAAAGAGTGGAATTTAACACATTTGTTATGTTGTTTGGAAATATGAGCCTTGTATTGGCGGTTATGTTGTAAGGTATAAAGATGATGTTCAATAATAATATCAAGGGTATGAAGATGAGCTTCATGTAATCATTCATTGAGAATAATACCATCAATAGATATATGAAGAGAGGGGAGATCAACTTCTAAATGAAGAACCTACTCATAACCATAGACTAGAAAAAATGGAGTGGCCCTAGTGGCAATACATATGGTAGAATGATAGGCCTAAAGTGTAGGGTAAAGATGAATATGCCAATCTGTGTAGGTTTCATGAATGATCTTTTGGATAATTTTGTTGAGAATTTTATTAGTGGCCTCAGCTTGACCATTTCATTATGGATGATAAGGCATGGAATTTTTTTGATTGACCTTAAATTTTTTGTAAAGTTATTTAACATGTTTTTTTTTTAAATTACCACCATTATCAAAACTGATAGTATGGGAAATTCCAAATCAACAAATAATTTGGTTAATAATAAATTTGGAAATTTTAGGACCAATGATGTTAACGAGGAGCATGGTTTCTACCCACTTGGTAAAATATTTGGTAACGATGATGATAAAGACATGCCCATCTTGGGAGCAAGGAGTTTACCAATGAGATCAAATCCCCACATAGAAAATGGACAAGGAGATTTAATATTTTGAAGTTAGGTAGGAGGTGAATGGATAATATCATCATGAATCTAAAAAGGATTACAATTTTTAGCATATTCAATGGCATCATTTTCGAGAGTAGGCCAAAATTAACCCATCCATAGGCATTTGTAGGCTGTAGAATGTTTGCTACAATGTCCACCACAAATTCCCCCATGTGCTTGTTCAAGAATAGGAGGGACCTCATCTTGCATAACATAATAGAGCAAGGTACCTTTAACATTGTGATAGTAAAGGATGTTGTGTCAAAATACATACTTAAAAAATTATTTATAAATAGGTGTCTTTTGACACGAATCTAAATTAGGAGGATAAGTTTGGTTTTCTAAAAATTGAATTATATCTTGGTACCATGGTATTCTTTGAATGGTAGTAACCTCAATATGACATATAAGTGAATTTAGTGGTTGAGTTGAAGATGGAGATTTTCTTATTTGTATAAAAATAAGGATTGGAAAGAACTTGATGAGGATAAAAGAGAGAGGCTAAAGAGGCAAGAGAATCAACAATAAAATATTGATCTCTAGGAATGGGCTAAATAATGAAAGAGATAAAATCCTTAGAAATAGTGGTAATTTGATGATAGGTGATGAGGTTCTCACTTTTACATTGATAATCACCACTGACTTGGTATAAAATAAGTTAAGAATCACCTAAATCATGAAGGTATTGAATGTCTAAATCAGGAGCAGCTCTCATGCCTAAGATGAGAGCTTCATACTTGGCCATATTATTGATGACATTAAAGGTGAAGTAGAAAGCTAAAGGAATGGTTTTATCAAGAGGAATTGTGAGAATGCAACATGACATGACTCCTTGAAGGAATTTAGCACCATCAAAGTAAAGGGTCTAAGTATCCTCATGCAAGTTAATATTAATACTAGGGAGCTCCTCGATAACTAATTTTGGTTTAGTAGTACCAAAGGGAGTGGAAGATTCATCAAGTTAATTAGATTTAAGATCAATGGTAAATCTATGAAAATAATCTTTGAGATAAATAACTTGATTAAGACCTTCAATGTAAAGGATATTATCATCTGGAAGGTTATCTTGAAGAGAAGAAGTGGCTAGAATGGGAGCTATGGTAAGTTATTCAGCTATGACTTATCTTTTGATAGCTTTTTGAGTGATGATATGAAGATCAAATTCCATAAGTAGGATCATTTATTTACCAATTCTATCTACATGAAGAAAGGATTTAGAGAAGAAATGATGAAGGGGGTTAGAATAAACAATGACATAAGTAGTTTGGTAAAGTATGTAATAATTTTTTTCAAATGGAAAATAGATAGTGAGGCAATCACGCTCAATTTTGGTATAATGAATTTCATAATAAATGAGGTTTTAGGTAATTTAGTAGATAACATACTCTCTTCTTGTATCATATTATTGGGAAAACATTGCCCTAATTGAAATAGGTGTGGAAAAAGTATATAGAATCAAAGTTTTATCATTGGAAGGAGGATGAAGTGTAGATGGGTGAAGTAATGACTCTTTCATATTATCAAAGGCCTTTTGACATGGATCTCTCAATTATAAAGTGGTACCTTTCTTAAGAAGGGAATTGATAGAGTGAATTTGATATGCCATTTAAAGGATGAATCATCTAATCACCCTAATCTTGACTAAATAAGTACGAATATCAAGAATAAAATGAGGAATGGGCATATTGATGATAACACTAATTTTGGTGGGGTCAACATTGATGATACAAAGAAAAACTAATAATCCTAAAAAAAATTAGATGTGAATCCAAAGACACATTTGTAAGGATTAAGTCTAACTTTATTTTTAAGAAGATGATCAAAGATGATAGTAAGATTAGAGAGATGATTTTTATGATGTTTGGATTTAGAAATAATATCATCCGCATAGGTTTCAATAATTTTGTGAATGAGATCATGAAAAATGTGAGTCATTTCTTGTTGGTAAGTGGTTCTAATTTTTTTTAGGCTGAAGGGCATTTTGACATAGCAATAAGTTCCCCATTTTATGGTGAAAGTAGTCTTATATTAATCTTCAGGAGTGATATGAATCTGATTGTATCTCGATAAACCATCCATAAGAGATAAAATTTTATAACTAGCCATGGATTCAACAATGGAATCTATTAAAGGTAAGGGGAAGTTTTCCTTGGGATAAGAAAGAACAATATTGTGGAAATTAATACAAATGTGAATGACCATAGTGAATTTCGTTTGAGTGGAAACAATGTTAGAAACCCATTCAGAATAATCCACTAGTTTAATAAATTTAGCATCAAGTAATTTGATGATTTATTTATGACATAAATTTTAAACTTTAGGTAGAAATTTTATTTTTTTTAATGTACAAGCTTGGAATCAAGATAAGTAATGATATTATGTACCACAATGCTAGGGTCAATGCCAAACATGTCCTCATAGGACTAAACAAAAGCCTCATGATATTTGTCAAATAATAAGATAAAATTATCATGTTCAATAGGTGAAAGCTCTCAAGAAATTATAATCAGTCAAGGAAAAGATGGTGTACCATATTTTATGTGAGTGGTTTCTTCAATAAGAATGGAATTGTAATCTTGAAAGTGGTATGGTGCATTGGGTAAGGTAGAAATTGGATTTATTTTAGGATCAACACTAGCAACAAAGTTGTTTAAGAAAGGAGTTTTAGTCTTAAAATTTCCAAGTTTATGATATTTTTGAGGAATATGAGGTTCTTAGGAATAAATCAACTCAAGGATAGCTTCATCACTAGTCAAGGTAGGAAGAGGAATATAATACTCAACATCTACTTCAAGATCTAAAATTTGATTACCATGGTGATCAGATTCAGAGTGTATCTAATGAACATCAGTTACCTTGGCATCAAGTGTAATTTTGGGAGTAAAAGAAGTAGATAGAGTATAAAATATTGGTGCATTATTGGATTATAATATGGGATAAGGATCAAATATAGTGATTGGATCCAAAGGTGTAGGAACTTTCAAATATTCAAAAGACATAATTTTCTCTACCACCCAAGGAGTATTGATAGGAAGTACATGACCCTCAAGATCTAAATTATGATCCACATAAATGGTATGAAAATCCAAATTAAAATCAAGAATTTTGGATAAATTTTTTTGGTAATGTTGGACATCTAAGTCTCTATATTGAGCTTGGGTCATGATATAGTTGACATCATATGTTGGAGAAATCATACATAATTGATAATTCGAGGAAGTTTTAGAGGATGAAATATTGATATTACTTAATGTAAAAGGATACATGATAAGAGGATCTTGAAATAATTTATCCACTCCAAAATCATTACAAGTGAATGGATATTCTATTAGAGAAGGCTCCTGAGAATTACATGAAGGGGAAAGTTGGTAATCTCATCCATGAGAGGAATAGTACGATCTCTTGGTAAGAGAGAAGGAGGAATCCATTGAAAAATGTATGGAGGTAAGTTGGTGTTATTATAAGTATGTTATAACTGATTGGGCTCATCATCATCAAAATCTATAAGAGTAACTTGTAAATCAAGATTCATGTTGATGAACTCAGGTAAAGGAGCACTATTGATTTTAGAAATAATAGGAACATAATATTATGATTTAGGATTAGGAAGCTGGATGCTCCATGGATTGGGATTGGCTTCATGCTTATACTATTTTCCATTATGTAATAATTTAATACATTAACTAAAAAAAGAAGCAATAGCCTTCATTTAATGATTTTATGGATGACCAAGGAGTATGTTGTAAGATAAAGGAAGATCAAGGACCATAAGCTTAGTTCAAACTATTTTAGGTCTAATGGTTAATGGAATCCAAATATAACCAAGTGGCTTTTGATTAGTCTTATCAAAACCATGACAAGTAAGATGAGTTTATTAAGGATGATCCTTGTTATAACCAAGTTGTTGTATAATCCATAAAAATGTGACATTAGTACCAGAACCTTCATCAACTAGAATTTTTTTAATAAGAGTGGTATTAATGGATACTTTGCTAAAGAGTGGTAGATCATCATAACAAAAAATAATTTCATCATTGATCATGTCCTCTTCAAGGAATTCAATGGAAGGTTTGGAAGAGGGACACATAGTTTCAATGGTATTGACATTAGTAGATTGAAAATCAATATAAGGTGGTTCTTCATCTAAGTAAGATGGATCTTCAATTTCTTGAAGTTGTTGCATAAGGAGTTTATGATGATAAGGTGAAGTTAAAACCAACTCTATAAGAGAAATATTACAAGGCATAGAGTAGAGTTATTCAAGAAAATTCCAATGAGATTTAGAAGAACCAGCACAAAGTTTAGAAGGTAAATTAGTTTTGGAAGGTATAGATGTGGTTAGAAGATCAAAAGGCAAAAACATTTCCTCAAGTGCTTCTAAATCAACATTAAAGGTAGTAGTATCTTTAAGAAGTTGTTATTCTAAAGATGGCTTTTAGGCTTGATAATGGGATATTTATGAGCCAGTTTATGATGATAATTGATCTTGGTAGTGTTGACATATTGAGAATTGTTATAATATTGATCATAATTGGCATGTATGGCACAAACATCCTTAACATTTTATTGATTATTTGAAGAATATTTTTGGTTATTAGAGGTAGAAGATTTGAAAGTTTGCCATTTTTTGGAAGCATCAGTGTATTCTTGATGATGAATAATGATCATAACTTCATGATTGAATGAATCACTAAGCATATAAGAGACAAAAAATTTATTGAGCCCTCTATAAGATTCATGAGAATGTCCAATGTCAGAATGAAACTAGTAAAAGAGATTACAGTCATACCAATTAGGAGGAGTATTGGGATAGATGAAAGGTTTTGAGGGTAGTAAAAATTATTTCATTTCTTGAATCAAAATAAGAGTATGAGAAGGTGAAGGAATATCAATTTTGGAAAATCCTTATTTGGTTTGCAGAGAATTAATAGTGATATCATTATATGTTTTTAAAGATCCTTTAAGTATTTTAGGATTAGGTTTGAATTATTTCATAATAAATTCTTGACACTTAGCTTGGTCAGATCTTCATTAAGTGTTTGAGGAGCAAATGTTCAAACCTTATACTGGAGAGTAGGAGTCAAAGTGGTGATAAATATTTTATATAATTTATAATTAGTCATGCTATGGTCATATTTATGAGATAAATATTTCCATATTTTTTTAAAGTCATGATTTGATTCAATTAGAGATTGCTTAGTAGTGATGAAGTGGCTAAGACAATTTTTAGGAAGATCATTGTATTAAAAATCTTTAACCAAAGGATTAGCCAAATCTTCAAGTTACCAAATAGAATGTTGGGGATGATGATTATTCCATTCTAATATATCATCTATACAAGTTTTGAATAAGATTTTAGTAGTGGTGAAGGTATTAGTTTGGATCCATTCTTTGTAAAGGTTGTCAAAGGCTTTAAGAAATGAGGTAGGGTCTTTGGCCCCAACATACTTGATAGTTAGAGATATGTTACCAATATCACTGGAAAAAATGAAGGGATCTAAAGGCTCATTTTGAATGGTTTAAAGCATCTTGTTATTCATTATGGATTGAATAATAATATTCCTTGAGGTATCACTAAGAAGTGAAGGAATATAATTAGGATTAGCTTGAGGATGAATAATTGGAGGTTGATTTTCCACATTAATTAAGTGTTGTTAAAGTTGCATCAATTGGTTGGTATAAGATTTTTGCATAATGTTCATGTGTTGAATAACTTGGGCTAAAATTTGGGTAGTATCAGGAGGTGGATTGGTGTTTATAGGAGCACTCCCCAAATTGGTGTTTAGGGGGAGGATTAATAGAAGAAGGATTATTAGTGGGATTATTAAGTAAAATTGTATTAATCACATTGACATTAATTTGAATATTTTGAAGATGAAAAGTTTCTTGATAAGTAAGGTAAGGATTAGATCCATCAACTTCATTTTGAGGTGTTATTTACACCATATTATAGTTCATAGATGAAAGAGGAGAATATGTTCCCCAAGAATGATGGTGATCTTGGGAGGAAAAGAGAGGGAGAAATGAACATCCCATATAGTATCTAAATATATTTAAGCTATCCAAGAAGACTCTTATAGGAACTTCATTCTAACTAAAGAGAGATGAAAAAAATGTAGAATTGGAAAGATAAGGGACTATATTTATGAACATGGAAAGTAGAAGATAGTAAAGGGTTGATTGGGTTAATCAAGCACAAAAAATAAGACCTATAAAATACATAGGGTCGATTGGGTCAATCTAGTACAACAAATAAAGGTAATAAAAAGAGGAAAAAGGAGATGTAAACTATAAAAGATTGACTAGGTTGACTTGGTATAGAAAATAAGGAGAAAGAGAAATATGATAACAAGTTATGAGCTAAAAGCAAGATAATTTTTGTAGATAATCTAGAAAAGTAAGAGTTGAAAGGAAACAAACAGTCAATTGGATCAACACTAGCCAATCCAATTGAGACACACAAAATAAAACCTTACACCAATGCTAACTAATGTAATTTTTTGCACACACAATTGAGTAAAGAGTAAGAAATCAACTTGAAAACTAAAGAGATTACTAATTGGTCAACCTAAATGTTTATTATATTATTAAGAAATTATTTTAATGTGAATGGAAGTTGGCTATAAGTAAGGAACTAAATAGAAATCTAAAGATGGTTTTAGGTAGTTTGGGATGAAAATGACTATGGTGGTAATGATATAGGATTAGTATTGGGGCCTACCCCCTCACATCACACACCATAATATTAAGGGTTTTGGGTGCTTAGATAGAATATACCATTAACCACACTTTATACTTGACTGAAGTATCATGTTGGCTTCCCCCTTAGTGATGAAATCCAAGTAGGTTGGCCTTGGGTAGACAAAATGTTAAAGTGCTTGTTTATGTTTTTGTGATTTGGTCATGTGTGCATAAAATAGAAATAGTGAAACTAAGTGAATTATTACAAAACTATTAATTAAACCATGTGAGTTATTCTAAGTGTATAAACAATAATAAAACAAATGAGTGAACTAATTACTAACAGATATAAAGTTAATTCTAACTTAAAATAAGTTATAGTGTTGACACTATATGCACAAAATATAGAACAAGGTCAATAGGTTCAAAAATGTACTACTAAAACAAGGTTTAAAAATGTATAGGGTTGATAGGGTTGACCTAATTATTTTAGACAACACATAAAACATAGCATTGGATCAGTAGTGTTGATCTAGTTGACTATGCAAGGGAAGTTTTGAAGACTATAAACTATGAAAGGAAAGATAGAAAATAAATAAATAAAATAAAAATGAACCTTAGTGGGTTAGAGATGCAATGAAGAAATATAGCTGATGAAAAATGTTGAATTATGTTGGCAAAACCTATAAACTAAGTCGATATAATCAATCAAGTTATGCAAGAACCTATTATAGAGTGATAAAAACATATAGGGTAAATTGGGTTGACTTAGTAGGCTAAACTAGATATCTAAAAGGATATAAACCTTTACCAGGTCAATTGGGTTGATCTAGTTGACTATTTATAGAAACCTACATATAAAATTCAAAAAACTAGGTCGATAGAGTTGATCTAGTGTGATAAAAACAATGACTAAAAGAATAAAAATAAGTGATAAATCCTAGAAGGGTTAGTTTCACTTTGGGTTTACCAAAATGTATACAATCAGAAATGCATCATGTCTATAAATCAATCCTATCTTAGAGAAGATAGAGCATACCTACACTTTCAATTGGGAATACACTCATTAATAAGAAGCATGACCAATATGGGGATCTACTAGACCCGATTAGGGGATCACTCATCAAAACACATCATGATAAGAAAGGTTAAAAAGCTTATAGTCTAACACAATCGCACAATAACCCTAATGGAGTCCTAAGGTTTAAAATAATCATTTATTCTAATAATAAGAAATTAAATCTAATATAGTGCACGCTAGAGCTTATGGCACAAAGTAAGGGTTAGAAATAATAAAATGCATAGGGAACTTTAATTAAAGTAAGTATGAGTAACACCCTAATACATGAAATATGAAAGATAGTATTATTTGGGCCAAAACTTATGCTAATTCTATCTATTAAAAGAGAGGAGAAAAAAGTTACAATATACTTACCTAAATGTGAACCCATTAAGAATCAATCTATCCCTTAGTTAAAGGGGATTTTCAAGAGGTTATTTTGGTTTTTAAGGATCATTAAGAAAGGAAAAAGCATCTAAGACTTATCCACAAGACTAGATTTTCCAAATAAACAACCTAAACTAAGTCTCCTCAAGTAGAATAGTGGAAGAGTAGATTGTTAATAAGTGCAAGAAAATCATAAATCTTTATTTCACATATGAATAATGATCAAAATTATATTATATATATAGGTGGATCTTACGCTAAATCATTATGGAAACATCAACTGTATAGGTTTGACCTAGTCGACCTAGTGTGTTTTTAGGGACAATTCAATAAGTCTGAGCTAGGTTGGCTGAAATGTTAACAAGATAAGAAAGTGGAAAATACCCCTAAATTGTATTGGGTAGACCCAGTCGACCTAGTATAATTTATTGACCACAAGAGGTTTAAGATAAGAAAGTGAAGGATGGAAAGAAGAAAAGACTAGAGGAGTATTGAAGGGAGGAGAAATAGCTTAGGGAATGATTTTGGGAGCTGGTTAGATTGGTAATAATGTGGTAATAAGGGACAATAATCCTACAAAGCACCAAAGTTCTACCCACCCCTTTTTTATTACACCCCTTAGGGCATGTATTCAAAGAGATTGAGTCTCGATGGGTTCTTATAAGATGTAAAGCATTAGTATTTAATAAAAGGTTTTAAAATATTATGTGTATACATATGCCCCACTTGAAGCTCATCACATGTCACTAAGGTGTAATAGGGGATGGTGCTGCAAGAAAGAACATAGTAACACACAACATTGATGCTAAAAAAAGTTGTAGTATTTTAAATAAAAAAATAACTAAAAGTAGATAATAGAAAAGGAAACTAATCTAAAAAAAAGTAAATAACTAAAAAGTAAATGTAATGCATACTTTGACTTACCTTTATCATAGGATGGTTATTTTTTGTGTTGTTAGTTTTAATTGTGTAGGTTACAAAGACTACTATTTACAAACCTAGGAATACAAAAATAGAGAGCAAAAACAAAAAAACATAATAAATTTAAGATAGTTGGTGTTATGAGTATGGGATGTACTTGAGAAATTTAGCAAGTTAGGGTGACAAATGCTATGTTATCCCAAATGACCAAGTCAAATAATAAGAGTAAATCAGATAACCAAAAATTCAAGGCTACTAAATACTTAAAAACTCAAACAACTTATCCTTAAATAAGAAAGGCAAACTCACCAAATCAAACTAAGGATACATGTTAAATAGTATGATAAAACAAATAAATCAAATAGGTAAAATACTAAAAAAAATGGTAAAACAACATTGATGAGTGAGAAGTAACAATCCACATCTCACTCAATAATGGAAAAAGGTGCCTAAAAAGGGGAAAAAAACATTAATAAATGAGAATTAAGAATTCAACCACACTCAACAATGGAAAAAGGGTAAGAACATAGGTGTTTGTAATAATAGGACAATAAAATTATGAAAAATGGTAAAAGGAAAGTAAAATAAGTCTAGAAATGTAAATCATGGTGTAAAATAAAAAATAACCCATAATTGCTCAAATATGTTGTTTTCTTCTAAGGATAGATAAATTTGAAACAAAGTAATTAGCATGTTTTTAAGAGATGAAGAAGAAGGAATTAAATAAGAAGGGAAAATAGATTTGGAATCATAATTTATCTATAAAAGGGGAAATGAAATGGGTGGAAGGGAGAATGAAGTAAAAACCAAGGTAGAGGAACTCTTTATCAAATTCAAGACACTAAAATTGGGTTTATCAAAACAAGAGGACTTTTGACCTTAAGGACTCTGAAGAACTTCTCTTAGAGACACAAGTCTTAGGTCAATAAATGGAGTATATAGATCATCCCATGAAGGATAAATTCATGATAATTAAAATGTACCTACCTTCCCATGATGTGTCCCCATTCTTTAAGACCCCTTACAGAGCCATTAGTCTACTAGGAAGATTAGGTACTTGCATGAGAAAGTAAGTAGCACCATAGATTTTTTTGAGTTCCCTTATTCTAATATACTAGCCTATCACACCCCAAAGGACCTAAACTCTATGTGAGGCCAAATATGGAGTTTGAGATTTGACTAGAGATAGGATATGTGCTTTTAATCACATGTTTTGATGTGAATTTGACTTTTAAAATTTATATGTTACTTTTTAGATATCATTTCCTTTTGTTTCAAATGATTTGACTTTTAAATTTATTTATGTATTTTTTATTCCTCCTCTATATGTATTTGGAATACCAAACATGGGTGTTAAAGATGAATTTCATTTTAATACTTGGGACAAGGTTTCTAAGAGAGAGAAAGTTCAAATAGAATGGGGTCTAAGAGTCTCATAAATCTAGGTGAAATAAAAGTGTTATATTGACTTCAACTTTGTTTTATCCAATATGGAGATGAAAGGAAGGGGAAATCAAGAGGAATGATGCATGGAACAATATAAATTTCTTCAAATCATAAAAAATGTGACAAAGGGGAAATGGGGATACAATGATAGTAAAGTGTGATTCATTATCATAAGAATGAGGGAAATAGAGGTAAACATGCTAACATAGATTGTTGTATAGATTCCATCTAGAAAAAAAATCAAAAAATAAAGTTAAGAACAAGGATCAAGAACATGAAAAGATGATAATTTTATGAGGAGGGTTGGGTCCTATCCATGATCTTACACTAAACTTCATAAAAGAAATACCCACGAGGGTGCCAAAAAGTAAATGAAAGTTAAAGTAAAAAGATGGTAATTTTGTGAGGTATGTCAGGTCCTATCCTTGGTCTTATAAAGCAACTCATAAAATAAAAACCCAAGGGATGCCAAAACAACATTAGTAAGAAAAAAGTGTGTGAGAAAAATAAGTAGAATATGGTGGTTTTATGAGGAATGCTAGGTCCTATCCATAGTCTTAAAAATCAACTCACAAAAGATAAACCCAAGGGGTGCAAAAAACAAGAAAAAATTCAAGAAGATAAAGAAGACTATGGTACATCAAGAAACCAAAAGACCAAAAGGGTGGACTAAAGGTTTTTGAAAGGAAAGGGAACTTGTTGTAAAGGGAAAGACCCATGCTTAGGTAACCTACAAAAATGTGTTATATATATGTAGATAGAAATCATAAAAAGAAGTAAATGTTTAGGCAAAGTACTTTTTAATGAATTAAACATTGGTGGGCTCCTTGAAAACATGGCCTTCATTGGATTGATGATGGTAGGTAATTGGACCAACAATTTATTTAACTAAATATGGAATCTACCATTTTTGGGAATATTTACCTTCTTTATCATGGGTGTAGTATAATTTAAGGACAAGATAACCAACATTAAAATTATAGACTTTAACACGTTTATTATATTGTCTGGCAATACAAGCCTTGTATTAGTGATTATGTTACAAGGTAGAAAGATGTCATTCATCAAAAATGTTATGGGCATGAAGATGAGCTTCACATAATTATTTATCAAGAATAATACCATGAAGAGATATATGAAGAGAGGGGATCTCAACATCTAAATGAAGAATTGACTTAGAACCATAGACTAGTGAAAATGGAGTTGCCCCAATGGCAGTACATATGCGAGTCTGATAGGCCCAAAGTACAAGGTAAAGATGAATATGCCAATCCATGTAGGTTTTATGAATTGTATTTTGGATAATTTTTTTGAGAATTTTATTAGTGGCATCAACTTGACCATTGAATTCTAGATGATAAGGTGTGGAAATTTTATGATTAATCTTGAATTTGTTGTAAATTTGTTTAGCATGTTTATTTTTTAAATTACCACCATTATTAAAAATGATGGTATAGGGAATGCCAAAGTAGAAAATAGTTTGGTTAAGAATAAATTTTGAAATTTTAGGACTAGTGATGTTAATGAGGTGCATGGCTTCTACCTACTTGGTAAAATATTTGGTAGCAGTGATGATAAAGACATGCCCATCTTGGGAGTGATGAATTTTACCAATAAGATCAAATACAAACATAGAAAATGGCTAAGGAGATTTTATAGTTTAAATTTTGGTAGGAGGTGAATGGAGAAGATAATCATGAAGCTAAAAAGCAGTACACTTTTTAGCATATTCAATAGCATTCTTTTCAAAACTAGACCAAAAGTAACCCATACGTAGGCATTTGTATGTTATAGCATATCCTCTATAATGGCCATCACAAATTCCCATATGTGCTTATTCAAGAAGAGGAGGGACCTAATCTTGCATAACATAATGGAACAAGGTACCTTTAGTATTACGATAGTAAAGGATGTTGTGTCAAAATACAAACTTGAAAGATTATTTATGAATACATGTCTTTTCATGAGAATATAAATTCAGAGGATAAGTTTGGTTTTCTAAAAATTATATGATATCTTGGTACCATAGGCTTTATCAAATGGTAACACCCTCAATATGAAATATAAGAAAATTTGGTGGTTGAGTTAAAGATGGATATTTTTTTATTTTTATAAGAAAATAAGGATAAAAATTACTTGATGAGGATGAAAGAAGCTGAAAATGAAACAGAGAGGATGAAGTGGAAAGAGAATCAAAAATGGAATTTTGATCTCTAGGAATAGGATCAATAGTGAAAGAGATAAAATCCTTAGCAAGAGTGGTTACAATTTGATGATAGGTGATGAGGTTCTCAATTTTACATTGGTAATCATCACTAAATTGGTAGAAAATAAGTTGAGAATCACCTAAAGTGTGAAGGTATTGAATGTATAAATCAAGAGTAGTTCTTATGCATAAGATAAGAGCTTCTTACCCAGCCATATTGTTGGTGACATCAAAGATGAAGAAGAAAGCTAAAGGAATGATTTTACTTAGAGGACTTGTGAGAATGCAACATACCCTAACTACTTGAAGGAATTTAGCACAATCAAAGTGAAGGGTCTAGGTATCCTCATGCATGTCAACATTAATTTCAAGCATCTCTTCGATAACTACTTTTGGTTTAGTAGTACTAAAGGGAGTAGAAGATTCATCAAGTTGATTGGCTTAAAGATCAACTATAAAGCTATGAAAATAATCTTTGAGAGAAATAGCTTGATTAAGAGCTTCAATATAAAGGATATTATCATTTGGAAGGTTATCTTGAGGAGAAGTGGATAAAATGGGAGCTATGGCAAGTTGGTCAGCTATAACTTGTCTTTTGACTATTTTTTGAGTGATGATGTGAAGATCAAATTCCATAAGTAGGACCATCCATTTGCCAATTCTATATCTAGGAAGAAAGGCTTTGGATAAGAATTGATGAAGGGGGTTAGAATCAACAATGACATAAGTACTCTAGTAAAGCATGTAATGACAAAGATTTTTAGCTAAAAAATAAATAGTGAGTCAGTCATGCTCAATTTTGGTATAATGTGTTTCATAATCGATGAGGCCTCGGTTAATGTATTAGATAGCATACTCTCTTCCTGTATCATATTGTTGGGCAAGCATTACCCCAACTGAAGTAGGTGTGGAAGAATTATATAGAATTAAAGGTTTATCATTGGAAGGAGGACAAAGTGTAAGTGGGTGAATTAATGACTCTTTCATGTTGTTGAAGGCCTTTTGACATGGATCCATCCGTTCTAAAGTGGTACCTTTCTTGAGAAGGGAATTGATGGAGTGAATTTGATATGTCATTTAAGGGATGAATTATCTAATTACCCCAAGCTTACCTAAATAAGTATGAATGTTAGGAATATTTTGAAGAATGGGCATGTTGATGAAAGCACTAATTTTAGTGGGGTCAACATCAATGCCATGGAGAGAAACTAGAATCCTAATAATTTTATAGATGTGACTCCAAAGACACATTTATAAGGATTAAGACTAACTTCATATTTAAAAAGATGGTCAAAGATTATAGCAAGATTAGAGAGATGATTTTTATGATGTTTAGATTTAGCAATAAGATTCCACATAGGTTTCAATAATTTTGTGAATGATATCATAGAAAATGTGAATCATTGCTTATTGGTAAGTGGCTCAAATATTTTTAAGGCTGAAGGGAATGTTAACATAGCAATAGGTGCCCCATTCTATGGTGAAAGTAGTCTTATGTTGGTCTTTGGGAGTGATATGAATCTGATTGTATCTCGATAAACCATCCATAAGAGAAATTTTTTTAACTAGATATGGATTCAATAATAGAATCTATTAAAGGTAAGGGGAATTTGTCCTTGGGACAAACAAGATTAAGATTATATAAATCAATACAAATGTGAATGAACATAGTGACTTTCTTATAAATGGGAACAATGTTAGAAACCCATTCAAAATAATCCACTGGTTTAATAAATTGAGCATCAAGTAATTTGATGATTTCTTTGTGACATAAAGATAAAAATTTAGGTGGAAATTTTCTTTGTTTTTGATGTACAAGCTTGGCATCAGGATAAGTAATGCTATTATGCACCACAATGCTAGGGTCAATGTTAGGCATGTCCTCATAGGACCAAGTGAAAGCCTCATGATATTTGTTAAATAATAAGATAAAATTATTATGTTCAGTAGGTGAAAGCTCTTGAGAAACTATAATTAGTCAAGGACAAGATGGTGTTCCATATTTGATGTGAGTGGTTTCTTCAATAAGCATGGCATTCCCATATTGCAAGTGGCATGGTACATTGGGTAAGTCATAGATTGGATTTGTGTTGGGATCAACACTAATAATTAAGTTGTTGAAGAAAGGAGTTTTAGTCTTAAAATTTATAATTTTATGATGCTACTAAGGAAGTTTAGGTTCTTAGACATAAAGTAACTCAAGGATAGCTTTGTCACTAGGAAAGGTAGGAAGAGGACCATAATACTCAACATCTATTTCAAGATCTAAAATTTGATTACCATAGAGATCAAACTCAGAATGTATCTAATAAACATCAAATTCCTTATTATCAAGTGTAATTTTGGAAGTAAAAGAAGTAGACAGAGTAGAATAGATTGGTATGTCAGTGGATTTGATGATGGGAGAAGGATTAGATATAGTGATTATATCCAAAGGTGTAGGAACCTTAAAATATTTATAAGGCACAATTTGATCTAACACCTAAGGAGTATTGATAAGAGGTAGATTGATAAGAAGTACATGACCCTCAAGATATAAAGTATGATCCACAAAATTAGTATGAACATCTTGATTAAAAGCAGGAGTTTGGGCTAAAGTTTTTTGGTAATGCTAGACATCCAAGTCTCTAAATTGAGTTGGGGCCATAATATAATTGTCATCATCTATTGGAGAAATCATACATGTCTGAGAATCTGGGGGAGTTTTAGAGGATGAAATCCTAATATTACTAAATATATGAGGAGACATGATGAGAGGATCTTGAAATAATTTAGCCACTCCAAAATCATTACAAGTGAAGGTATTTTCTATTAGAGAAGGCTCCTAAGCATTGCATGGATGGGTAAAATAGGTAATCTCATTCATGAGAGGAAAAATATGGTATCTTGGTAAGTGAGGAGGAATCCATTGAAAAATTTATGGAGGTAAGTTGGTGGTATTATAAGTATGTTACAACTCATTAAGCTCATCATCATCAAAATATGCAAGAGTAACTTGAATCAAGATTCATGTTGATGATCTTAGGTAAAGGAGTGTTATTGATTTTAGGAATCATAGGAACATGATATTGTGATTTAGGATTAGAAAGTTGGATGATCCATGGATTGGGATTGATTTCATAATTATACCATTTTCCATTATGTAAGAATTTAATACATCAACTACCAGAAAAAGCAATGACCCTCATTCAATGAGTCCATGGATGACCAAGGAGTACATTGTAAGATAAAGGAAGATCAAAGACCATAATCTTAGTTTGAACTATTTTATGTCCAATGGTTAATGGAATCCAAATACAACCAAGTGGATTTTGATTAGACTTATCAAAACCATGGCAAGTAAGATGAGTTTATTTAAAAAGATTCTTGTTATAACATAGTTGTTGTATAAGCCATAAAGATGTGACATTAATACCAGAACCTTCATCAACTAGAAATTTTAAAATAATAGTGGTATTAATGGTTAATTTGATAAAAAGTGGTGAATCATCAACATGAAAAATAATTTCATCATTGATCATGTCCTCTTCATGAATTCAATGGAAGGTTTGGAAGAAGGACATAGTTTTAATGGTATTGACATTAGTAGTTTGAGAATCAATAGAATGTGGTTCTTCATTTAAGGAAGATGGATCTTCAATCTATTTAAGTTGTTACATAAGGAATTTACAATGATAAGGTGAAGTTAGAACCAACTCCATAAGAGGAATGTTACAAGGCATAGATTTGAGTTCTTCAATAAAATTCCAATGAGATTTAGAATAACTAGCGTAAAGTTTAGAAGTTAAATTAGTTTTAGAAGGTATAGATGTGGTTGGAATATCAGAAGGAAGAATTTGTACCTTAGTTGCTTCTGAATAAATGTTAGTGGTGGTGGTATCTTTAATAAATTGTTCTTTAAAAGATGTCTTTTTAGGCTTGGTAATGGGATGTTTATGAGCCAACTTACAATGATAATTGACCTTGGTAGTGTTGGCATATTGAGAGTTGTTATAATATTGATCATAATCAATATTGATGGAATAAACATCCTTAACATTTACTTGATTATTTGAATAACATTTTTGGTTATTAGAAATAGAAGCTTTGAAAGTTTGCCATTTTTGGGAAGTAGCAATGTTTTCTTGAAAATGAAGATTGATCATAGCTTCATGATTTAATGAATCACCAAGCATATAGGAGATAACAAGTTTATCTTTCCCTCTACAAGATTCATGAGAATGTCCAATGTCAGCATGGAACTATAAAAAGCTATTGGGGTCATACCACTTAGAAGGAGCATTGGGATAGATGAAAGGTTTTGAGGGCAGTAAAAATTGTTTCATTAGCTAAACTGAAAGAGGAGTATGAGAAGGTGATGGAATATCAATTTTTCCAACTCCCTATTTGGTTTGTAGAGCATTAATAGTTATAAAATTAGATGTTTGGAAAGATCCTTTAAGGATTTTAGGATTAAGTTTGAATTGTTTCATAAGAAAGTCTTGATGCTTAGCTTGGTTAAGATTTTCATTATGTTTTTGAGGAGTAAAGGTTCAAACCTTATATTGGAGAGTGGGATTAAAAGCGCTGATAAAGAGTTTGAATAGGTTATAATCAATCATGTTATGGTTATCTTTATGAGATAAATATTTCCATCTTTTGATAAATTCATGAGATGATTCATTTGGATATTGCTTAGCATTGATGAAGTGGCTAAGATAATTTTTAAGAAGATAATTGTGTTGAGAATTTTTAACTAGAGGATTAACCAAATCTTCAAGTTACCAAATAGAATATTAGGAATGCTGATTATGCCATTTTAATACATCACTGGTAAAAGTTTTGAATAAGAGTTTAGTAGTGGTGAATGTATTAATTTGGATGCACTCTTTGTAAAGCTTGATAAAGCTTTAAGAAATGAGGTAGGGTCTTTACTCCCATCATACTTGATAGTTGGAGATATGTTACCAATATTAATGAAAAGAATGAAGGGAGATAAAGTTTCATTTTGAATGTTTTGAAGCATCTTGTTATTCATTATGGGTTGAGGAATAACATTACCTGAGGCATCACTAAGAGGTAGAGGAATATAGTTAGGATTAGCTTGAGGATGAATAGTTGGAGGTTGATTATCCATATTAATTAAGTGTTGTTCAAGTTGCATCATTTGGTTGGTATTTGAATTTTGCATAATTTTCATGTTTTGAATAACTTGGGCTAAAAGTTGGGTTTTATCAAGAGGTGGGTTGGTTTTTATAGGAGCATTCCCTAAATTGGTGTTATGGAAAGGATTACTAGTGGGATTGTTAAGTAAACTTGTATCAATCACTCTCACATTAGTTTTAAAATTTTGAAGATAATGTTCATGTGTTGAATAACTTAGGATAAAATTTGGGTTATATCAAGAGGTGGGTTGGTGTTTATAGGAGAATTCCCAAATTTGGTGTTAGGGAGAGGATTACTAGTGAGATTGTTAAGTAAAATTGTATTAATCACTCCCACACTAGTTTAAATTTTATTGATAAGGAAAGGATTAGATCCATCAAATTCATCTTGAGGTGTTATTTGCATGATATTACAGTTCATAGATGAAGGAGGAGAAGAGGTGTCCCAATAGTGATGGTGATATTGAGAGGAAAATAGAGGGAGAAATGAACATCCCATATAGTATCTAAATGGATTTAATCTACCAAGAAGATTCTAATAGGAGATTTCATTCTAACTAAAGAGAGATGAACACATAATAGAATTGGAAAGATAAAGAACTAGATTGAAAAATAGGTAAAGTAGAAGACAATACAGGGTCAACTGGGTCGACCAAGCACAAAAAACAAGACTTGAAAATTGTACAGGGTCAACTGAGTCAATCATATATAGTGAAAAAAGATAAGAAAAAGAGGAAAAAGGAGCTATAAACTATATTCAGTTAACTGGGTCAATATAATACAGTGAATAGGGGCTAAAAAAGGGTATAGAGTTGACTAAGTTGACCTAGTATAGCAAATAGGGAGAAAGAGAAAGATGATAACAGGTTATGAGCTAAAATCAAGACAATTTTTGTAACTAATCTAGGAAAGTAAGAGCTGAAAGGAAACAAACATTCAATTGGATCAATGATGGCTAATCTAATTGAGACACACAAAATAAAACCTTGCACTAACATTGGCTAATGCATGTTTTTGCACACACAATTGAGAAAAGAGTAAGTAATCAACTTGAAAAGTAAAGACCTAACTAATTGGTCAACTTGAATGTTTATTAGATTATTAATAAATTATTTTTAATGTGATTAGAAGTTGGCTATAAGCAAGGAACTAAATAGAAATCTAAGGATGGTTTCAAGTAGTTTGGGTTAAAAGGGACTATAGTGGCAATGATATAGTCTTGGTATTGGGGCCTATCCCCTCACTTCACACACTGTAACGATAAGGGTGTTGGTTTCTTAGCCAAAATATACCATTAACCACACTTTATACTTGACTAGAGTATCAAGTCAGTTTCTTCCTCTATGTTGAAATCTAAGTAGGTTAGCTTTGGGTAGACAAAATGTTAAAGTGTTTATTTATGTTTTTGTGATTTAGTTGTGTGTGCATAAAATAGAAATAGTGAAACTAGGTGATTAATTCAAAATCCCTTAATTAAATTATGTGAGCTATTCTAAGCATGTAAGCAACAAGAAAATAAATGAGTGAACTAATTACTAACAGATATAAATGTAATTCAAACTTGAAATAAGGTATAGTGTTGACATTATATGAACAAAATATAGAATAGTGTCAATAGGGTTGAACCTATCCTATGGAAGCAAGGTCTGAAAATGTACAAGGTTTGTAGGGTTGACCTATTTATTTTAGACAACACATAAAATAAAAATCCGTGTTGGTAGTGTCAATTTATTTGACTATGTAAGGGCAATTTTGAAGACTACAAACTATGAAAGGAAAGACAAAAGAAACAAATAGAGAAGTAGAAAGGAACTTTGGTGGGTCAGAGATGCAATGAATAAATATTTTTGATGAATAACATTGAAGTATGTTGGAAAAACCTATAAATTGGGTCGACATATTCGATCAAGCTATGGAAGAACCTACTATAGAGTGATAAAAATATACAGGGTGAATTAGGTTAACCTAGTATGCTAAACTAAATGTCTAAAAGGCTAAAAACCTATACTAGGTTGACTGAGTTGATCCAGTTTCCTGGTCCTAGAAACCTACACACATAAGTTAGAAAATTGGGTTGATAGAGTCGATCTAGTGTGATAAAAATATGATAAAAATAATGACTAAAAGAATGAAAATAAGTGAAATAAATATTCCAAGGGTTAGTTTCATGTTAGGTTCACCAGAATATATGTAATCATAAATGAATCATGTCTATAAATCAATATTATCTCAAATAAGATAAAGCATACCTACACTTCTAATTGGGGATACACTTGTTAAGCATGAACATGACCAATATGGGGATCCACTAGACCTGATTAAGGGATTACTTGTCACAACACATCATGCTAGGAAGGGTTATAAATCTTACAATCTAAAATAATCACACAATAACCCTTATGGATTTCTAAGGTTTAAAACATTCACTTATTCTAATAATAAGAAATTAAATATAATCTAGTGCACACCAAAACTTGTGGCACAAAGTGGAGGTTAGACATAATAAAAAAAATATGCATAGGGAACTTAAATTAACGTAAGTATGAGTAACATGCTAATACATTAAATATGAAAGATAGTATTATTTGAGCCAACTATTATGCTAGTTATATCTATTGAAAGAGAGGATAACAAAGTTATAATATACTTACCTAAATGTGAACCCATTGAGACTCAATATTTACCTTAGCCAAAGGGGCTTTGAAAGAGATTATTGTGGTTTGTAAGGATCACTAATGAAGGCCAAAGTATCCAAGACTTATCCACAAGACTTGATTATCCAAATAAGAAACCTAATCTAAGTCTCCTCAAGTAGAATGGTGGAAGAGCATATTATGAAAAAGCATGATTGAAAAATAACTCTTTATTACACATATAATTAATGACTAAAATGATCTTGTATATATAGGTAAATATTTCCTTAAATTCTTCTAGAAATGTTGGCTGTACAGGGTTAAACTAGTCAAACCATTGTGTTTTTAGGGATAATTCAATAGGTCTGAACTAGGTCAGCCAAAAAGATAACAAGCTAAGAAAGTGAAAAGTACCCCTAAACTATACTGGGTCGACCTAGTATAGCTAACTAACCAAAAGGGGTTTAAGAAAAGAAAAGGAGGTATGGAAAAAAGAAAATACTATAGGAGTATTGAAGGGAGGAGAAATAGATTAGGGCATGGTTTTGGGATCTAGTTGGATTGGTAATAATGTGTTAATAAGGGAAAATAATCTTGTAAAGCACCAAAATTCTACCCAACCCTTTCTTGGTGTACCCCTTAAGGCGTATACTCAAAGAGATTGAGTCTCGACAGGTTCCTACAATATGTAAAGCATCAGTATTTGATAAAAGGTTTGAAAATACTATGTGTATATAGTTAATGTTTGTCTTGACTTTAACATCAATGACAACAAAAATTCTTCAAAACCAACAATAGAAACATACGTTAATAATATCCCCCTTTTTCATTGATTGAAAACTCTTTAATATAGTAAATCATTCTCATCTTCTCAAGCTATATCTCTTTTTATACTTGGTCTTTCTACTAAATAGTAAATTTATCCACCTTTGACATTAATGACAAAGGGTCATCTTCTTAGAAACTATCTGATCCTTGGATCTAAAATAACACACCTTTTTCTCTTCAAACAAACTTGACATAGATCAAGCTCTCATACCTACTCTTGGAGCATGATTGGCTCCCCTTGTCTCCATGAGAATATTAGACATTTTGAATACTGTGACTTGGTTTGATTAAGTCATCATAAAAAGCTTTTTATGACCTATCTCTTATGATCATACCTATAGCAGACTTTTGACTAAAATTTGAATCTAAAAGTCATCAAAAGACCATTAAAATCCCCCTCTGACTAAGAATCTTTCATGTTTCTTGCTTACTAGCTAAGTGCCTCTATGAAGCCTAATGGAGTGACATCTACTATAACGAACTAAAACAAAAAAAACTTGAGATAATTTTAGATCTCCATGTCCTTACTATACTGAACTTCCTTCATGATCCTCTTAGGCTTGAAAAGTCCTTTTGGATTGACCTCCTCAATATTTGTTAGAACAACATCCTAGATTATTTTATTGAGCTTATCTCCTTCATCAATAATCTAAGTCGATAGAGAGAATTCTTGGTACTCTTTTGAATCTTGAATATACTCTACCATGTAAAATATTCAACTTGGACTCATAAACTAGTCATCAACCTTAGCTAACTTAGCTTTCCACTTATTTTCTTGTCTTTTTTTATACTCTAGGGTTCTCAACTTTCTTGTTTAGTCTTGAGAGTTCATGCTTATATTACTTTATAATATGACCAATATTATGACAATTAAATAATCACTTTTTATAGAAACACACCATGACCCATACCTCTTGAATGATTACTCTCCTCATAGTTCCATGCATATTCATTCTTAGAGGGCCTTCTATAATGCCTTGCTCTATATCCAAATTGGTTACATGAATAATAATAGCCATTGAAGGGGTTAGCATACCATATAGAATTAGATTGATATATATTGTTATCCTTCATTCTACTAACACCCTCATTATTTGATTGATTATTAACCTTATTGATCACATTAGTGTTCTTCTCTTAGTCTCCATTAAAACTAAGGCCTATTTTGTCATTAGTAGTATTTTGACTAATAAGATGTTGTCTATATTATTGGTACTCTTTTCAAACCTCAAAAAAGACTAAACCTTACTTGATGACTGATCTAACTTAAATATCAAGGAATCCACTTTAGTTACATACCTTGTACATTCTTCTTCTTTGGTCTTTAGACTAGCATTCACAATCTCGAGTTGAGTCTCCACTTATTTGACTATTTCCTCTTATTATTTAGAGTTGTTGCTTACTAGAGCTTCAAATAAGTTGATTTGATCCTCATAATCTTTGATAAGTGAACTCATCACCCTATTTTTTTCTTTACCATCTTCAGTTATTCTAGAGTATTCATCAACTCTACCTCAAATTCCACCTCATTTCCTTCTTCATCTAAATCACCAATAACACTTTTAATCCATATAGACTCTTCTTGATTTTATCAACTTGTTTCTTCAACCATAAAGATAAATTCATTGACATTAGGGACATCACCTTCATGGTCACTCTTAGAATCACTTCTCTCATTCTCATAAGTTGAGATGTAATATTCCTTACTATAGAAACTTCTTTTATTTTTTGAAAAACCTCTTCTTATCATCATACCTTCTAAATATTTTCTTGATCTTATTGTTATAAATATTTTCATTGATTTAAAATTATCATTTAATGTCTAAAGGTGTTTTTAATGTTTATATCTTGGCTAAAGTGTGTTAATATTAATTTAATATTAATGAATATATTTTTGGTTACATAAAGACAAAAGAGGGCCCATGAGGAAGTTGAAGAGTCATCACTAAAGAAAAAATAGGAAAAGGATTCATTTATCCATGAAAAGTCCCCTTGAGGAATCCAAAGAGTCATCACTAAGGATAAAAGAGGAAAAAGATGCATTTCTTTATGAAGGGTCACCTTAATGAATTGAAAGAGTCACCAGGTAAAGACAAAGAAATAATTCAAAGGGTCATGCAAGGGTGAATGCCAAAGGTCATTTGGAAAGCTATAAAAGGAGGCTTGGGAATCCATTTAGATATGGAAGTGAGTGATTTTATCTAGCTAAGAAGAGTAGAAGAAAGTAGAGAAATGAGAAGAGATATTGTAGAGTGTTATCATTTGTTGAGAAAGTAACATTAATAGATAGTGGATTTTTATACATAAGAGGGGTTGGTGCTCCTATAAGTTGGTGCCTAAAAAATTTGTAAACTTGAGTTGGTGCTCATTTATATACTTGAGATTGTTCTTCATGGTTTTTTCCACTTTGAGTTTCCATGTTAAAATATGGTGTCTCTCTCTATTATGTGGTCCATGTTATTGATTTCAATTTTATTAAATATCTTGAAAATATGATTAAGTGGTTAAATCAAAAGGAATTTGATTAAGTAAAATATATATCCCATGTTTAATAATTGGTATCAGAGTAGGTTCCTTTGGAAAGAGTTTAAAAACTTGAAGGTAGATTAGGGAAAAGCATGATGGCCAAGCAGATAAAGAATGAGAATCAAGAGTTAAAATATTTGGTCAATGCTCTTAAGGAATAAGTGTGTATCTTAGATTCTAAGTTGGATATAGAATCAAAAGAAGATAAGATGTTTATTCAATATCTTAAGAATCAACTAGAGGTTTCAAATACAAGTTTGAAATCAAGAGAAGAAGAGTGTAATTAGTTGAAGGTTGAGTTAGGTTATTTGAAGGATAAGCATGAGAAGCTCATAATCCATGTTGTGAAATATCATGAAATATCAGTCCAAGGTAAGAAGGATATAATTTTTAAAGTCAAATTGAAGAATCCAATCAGGCAATCTAATGCTTTTAGGTTTTCAAATTATTTACATGGCCATTGTTTTTTTTGTCATCATGTTGGTCATAGGGAAAGAGATTGTATGAGGAGAAGCAATCATTCAAAGGGAGATCTCACTCACATTTAAGAAAAAGGTATGAGAAAACTTTTTTGCTTTTATTATCATAATTTTAGCCATATTGATAAATTATGTCCAAATAGAGTAAAGAGATTTTTAAGGCATGTCAAAGGATACAGAGCCCCTAAAAGGTATGAGAAGAGCCAAATTTAGGTTTGGAGACCTAACACTAAAATTTGATTAGGTGGAGTTTAAGAGTGAGAATAAATTACTTTCTATAGTGGATAAAAAATTAGATAGGAAGAATTATAATGAATCTCTTGTTACATTTGAGCACGAGCCTTGTCAGATAAGACAATTACAAGAGTTGAGAAGATGAAAAACATCATGAATGTTGAGGTTAGTAGGTCAAATAAGTTAGACATGATTAAATAGATTCTAAGAGAAAGACATAAGAAGATCAAGGAAGTAATAGAGGAGATGTGGGAATCTCCTGAGATTATGTTATAGGACCTTTTGTGTGGGATATCTCTTCTAGGATTCAAAGAGACACTTTTAAGAAAAATTGAAGCATGATGGATGTTTTTGGGTCTTATCTATGTTGCATGACAAGAAGGTAAGTTGATAGATTAATGTGTATATCAGTTGAGGGGGAGATAAGTGTAATCTCAAGGATAGAATCTTTGCCATTGATGTCAAAAGGAGAAGAATAGAAATAGGTACAAAAATATGTACAGGGAACATGTATAGGTTCAAGAAACAAGATGCTACAATAAGGGGGAGTTATTATATATTTTTAGTTGGTTCATTTTGCAGGTCTCAATTTTAGGTTGGCATGTATAGTATAGGTTTTCAAAAAATTGGTGACAGTTTTAGGTTGCCATCAAAGAAAAAGGGGGAGATTGTTGGAAATATTGTCATTGATGTCAAATTAGAATTTAATGTCTAAAGTTGTTTTTAATGTTTATATCTTGGATAAATTGTGTTAATATTAATTTAATATTAATTAATATATTTTTGGTTGCATAAAGACAAAAGAGGAAAAGGATGCATTTCTCCATGAGGGGTCACCTTGAAGAATTTGAAGATTCATCACTAAAGACAAAAGAGGAAAAGGATGTGTGTCTCCATGAAGGGTCACCTTGAGGAATTCAAAGAATCACTAGGTAAAGAAAAAGAAAGAATTTAAAGGGTCATACAAGGGTGAATGGCAAAGGTCATTTGGAGAGATATAAAAGGAGGCTTGGAAATCCATTTAGATATATGGAAGTGAGTAATTTTATCTAGCTAAGAAAAAAAAAAGTAGAGAAAAGAGAAGAGATATCATTTGTTGAGAAAGCAACATTGAGAGATAGTGGTGTTCTATACATAAAAGGGGTTGGTACTCCTGTGGGAGGGTGCTCAAGAATCATTACTATTTTGGTGCTTAGAAAAGGGGTTGGTGCTCCTACAAGTTAGTGTTTGATAACTTTGTAAACTTGAGTTGGTGCTCATTTATATACTTGAGATTATTCTCCATGGTTTTTCCCACTTTGGGTTTCCAAGTTAAAATCTGGTGTCTCTCACTCTATTATGTGGTGCATGTTATTAATTTTAGTTTTATTACATATCTTGAATGTATGATTAAGTGGTTAAATCAAAAATAATTTTATTAATTAAAATATATATCTCGTGCTTAACAATTGGTATCAAAGGAGGTTATTTTGGAAATAGTTTAATAGCTTGAAGGTAGATGGGGGAAAAGTATGATGGACTAGTAGCTAAAGAAGGAGAATCAAGAGTTGAAATATGTGGTCGAGGATCTTAAGGAATATGTGTGTATCTTGGATTATAATTTGGATATAGAATCGAAAGAAGATAAGATGTTTATTTAGGATCTTAAGAATTAACCATAGGTTGCAAATTCAAGTTTAAAATCAAGAGAAGAAGAGTGTAATCAGTTGAAGGTTGAGTTAGGTTATTTGAATGATAATCATCAGAATATCATAATCCATGTTGAGAAAGATCATGAAATATCAATCCAAGGTAAGAATGATGCAATTTTAAAAGGAAAATTGAAGAAGCCAATCAGGCAGCCCAATGCTTTTAGGTTTTTAAATTATTTTCATGGCCATTTTTTTATTTGTCATCATGTTGGTCATAGGGAAAGAGATTTTATGAGGAAAAAAAATAGTTAGAGGGAGATATTACTCACATTCAAGCAAAATGTATGAGAAATGTTGTTTGTTTTTATTGTCATAAGGTTGGCCATATTGCTAAATTATGTCCAAATAGAGTAAAGAGATCTTTAAGGTATGCCAATGGATATAGATCCCCTAGAAGGTATGAGAAGAGCCAAATTTAGGTTTGGAGACCTAAGATAGTAAAATTTGATCAAGTTTAGTTTAAGAGTGAGAATAAAATACTTCCTACAATGGATAAAGAATCAAATAGGAAGAAATTTAAAGAATCTCTTGTTACATTTTAGCATGAACCTTGTCAAGCTAAGATAATTACAAGAGTTGATAAGATGAATAACATCATGAATGTTGAGGTTAGTAATTCAAATAAGTTATACATGATTAAATGGATTCTAAGAGAAAGACATAAGAAGATCAAGGAAGTAATAGAGGAGATGTGGGAATCTCTTGAGATTATGTTCTAGGACCTTTTGTGTGGGGTGTGTCTTCTAGGCTTCAAGGAGACACTTTTAAGAAAAAATGAAGCATGGTGGATGTTGTTGGGTCTTAGCTATATTGCATGATAAGAAGGTAAGTTGACAAATTAATTTGTATATTAGTTGAGGGGGAGATAAGTGTAAGCTCCAGGATAGACTCTTTGTCATTGATGTCAAAAGGGAGAAGAATAGAATTAGGTACAGAAATAGTTATAAAAATTAGTACAAGGAACATGTACAAGTTTGGGACACAAGATGCTACAGCAAGGGGGAGTTACTATATATTTTTATTTTGTTCAATTTATAGGTCTTAGTTTTAGTTTTGCATGTGCATTATAGGCTTTCAAAATTGGTGATAGTTTCAGGTCGCCATCAAAGACAAAGGGAGAGATTGTTGGAAATATTATCATTGATGTCAAATTAGAATTTAATATCTAAAGGTGTTTTTAATGTTTATATATTGGCTAAAGTGTGTTAATATTAATGAATATATTTTTAGTTGCATAAAGACAAAAGAGGACCCATGAGGAAGTCTAAGCATCATCACTAAAGATAAAAGAGGAAAAGGATGTATTTCTCCATGAAGGGTCACCTTGAGGAATCTAAAAAGTCATCACTAAAGACAAAAGAGGAAAAGGATGCATTTCTCCATGAAGGGTCACCTTGAGTAATTTGAAGAGTCACTAGGTAAAGATAAAGAAATAATTCAAAGGGTCATGCAAGGGTGAATGATAAAGGTCATTTGGAAAGATATAAAAGGAGGCTTGAAAAGCCATTTAGATATATGGAAGTGAGTGATTTTAGAAAATATAAGAGATATTGTAGAGTGCTATCATTTGTTGAGAAAGCAACATTGAGAGATGGTGGTATTTCATATGCAAGAGGGGTTGGTGCTCCTTTGGGTGGGTGCTCACGAATGATTTCTATGTTGGTGCTCATCAAAGGGGTTGGTACTCCTATAATTTGGTGCTTGTGAACTTTGTAAACTTGAGTTGGTGCTCATTTATTTACTTTTGATTATTCTTTGTGGTTTTTCCTACTTTGGGTTTCCATGTTAAAATCTAGTGTGTCTCTCTCTATTATGTGGTGCATATTATTACTTTCAATTTTATTGCATACTTGAATGTATGATTAAGTGGTTAAATAAAAAATTATTTCATTAAGTAAAATATATATCATGTGCTTAACAATTGGTATCAAATCAGGTTCTTATGGAAAGAGTTTAACAGCTTGAAGGTAGATAGGGGATAAGCACGATGGCCAAGTAACTAAAGAAGGAGAATCAAGAGTTGAAATATGTGGTCAAGGCTCTTAAGGAATAGGGTGTATCTTGGATTCTAAGTTGGCTATAGAATAAAAAGAAGATAAGATGTTTATTCAATATTTTAAGAATCAACTAGAGGTTGTAAATTCAAGTTTGAAATAAAGAGAAGAAGAGCGTAATCAGTTGAAGGTTGATTTAGGTTCTTTGAAGGATAATCATGAGAAGGTCATAATCCAAGTTGAGAAAGATCATGAAATATTAGACCAAGGTAAGAAGGATGTAAGTTTTAAATGCAAATTGAAGAAGCCAATCAGGCATCCTAATGATTTTAGGTTTTCAAATTATTTTCATGGCCATTATTTGATTGTCATCATGTTGGTCATAGGGAAAAAGATTGTATGAGGATAATCAATCAATCAAAGGGAGATATCAGTCATATTCAAGCAAAAAGTATGAGAAATGTTATTTGATTTTGTTGTTATAAGGTTGGCAATATTGCTAAATTATGTCTAAATAGAGTAAAGATATCTTCATAGTATGTCAAAGGATACAAAACCCCTAGAAGATATGAGAAGATCCAAATTTAGGTTTAGAGACCTAAGACAGTAAAAGTTGATTAGGTTTAGTTTAAGAATGAGAATAAATTACTTGCTACAGTGGATAAAGAATTAGATAGGAAGAACTATAAAGAATCACTTGTTACATTTGAGCATGATCCTTATCAAGATAAGATAATTGTAAGAGTTGAGAAGATGAAAAACATCATGAATGTTGCGGTTAGTAGTTCAAATAAGTTAGACATGATAAAATGGATACTAAGAGAAAGACACAAGAAGATCAAGGAAGTAATAGAGGAGATGTGGGAATCTCCTGAGATTATGTTTTAGGACCTTTTGTGTGGGGTGTCTCTTCTAGGATTCAAGGAGACACTTTTAAGAAAAATTGAAGCATGGTGGATGATGTTGGGTCTTGGATATGTTTCATGATAAGAAGGTAAGTTGACAGATTAATTTTTATATTAGTTGAGGGGGATATAAATGTAAGCTCCATGATAGACTCTTTCTCATTGATGTCAAAAGGGAGAAGAATAGAAATAGGTATAGGGAATAGGTACATGTTTAGGAAACAAGATGTTATAGTAAGGGGGTGTTACTATATATTTTTAGTTGGTTTAGTTTACAAGTCTCAATTTAGTTTGGCATGTGTAGTACAAGTTTTTCAAATTGGTTATAGTTTAAGGTTACATTCAAATACAAAGGGGGAGATTGTTGTAAATATTGTCATCGATGTCAAATTAGCATTTAATGTCTAAATGTGTTTTTAATGTTTATATATTGGCTAAAGTGTGTTACTATTAATTTAATATTAATGAATATATTTTTGGTTGCATAAAGATAAAAGAGGGTCCATGAGGAAGTTAAAGAGTCATCACTACAATCAAAATAGGAAAAGGATGCATTTCTCCATGAAGGGTCACTTTGAGAAATCTGAAGAGTCATCACTAAAGATAAAAGAGGAAAAGGATGAATTTCTCCATGAAGGGTCACCTTGAGGAATTTGAAGAGTCACTAGGTAAAGACAAAGAAAGAATTCAAATGGTCATGCAAGGGTGAATGCCAAAGGTCATTTGGAAAGCTATAAAATGAGGCTTGTGAATCCATTTAGATATATGAAAGTGAGCGATTTTATCTAGCTAAGAAGATTAGGATAAGGTAGAGAAAAGAGAAGAGATATTATAGAGTGATATCATTTATTGAGAAAACAACATTGAGGAATAGTGGTGTTTTATACACAAGAGGGTTTGGTGCTCCGATGGTTGGGTGCTCATGAATCATTGCTATGTTGGTGCTCAACAAAGGGGTTGGTGCTCCTACAAGTTGGTGCTTGAAAAAATTTTAAACTTGAGTTGGTGCTCATTTATATACTTGAGATTATTCTCTATGGTTTTTACCACTTTGGGTTTCCACATTAAAATCTGCTCTCTCTCTCTCTCTCTCTCTCTCTCTCTCTCTCTCTATATATATATATATATATATATATATATATATATATATATATATACTCTCTCTCTCTCTCTATATATATATATATATATATATATATATATATATATATATATTGTGTGGTGTATGTTATTGTTTAAATTTTATTACATATTTTGAATATATGATTAAGTGGTTAAATCAAAACAAATTTGATTAAGATATATATCCTATGCTTAAAAATTGGTATCAGAGTAGGTTCCTTTGGAAAGAGTTTAATAGCTTGAAGTTAGATCAAGGAAAAGCATGATGGCCAAGTAGCTAAAGAAGGAGAATCATGAATTGAATTATGCGGTCAAGGCTCTTAAGGAACATGTGTGTATCTTGGATTCTAAGTTGGCTATAGAAGCAAAATAAAATAAGATGTTTATTTAGGATCTTAAGAATTAACTAGAGGTCACAAATTCAAGTTTGAAATCAAGAGAAGAAGAGTGTAATCAGTTGAAGGTTGAGTTAGGTTATTTAAAGGATAATCATGAGAAGATCATAATCTAGGTTAATTAAGATCATGAAATATCAGTGCAAGGTAAGAAGGATGCAAGTTTTAAAGGTAAATTAAAGAATCTAATCAGGTAGCCCAATGCTTTCAAGTTTTAAAATTATTTTCATGGCCATTGTTTTGTTTGTCATCATGTTGGTCATAGGGAAAGAGATTATATGAGGAGAAGAAATCAGTCAAAGGGAAATCTCAGTCACATTCAAGTAAAAGGTATGAGAAATTTTGTTTGCTTTTGTTGTCATAATGTTGGACATATTGCTAAATTATGTCAAAATAGAGTAAATAGATCTTTAATATATGTCAAAGGATATAGAGCACCTAGAAGGTATGAGAAGAGCCAAATTTAGGTTTTGAGACCTAATACATTAAAATTTAATCAAGTTGAGTTTAAGAGTGAGAATAAATTACTTACTACAATGGATAAATAATTAGATAAGAATAATTGTAAAGAATCTCTTATTACATTTGAGCATGAGTCTTGTCAAGATAAGAGAATTTAAAGAGTTGAGAAGATGAACGACATCATGAATATTGAGGTTAGTAAGTCAAATAAGGTAGACATCATTAAAAAAATTATATGAGAAAGACACAAGAAGATCAAAGAAGTAACAAAGGAGATGTGGGAATCTCTTGAGATTATATTCTAGGACCTTTTGTGTGGGGTGTCTCTTTTAGGCTTCAAGGAGACAATTTTAAGAAAAATTGAAGCATGATGGATGATATTGGGTCTTAGCTATGTTGCATGACAAGAAGATAATTTGACAAATTAATTTGTATATCAGTTGAGGGAGAGATAAGTGTAAGATCTAGGATAGACTTTACCATTGATGTCAAAAGGGAGAAAAATAGAAACAAGTTTAGAAATAGGTACAAAAATAGGTATAGGTAATAGGTACAAGTTTAGGAAACAAGATGTTATATTAAGGGGGAGTTAATGTATATTTTCAATTGGTTTAGTTTATAGGTCTCAATTTTAGGTTGGCATGTGTAGTACATGTTTTCAAAATTGGTGATAGTTTTAGGTTTCCATCAAAGACAAAGGGGCTATTATTGGAAATATTTTCATTGATATCAAATTAGAATTTAATGTCTACAGGTGTTTTTAATTTTTATATCTTGGCTAAAGTGTGTTAATATTAATGAATATATTTTTGGTTTGATAAAGACAAAAGAGGTTCCATGAGGAAGTTGAAGAGTCATAAGTAAAGACAAAAAATAAAAAGGACACATTTCTCCATGAAGGTTCACCCTGAGGAATCCAAAGAGTCATCAGTAAAGATAAAAGAGGAAAAAGATGCATTTCTCCATGAAGGATCACCTTGAGGAATTTGAAGAGTCACCAGGTAAAGACAAAGAAAGAATTTAAAGGGTCATGCAAGGGTGAATGCCAAAGGTCATATGGAATTCTATAAAAGGTGTCTTGGGAAGCCATTTAGATATATGGAAGCGAGTGATTTTATCTAGCTAAGAAGAGCAAAATAAAGTAGAGAAAAGAGAAGAGATATTGTAGAGTGCTATCATTTGTTGAAAAAGAAACATTGAGAGATAGTGGTGTTTTATACACAAGAGGGGTTGATGTTCCTATGGATGGGTGCTCATGAATCATTAATGTGTTGGTTCTCAACAAAGGGGTTATTTATCTTACAAGTTAGTGCTTGCAAACTGTTTAAACTTGATTTGGTGCTCATTTATATATTTGAGATTGTTCTTTATGGTTTTTCCCACTTTAGGTTTCCACATTAAAATCTGGTGTCTTTCTCTCTATTATGTGGTGTGTGTTATTGCTTTCAATTTTATTGAATATCTTGAATGCATGATTAAGTGGTTAAATCAAAAGTAATTTGATTAAGTAAAATATATATCCCATGTTTAAATCTTATCAGACCTATAGGGTATTTTATCATCATCATGACCTTCATCATGCTCTTCATCATCCTTATCCTTATACTTATGAGGGAATTTTTTAGAAAAGTGTCCAATCTCTCCATAATTAAAGCATTTAAAAGGAAATTTTACCTAGTGTTTACCTGAGCCTATCTTCAACTTTTTTGCAAATATAGTTATCAACTCATCATAATCAATATTAGATTCATCATTATATTTGACTTTATTACCTTGTGATTTCTTCTCCTTTCACTTATTTTCTTACTTGAATGTATCTTCATTATTTTTAGGTCTTCCTTCACTTTCCCTCATCTCATAGGTTGTTAGGGTGCCATGAAGTCCATCCATCTCTAGTTTGTCTAGATCTTGCATCTCTTTAATAACAAATACCTTAGACTAAAATTTTAGAATTAGAGATCTCAAAATATTTTGAAAAATAGTAGACTCTTTCAACTCTTCACCTAGACCTCTTATGATTTTTACCACTTCAACAACCCTCAACAAGTAGGCTATAATGGTCTCATCTTCATTAATTTTTAGGCTTTCAAATTATCTTTTATGGGTTTATAACTTGGTCAATTTAACCTTGGATTTTACCTCATGAATAATATTCAACTCATCACACATTTATTTGGTAGGCATAAAATGTATGACCTTCACAAGTTTTACCTCTAATAGACCACACATAATACCATTCATTGCTTTTGAGTTATTATCACTAGCCTTATTGCCTACAACATCTATAGGAGGAATAGGGGGTACATTATATCCATCCAAGACTAATTTATAAACATCATGACCTTTATACATTTGATATGTTCTTATATTTACACTATAATATCATAATTATATCCATTAAACAATGTATCCTTGATTATATAAAACCCACCTTATGCTTAACTGGCCATCTTTGCTTACTTAGAATCTCCTTTAGGTTATTAGGCCTAATTTAAAGGACCTATTATGATACCAAAATTTATAATTATAACTATTTAGAGGTGAGTTTTTAATCATTTATCTTAAAATATTCCTTTAATTTCACTTAACATTCATGAATCATTCATTCACTTACATGTAACAATCAATGCATACACTATCATCTATGAATGCAAAAAACATTATAGCATAAGATATATGTCAGAAACCCTCTTATGGGATAAAAAAATTGATGAATATCTTAGAATATAGTCATATAATAAATTAAACAAACTTTTAGTGAGGCACCAACCCCACAAGGAACACCAACCCCACAAGGAGCACCAACCCCTCACTAGTCAAAAACCAACTCAACTAATCCTTTAGCAAGCTTCAACTAACAACGAGGCTCCAACCCCTTAGGTAACCTAGAACCAAATAAAATATTTTGAATATTTTATCAAACTTGGACACATATTTATTAATCAACTAAATATGACAACCTTATTTTTCTCTTCTCACTCTTCTATCTCTCTCAAATGGCCTATTAGGCCTTCTCACTCAACGAGCCCTTTCCTTGGAAAAATTATGTCAAGTAACCTTGGTCAAAACCTATATAAACATAGTTATATATTAATTTAATATTTATCACACATATATTATTATATTAAATATCTTTACCTTCTTTCAAAAACTCTATATCATTCACTCATAGGCTCAATTATCTAACTAGTCAAATTAGGCCTATTAGGCCTTATCTTTATACTTGACTCTTGATATTACACATATTGTTCATAAAATAGCCTCATCATACTTATATAAACCTTATAATATATTAAGAAACATGTTTTAAAAGTTAAAAAAACCACCAAATAGGTATGTCATTACCCTTAAGAGCCAAAACCACCATTAGGCCTAATAGAGACCTATTGCAATTAGGCCTTCTCTAAGCACATGTTTTACTTAGGCCTCCTTGGAGAAATTTTTGCATTAAAAAAATATTAAAATATTAAAATTAAAATTTAATATTTCCATAATAATCTATAATTATGTCCCCAATACCATTTATCTCATTTTCACACTTTGAATCACATAATTAGGTCTACTCACAAATAGGCCTTCTCACTACCAAAAAGTTTATCTTAAAAATATGATGCATAAAACCAAATTTTCCACATAACAAAAAAAAATCACATTTATATAATATAAATTACCTCAAGTTCAACATAATTTTCATTATAATTCATCAAATATGTCAATGGACCTCAAACTGATCAATTTTATAAGCTCACGTAGAACTACACACAGGCTCCAAAAACCTGTTCAAGAACATTTGAATTTTAAAACCTTCATAAGAGTTTATAATTAATAAAAATGTGTTAAAATCAATATATTATACCTATATAAAAACTCTATTTTCCTTTTATTCTTCAAAATAATGCAAAAACACTCAGGAACAACATTATCACTCAAACAGAGAAAACTACATGTAGCATCAAAAACATAGTCAAGAAGGTCAAGTCTTAGAAAACCTATGGGAAAACTTTTATGTTATTAAAATGAATTTAAATTAAAATTAATAATAATAATATCATATTTTAAAATATATATTACAATGTTTAATATCCATATTGGTCTTACAGACTAATCTCATATCTTCACCCTACATAGACTTCGTTGTGTTATATAAATCACTTTGAGAATAAATTTTAGCATGTTTAAGAGAATAATAAACACTTATAAACCATTGGGATATTATTTATAGGTATTTAAAAATTATCCAATACATTTTTATCCATCCCTAATCCTCTAAAACTAATTCATAATCTCATTCTCATTCTTTCCTAGTTTTCTCACTATCTCACTCATTAGGCCTATTTAGCGATAGGTCAACTTACATGACCAATTTAAAAAAAATTAGGTATAAAAAATGATTATAAACTTACATGGTCAAAAAATAAAATTCTCACATATCATCCTCCATCTATTTTCATGCTTTGACTTGGTCAACCCTTCCTACGACATCAAAATTTTGAGAAATAAGGGGTTTACGATAGTTTCTACTCACTATCATGACAAAAAAAAACCACATATATAAACTCAAAATATTCCTTTACATGTTAAAAATAGAAAACTAGGTCAAAAAAATCATTATTATTTATAACCAACAATATCTTTTCTATCAGATCATTATGAGGGTTTTGACTAGTTCTTCTTAGTAATTATTCATAAAATATTGACCCTCAACTCCAAAACCAATTATAGGAAAATAAATATAGGTATCTTCCAAAAATTACATTATATACTTAGTATCTCATGCAAATTTTGTGCATGCCAATGAGCATAACAAATTCCTTCTCAGGTCTGTAATACCCCATTTTGTTCACATAGAAAACCTTGCCAAAAATTTGCATGCTTTCTCCTTTAGGATATGAACTAAAACTTGTTAAAAAAATTAACACAAGATATCAGTCCTCTATAATTTCTCTCAATATCTTTGGCACCTTAATAAATGATCTTGACCCCTCATTAGGCCACACTAGATCTCTTTACTCACTAGGCCTTGAACTGCTAGTTATACTAAAACAATGATCACACTTTGAAACTAATTAAAATTCTCAAAATAAATCATCCACATGTAAAAATAACTCATATAATTCTCACATACTTTGAAACTACTTCAAACAAGTCTCATATTTCTTAACTCATCATGTTATCAGGGCTATACCTTCTCACTAGGTCTTCATGTGAGGACTAAGCCTCAAGACATGACCTTGAAACTCCTATGAAGGATTATTTTCCTCTTTATCATGTTTAAAAATATGTTTTCACTCTCTTATACCTTTTACCATGATCCTAAATTTTATAATCCAACAACCTCAGAGTAATTACCAGATTGTCTTCAAATTCTCTCTCATCATGAGACTTCTTTGAGACATATCATCTCACCATGTGTAGCATCAACTTTGATCTTGAAATAGATAAAATATATCTTGAATTTGAAATAAATGACAACAAAAATTATTAAAAATTAAAAATAGGAACATACCTCAACATACTTTGAAGAACCTAATGATTTCTAGCTCATTCCTAAAGATGAGGACCTAGAATTTCATAAGCAAAAGTACCCCCATATTTAGAAGATTATTTAGAACATGAATTATAAGGTAAAATGACTAGGAAGAGATGAATAAGGTATGATATAACCTATAAGTGTTTATTAAGACCCAAAACATCTTGGCTTAGGGTATAAATCTCTAGGTATTGACCTAAAAACTATCATTATGGATACTTCTTCAGTTCTTAAAGAGTCTACTTCTAACAAATAAGTTGAGATGGGATCCATTTATAGTCTTTAAAAATACTTGGCTACCACTTATATCTTCCCTAACACTACCATCTCCACTATCAACATTTCCCTCTATTGTCCCACACTCATAAACTAGGATCAAAATAATTAGCTTTATTTTGATATATTCTAGAATGATGAGGCTGTTATTGAATATTTGGGAGATAGATATTTTATTCCATTAGGATACCACAAGAAATAATTCTCTATAAATATAAATTATTTTGCATATTTTGGAGAGAAACAAGTGTCTCTAAATCAAATCAAGGAAGAAGATGTGAATAAAATTACTACTCTCCAAAAACAAAAGAAATATAGTTAACTCTTGATGAAAAAGAGTCTTATCTAGAATTATATGTAGAGATCCGATAAGAATTCACTTCAAGATAGGACTTAACACCACCCCAAAAATAGCTATAGGACCAGTCACCTTCTCTTGTTGAGGAGGTTATAGAAGTGAATATTGAAATAGATGAAAGTCTAAAAATATTAAAACTAGGGGAAATTCTCACATCTAAAGAGAAATAAATCCTCATTGATATTCTCAAGGAATATATAGATGTATTCACATGGAGTTATTTACACATGCCTAGGGTAGATCTAAATTTGGTGGTGCATCATTTATTTGTTCATCTAAATGTTAAACTGGTTAATTAGAAACTTCACAAAAGGCATCTTGAGGTGGCCCTTTTGTTTAAAGAAGAGCTACAAAAATTCTTGGAAGCTAGGCTTATTTGACCAATTGACTACTCTGAGTGGATATATAATATTGTCCCTATGGCCAAACCACAGGGAGGAATTAGAATCTATACTAACTTCTAATACTTAAATAAGGCATGTCCCAAAGATTACTTTCCCTTACCTAATATCAACATGATCATGGAATCTATTATAAGGTATGAAATGCTCTCCTTCATGGATGGTTTCTATAGCTATAATCAAATTAAAAATTCTCCCAAGGATCAACATAAAATTTTATTTATCACTCCATGGGGGACCTTTTTCTATCAAGAAATGCCTTTTAGTATTAAAAATGTGGGAGATACATACCAAATGGATATTACAATAAAATTACATAATATGATGCATGATGTTGTAGAATATTACATGGATGATATACTGGGAAAGTCTAAGCTTCTATCAGAACATCTAATGGTTCTACAAAGAATTTTTGAGAAGCTTAGAGAATACAAGGTCAGGCTAAACCCTAAGAAATGTGTATTAGAAGTCATATCAATAAAAAAAAATTGGGTTCATAGTCTCTATGTTAATAATTAAAGTAGATCCTACAAAATTAAAAGCTATTATTAAAATTATTCCTCCTAAGAACCTAAAGTAGTTAATAATCCTTCAAGGAAAACTATAGGCCATCCATCGGTTTATCTCATAATTGGTAGATAAATGTCATCCCTTCACCCATCTCTTAAAGAAGGGGGTTCATTTTGGCTAGAACTTAAAATGTCAATAGGCTTTTTAGAATCTAAAGTAATATTTGGTGAAACCTCTAGTTTTATCATCACCTATCTTCGGAAGGTTATTAATCTTGTATATCTTTGCTACACCTTATGATATAGGGACCTTAATAGCTTAGCATAATGACAAGGGTAAATAAAGATCAATTTATTATCTAAGTATAACTTTACTTTAATCTCATATGAGCTCAATTATACCCCTATTGAAAAAAATTACTTGATCCTCACCTCTCAAAAACTCAGACATTATATGTTAAATAACCAAGTAAAGCTCATAGATTAGGTTGATCCCCTCAAGTACATGCTATCTAAATTATCTTTAACTAGTATAATGGCCAAATGGATCATGTTACTAGGTGAATTTTATATTTAGTGTCTAAATCAAAAGGCCATTAAAGGATAAGACATTGTATATTAACTTGAAGCATCACCCATAGTAGACACTAAACCATTAATCAAGCCTTCTTGGATGAGTCTATATTTTATACTAAAGAATCAAACAACAGGAAGCTATATTTTGATAGCTCTTTCACTATGCATGGGTTAGGAGTGGGAAATTTTTTTATAACCCTAGAAGGTGACATAATCCCAAAATCCTTTTGAATCACTTTCCTATACACAAATAACATTATTGATTATGAGGCATTAGTTTTCAAACTACAAGCCATATAATGGAATATCAAACATCTTTATTATTTGGTTATTTTCAATTTATTATAAAATAGGTGAACAAAGAGTTATAGACAAAATATGATAATTTACTTACCTATAAATAATTAGTGGACCAATTAAATAAAAAAATTCATCCGATAATGTTTAAATAGGTTCTTAGGGGGAGTAATAAAGCCACCAACTCAATGGCCACTATTGGTTCTTTGATAGATCTAGAATATGTACTTGAAGTCAACTTTCTAATCAAACAATTATTACTGCCAACTCATCAATCAATGGATCATTATTAAATTTTTGATATATTTGATCTATATACCCTAGTATTAGGATATTTATACCTACCTCCATGACAACATACTACCACCAAACCTCAATCATAACTAATGAAAAGCCTTCATTCATCACACATCCTATTATGCCATCCTTGGTAGCATCCTCTATCAACAAGGCTATGATGGGACCTTGTTGAGATGCTTGACATTAGAGGATTCTATTATTAAAATCAAGGAGGTCTATGATGGTATTTATGGTGATCATGTCAGTGGGATGTCCCTATCTAAGAAGTTACTCTAAATTATATATTATTGGTCCATAATGGATTATGATGCCTAACAATATGTGCTTAATGTGTAGCTTATCAGAAGCATGGTAATCTCATTCATGCCCCCACATAAGAGCTACAACCTATAATAATTCAATTTCCATTTTCCATATGGGTAATAGACCCCACTGGAAAGATTAATCCTACATAATCTGATGGACATAAATTCATAATTATAGCTACAGAGTATTTTACCAAATGGGTCAAAGTAAGGCCACTAATTTATAACACAAGTGTAAAAATATCAAAATTCATTCTAAATCAGATTATTTTCCAACTTAGAATCCATGCCAAAATTATATTATATAATGGTAAATCCTTCAAAAATCAAGAATTCAAACACTTGTGCAATAGTTATCATATTGAGTAGCATTTCTCTACACCCTACTATCCATAAGGTAATGAATAGGTAGAAGTCACCAATAAAACACTTATAAAAATACTCAAGAAAACTATTATGATGATAGTATTAATTACAATTCATAATTATATCCAGCTCTTTGGTCTTATATAACTAGCATCAAAATAGCTACTAGGGCCACTCCATATTCTTTAGTCTATGGGACAAAATCAATCTTGCATGTTTAAGTTGAGCTCCCCTCCTTATGAATATATTTACAGGGCATGATTAATTATCATAATTTTAGATAATGAAGGTTAAAAGAGATTTAGTTTTTAGATGAAAGGCATCAAAATGCCTTAGAATATTTTAGGTCATATCACAATAAACTTAAGGGCCAATATTGTAAAAATATCCAATATAGATAATTTGAAGTTGGTGACCTAGTCCTAAAAGAGAATTAAAAAACACCAATGCAAAGAAAGAAATGAAAGGTATATTTAAAACAAATTGGGTTGGGCCCTGTGTTATTATTGTAAAATTTGGATCAAGAGCCTAAAATTTAGCCATATTAAATGGTGATGAACTTGATGATCCCATGAATATTATGAATTTGAAGCATTTTATACTTAAAGGGCTCCAAATAACCTCTATTTATGAGTTCTCACTCTTGGGGTAACATCAATCCATTATCATTCCACTTATTCCATCTTTCCATTCCATCACATCACTTTCACATGACTCTGATGTTGATAGTGGGTATATAATATATGCTTGGGAAAAATTAGGAGATATAAATTCTAAAATTAGGGTAAATCATCACTAAAAGTGTGAAGAGGATATTTATTTATGATTCATCTGGAATGTTTAATCCACTTTCAAACATATATTCATTCCATCCTAATACATATCCCAATCACATCATCCTCGATGACTCTTCTTCCTATCATCCTCAATTGCATCCACATTCATCTCTCCTCATTTATTCCTTAAGTACAAATTTGAATATAACCAATAACCTCATCGCTAAAGAAGGGTCATATAATATTCCTAATTTAAGATCTATAATAGGATTTGTAACCAAATCTTGATCATTTAATTTAGATCCTAAGATTGATGTTATAACTGGTTTTTTATCCTTGTCTCACCTACGTAGATTTTTTTGGGCATAATTTACCCTTGTAAATATCCATTTAGCCATATCCCTAAAGTTGGATTGTACATATTTATCATTATTATATGTCTTTCCTAGACTTTTATATTATGTTTTCAAAAACAAAGAAATCATTTTTACCTTATCATTAAGTCTTTTAGGGCTTTAATCATATTGTAAATAATACTATTATTGTTCCTTTTTTTACAATCTTTAGATGTCAAAAGTCATTTGAGTCATTTTTAGGTCATCTTAATAGGATCTAATATGTATATACTTAGACATCATGTTGTATGTGTTTATTTTATATATTATTATGTCAAAAAATTTATCATAATCATGTTATCTTATCTTCTCAAGTGATAGTCTTTGTACATATTTTGTAGTATTCTTTATATATGTGTGTGTTATCTTCTCACAAGTCAACATATATATCTACATGTAAATAATTTCATTAATATATTTTATTAATAATCATTGGGTCATATAAATATTTTTATTATCTTTTAAGTGTTAGTCAATAATGTTGTGTTGATTGTCTTGTTTTGTCTCTTTACTTGTTAAATTTTGATAAATGGAGTGAGGATGGACTTAAGTGACTACCCAACTTAGGAATTGGGAATTCCACTAAATAGAGTTATTACTCAAAGTCTCCATGCACTTTGAGTCAAATATTACCTTGACTATCCTCATGTCATGGGTATACTTATAATATGACTGATACATCTAGATCACTTATATCTAGGTGGCCTCCTAGTAGGTTGATGTATGGACTGGGAGGAACTAGCTCTAAAATTTAGGGCATGTTGATATGTTGGGATTTATCCCTCATACAATACTTTTAGTATTGAGCCTCTCATTTTAGCTAACCTATCTATCTCATCACAATCCCCATACCATATTAATCTAATAAAATATGAACCTCTTCTATGGCCTTCTTGGCCACCTATAACTTTGCCTCTTTCTCCCTTAGCCTCGATTAAATTTTTACAATCTTCCCCCATAAGGATGTTATCTATTTATCCTAGCTATGAATCTAACTATAGAGTATAGTTGTTTTTCCATCTTGAGCATGTCTCTGACTTAGATTCCCCTATAAGGCTACCACCTTTCCCATCAATCTTATAAATTATCTAAGTATGACCACTATCAGGCTATCCCTTTGAATGATTTATCTCTATAAATCATCCACCATCCTTTCTTACTTAGTCAAGATACCTACAACCTCTATTGGTCAGGCCTATACCTCTATCTTTAACCTATTTAATAATGTTTGATCATCCTCAATTAGAGGTGGCTTAGATGGCCATGTATCATTTATACCCACTCTCCTTCTTTCTTAACCTCCACCTTTTCCTAGTCTTCATCCTAAACTCCTTGATCCCCACTATCAATCACCATAACATCTATCCCTACCTGCTCATCCTACTGAACCTATGCCTAGGGTTGTGGCCTCTATGTTCATATCCTCCTAAATAATCTCATACCTATAAACATATTCATAATCCCCATCCTCACTGATATCAATCATATAAGCAATCTATAAGTTCATCTCAAGGCCCACCACCCTGTATATGCTATGGTCACTCTTGAATAAGCTATGAGAGTTTGATAATCCCATATAATAAGGATAATGCTCTCATAATCCATCATTGCTACTGATCTATCAAATTTAGTCCCCTACTATGACCTCTTTATATCACTATGAGAAAACAAATTATCATCTATTATAACATATTGATGCCTCCCAAACTGTTGTTACACCCAATCAAGCCTATATCTCTCAATGATTAGTTGTGTTAGCTAGTCAAATAGAACTCTATGAACATAAATTGTATCCACATATATTTTCAAACTTTATCAATTAATAATGCTTTATATCTTGAAGGAACCCATTGAGTCTCAATCTCTCTTAGTGCACACCTTAAAGGATGCACTGAGAAAGGGGTGGGCTAACCATTGTTACTTCACAATATTGTTGTCCCTTTTTTCCACTTGTTATTTATATCCTTATCTCCTAAAAACCATTCTGATAAGCTTTGCCTCCTATTTTTCACCCTTCTCTAGTAATTTTTCACCTTCATTATCCCTTTCCCTAACCTAAACCCCTTTTTGGTAGTTTACATGACATAGTCGACCACATTGACCTTGTATTTTTATTAACAAAGCTTATTAGGGACTAGGTCAGCCCATGGCTGACCTAGTTCATGATCTAGTTTATTTTTGTTAATTAAAATACTAGGTTAATTAGGTCAATCTTGCTAGCCTAAACTTTTAAAGGTGTTTAGGGTTAGATATGCTTATATAAACACATGCATTTTTACATTCTTGAAGACAAGAATAAGTAAGATATATTATGAATCTACTTATCCACCATTCTAATTGAGGAGAAAACTTAAGGTTTCATAACTTTTTTAGAGATATAGATCTTATATTATGGATAAATGTTTTATATGAATTAATAGGTTGTATATCCTAGATCTAATTATCCTTGTCATCCTTACATACCAAAAAAACCTCTTGCAAAAACACCTTAGCTAAGGGAGAGATTGAGGCTCGATAGGGTCATCTTCAAAGGTAAGTATTCCTAACTTTGTTCCTCCTTTTGTAAGAGTAGATAGATATGAATTTTCACTTATCTTCTATACATTATAATTCTATATACATTAATGTGAGTATATGTATCATATGCATATTTACTTTTAATTTTTATTACCCCTACTTTGTGCCAAAAAATTTGGTGAACACTAGATTAAAATTTTACTTTACTTGGTATTAGTTAAGTGAATATGAAAACATAAGACCTAGTTAGGGTTACTATCTAGTTTTTCTTGACTGGAGGATTTAGAACCCTCCCTAGTGATATTATTATGGTAAGAGATCCTTTGTCTAGGTCTAGTAGATCCATATTTGTCATGACCTCGATTGTCTAATGTATCCCCAATCAGAAGTGTAAGTAGGATTTATCTTCTCTGAGCTAGGATTGATTTGTATATCTATTAAATTTTCCATTGCATACATTCTAATGAATCTAATGTGAATCTAAAACTTTTAGGTTTTATTTCATGCTTTCATTTTTATCATTTCATTATTTTTCTATATTTACGATACTATGTTGAATTATCTAGTTTAGTTCTAAATTTTGTGCACATGTTTAACACATGGTTATATCAAAATAAATTTATCCTTTATATTTAGTTATTTATCAAATACAAGTTACTAGATTAGATAGGTTTACATAATACACTTTTTTAGTCCTAAATAACAAACTATGTCAAATAGGTCAACTTAGTCTTTTAGTCATCATCCAGATCAATAACTAGGTTGAATAAGTCAACTTAGTCCTTCAATCAACATCTAGATCAATACATTAAGTTGAACATGTCAACTTAGTCTCTCAGTCAGCATCCAAATCAATAAACTAAGTTAAATATGTTTAATTATTTATCTTATTTTGCTCCAGTACATAAGGTTTTGTAAAACTAGGTTGAACTAGTTGATATAGTTTGTATAATTTGAAAGTAGCATTTAAGGCACTTTAATAGAAATTTTTTAATCTTAATCATATTTTAAAACCCCAAGGTCATTCTCTTTATATCTCTATCAATTTATTACTTCATTATATTTCTATTTTGTTCATTTTTGTGGTCTTTAAAATGTAACCCTGCAACAAACTAAATTGACTTCGTTGACTTAGTTTTGTAGCCTATCTTCTATCTAAAAGACTAAGTCAACCTAATCAACTCTATTTCTAAAGACTCTTGGTTCCACAGAATAGTAGGGACCCAATCAACTCTATTCTATACTATTTTCATATACTGTTCTTTGAGTTGACTTTGTAATATTCTAAATTTTGGAATTAACAATTATTTTTTAGTAATTAATTCACACTTTCACTTTCTATTATTTGCATTCTTAAAGAAGCTCACATAGTCTAATTAGGTGGTTTTTTAAATTATCATTTAGTTAAACTATTTTCTCTTTTTTAAAACACTACCAAATCAAATAATATTCAAAACACATTTAACATTTGTCTTACCAAGGCCTACCTACTTATATTTCATCACCAAGGGGGAAGTCAACTTGGTTTTTTGGCTAAGTATAAACATGTGATTAATGGTATATATTGGAAAATCACCCAACACCCTTATCACTATGGGATTATGAAGTAAGGGGGTAGGACCTAATACCAAGCTAATACCATTACTAACACATATCCATTTTAGCCTAAAACATCCTGAAACCATTCATAGATTGATTTTTAGTTCCCTAATTTCAGCCAACTTCCCTATCACACTTAAAAAAACACTTTATAATTATCTAATAACACTCAAGATGACCATGTAGTTATCATTTAATTTTTATTTGAATACTTTCTCTCTAATCATTGTGTGTTGTATCACAAAAAAATGAATTGGTCAGCCCTGGTGTAAGGTTTTGTGTTGTGCACCCCAATTAAATCACTCATATTGATCGAATTGTTTACTTGTGGTTCCATTTCTTGCTTCAATCATATTGAAAATATTTCCTTATTTTAACATATTATTTTTCCATCTAGTATAGTTTTTTACAAACTATGTTTTCCCCTATATGTAATATAGAGTCAACTTATATGACGTTGTATCCCTTTTTGCTAGTCAGGCTATAGTATTAAGTTGACCTAGTCAGCCCTATACCCTTATCTACCTCTTGGATTACAATACCAAGTTGACCTAATCAACCCTATATCCTTATCTACCTTCTATCAGTAGTACATAGTTAACTTAGTTGACTCTATACTCTTCTCAACCCCCTTTTCAACCATACATAGTTGACCTTATATCTGATTATCACTCTAGTTCTCTATCTAGCTGACTTAATTCTCTATCCGACCGACTTATCTATTTGTATCTCATGCTTCCCACTTATCACCCTTTTCCTTTCCTCAAAGCATCATGAAATACCCTAGTATAATCTTCTTGGACAACCTAAAACCATTTAGAGATAATATGGTGTGTTTTTTTCTTCTAATATTTTCTTCCTATCTTTAGCCTTTAGGGCATCTTGAGATTCCCATACACACATTACTCTATCCTTTGGGTCATCTTAGGATGCCTACCCACATATCCTTTTATACTTTTGGTAATTTTTTGATGTCCATCCCTACATCCAATCACCCATTGGGGCATCTTAAGATGCCCACTCTTATTCTACATGGCATGAGACCAAACTAATTCAACTTCAATAAACCTTCTGAGACACAATCTTGTCTCTCACATGCTCATCCTTCATATAGATGTTAGTTTATAATCCTTCCCTTTATTTCATGATTTCTATATTCTATCTATCTAACACTTTTTGTAGGATACTTACATAGGTCTCACCCTCTACAGTAGTTCTCTCTTTTCACAAACCTTAGTCCTTCCTTTTGGTCTTTTGGTTTCCCCTTTGTTATGAGTTGCATTGTAAAACCATGTATAAGACCTTAAATTCCTCATAAAATCACCAAAATTTCATTTCTTATCTAAAATGTGTTTTGTAATGGTTATAAGTTTTTTTAATCTTTGTTTTCACCTTTGGCTTTTTACTGCTTTTAATAGATGAAATTTTCATAACAATTTATGCTAACATGTTTTCCTCTATTTCCATCATTATTATGATAAGTAATCACACCTTACTATTATTATATCCCTTTTTATCCCTTTGTCACATTTTTTTTTGTTTTGAAGTAATTCAAATTATTTTATGTCTCACTCATCTTGATTTCCTTTCCTTCCACTCCATATGGGATAAAACAAGGTCAAAGTAAAGATAGTACTTTTATTCTACCTAAATATAAGAGACTCTTAAACACCATGCTCTCTAAGGTCTCTATCTTAGCAACCAAGTCCTACGTATTCAAATCAAAGACATCTTTAGCATTCATGTTTGGTTTTACAAATCTGTATGGAGGAAGAATATAAAAAGACATCAATAAAGTTAAAATCTAAATAATACAAATTCCAAAAGTCAAAATCACACTAAAATACATGACTCCAATTACATCTCCAATTAAATCTCAAACTTCATACTTGGCTTCACAATAGAGCTAGGATCCATTGGGGTATAGTAGGCCAGTAGATTAGAATAGGAGAATTCAATAAACTCTATGGTGATACCTACTTTCTCATGCAAGTACCCAATATTCATAGTAGGCTGAAAACTCTATAAGGGGTCCTAAAGAATGGGGAAAAAATTGTGGGAATGTAGTTCCATTTTAATTATCACTTATACAACCTTCATGGGATGATCTACATACTTAATTTATTGACCTAAGACTTGTGTGTCTAGGAAAATTTCTTTAAAATCCTTAAGGTTAAAAGTCCTCTTGTTTTTAAAAACCTAATTTGAGTGTTTTGGATTTGATAAATAGTTATTTTACCTTGGTTCTTCCTTCAAAATGCCCTCCACCCATTTTCATTTTCCCCTTTATAGGCCTAGTGTGATTCTAAAATTATTTTCCCCTCTTCTATACTTCCATTTTGTTCACATCTTAACAACATGCTAGTACTACTTTATTTCAATTTTATCTATCCTTAGAACAAAATAGTATGATTGAGCAACTATGGATTACTTTATTTACACCATAGCTCCACATTTATAGATATGCCTTGATTTTTTTTACCATTTGTTATTTTTTTACCACCCTTTTTTTGGAAACCTAAGTCTATTTCTATTTTCATGTTCTTTTTCCATTGTTGATTGAGGCTAGCTTGTTACTTCTCACTCATCAATGTTTTCCCTTTTATGCACATTTTTCCATTTATGATTATTAAGGATTGTTACTTCTCACTCATCAATGTTGTTTTAAAATTTTCTTTACCCATCTTTATTTAAGTAAGGATTATTACTACTTTTACATTGATGTTTGATTACAATCCTTTTTGACATATATCCTTAGTTTGACTTGGTGAGTTTGCCTTTCTTACTTAACATTTACTTGTTTGAGTTTTTTGATCTTTAATAGCCTTGGATTTTTGGTTACCCTATTTACTCTAAATTTTGACTTGGTCATTTAGTTTAACATAGCACTTATCATCCCATCTTGCTAAATTTCAAACTTTATACACAAAGTTTTGAAGGTGAAATGTGTATACACATAATATTTTCAAACTTTATCAATTATTGATGCTTTCTATCTTTCAAGAACCTATCAAGTCTCAATCTCTCTAAGTGCATGCCTTAAAAGGTGCACTAGGAAAGGGGTGGGAAGACCATTGGTGCTTGCAAGATTGTTTTCACTTTCTTCCATTTTCTATCTACACACTGGTCTCTTGAAAACCATTCCCCTAAGATTTGCCTCCTATTTTTCACCCTCCTCTAGTCATTTTTCACCTTCATTAGCCCTTTCCATATCCTAAACCCCCTTTTGGTAGTTTTCATGACATAGTCAATCACATCAACCTTGTATTGTTGTTGACAAAGGTTATTAGGGACTAAGTCAGCCCATGGCCAACCTAGTTCATGATCTAGTTTATTTTTATCAATTACAATACTAGGTCAACAAGGTATACCTTATCTTCCTAGACTTTAAGAAGGGTTTAGGGTTAGATACTCCTATATTAACACATTAATTTCTCCATTATTGAAGAGAATAAGAAGTAATATATATTTTTCATTTACTTTTCCACCATTATACTTAAGGAGCAAGCTTAGGGTTTCATAATTTCTTTAGATATATGGATCTCGTCTTGTGGAGAAGTCTTTTATATGCATTGATAGGTTGTGTAGTCTAGAGATGATTTATACTTATCATCCTTACATACCAAAATAACCTATCGTAAATAAACTTGGACAAGGGAGAGATTGAGGATCAAAGGGTTCACCTTAAAGGTAATTATTCCTAACTTTGTTCTTCCTTTGTAAGAGTATATAGATATCCATTTGCAGTTGTCTTCCATACATTAGGATTTTGTATATATTGACATTAATTTTAATATTTATTACCCACACTTTGTGTCATATGATTTGGTGAGCACTAGATTAGACTTTTACTTTTTATTAGTTTAGTGAATATGAAAACATAGGACCTAGTTAGGGTTACCACATAGTTTTACTTGATTGGAGGATTTGGAACCCTTTCTAGTGATATTTATTATGGTAAGAGATAACTTGTATAGGTCTAGTGTATCCATATTGGTCATAACCCTAATTATCTAATGTATCCCCAATCAAAAGTATAAATAGGATTTATATTCTCTTAGCTAGGATTTATTTGTAGATCTATTGTATTTCCCATTATATACATAAACTAGGTCACATCTACATCCTCAACCCATCCCCACTATACTTATTTATATGATATCCATGTGATCTAATCAACTTTCAGACTATCAAATACCTATCTATAAAATTTCATTTCTCTTGCATGAGACCTCTAAAATCCTAGAATAATATACCATCTCCATACTAAAGCTAGTCAATCTCCTTATATTCTCAAGTGCCCAATGGTCTCTCTATATAAATATGCTCCTAAATTCATATCTATAACAATAAGGATAGACCAAAGCTTGTTTCTTATCTATAGGCACCCATATGAATCTCTTTATATAGATTGGCTAGTACCATAGGACCCCACACAAAAACATGATAATCTTGCACCATGTTAGATACCACATCCCCCAACCCAAGGTGGTACCACTAACCACTTTTGTCTAACAAGAGTATGTTGGTAGTAAGAGACATCACCACAAGTTTTAGCCCCTCAATCATCCCCTCTCTCAAGGATTTTTAAATGTCTATCCTAGAATCATATACTCTAATCTATAATCACCTACATAGTATTTTCATTATCACATTTAAGGTATAATATCACTATTAAATCCTATCACCTCTCATTGATAGTAAAAAATGCACAATACATCCTCTAACATCACTATCATCTCACTAGTCATAAATTAGATTTTGATAATCTCTAAATTTCATCTCTCAACCAAATCTATAATCAATGACATTTCGATCTACACCACTAACATCATCATAATTTAATAGAGGCCCATCATCTCAAGTACTCCATATTTTATTGATGTCAATCGGTGAATCTCATGTAGTACCACTAGATGGCATAACTTGTATGCTAACACTCCTAAGTCCTCCTACACTAACACAAATCCTATCAATCCACCACCCCTATAAATCTATCACATCCTTACTATTCAAGCCCCATCATCATTATTCTAATATATCTATCTTACCCATCCCATCTACCTAACACCTACCTATCTAAACCCCATCTCACTAATTTCACCTAGATCCCTCATATAACCACCAACCCAACCTTCCCCTCTAAATAATGTATCCTATCTAGCTAGTTATCCCTCTTAACTTATTAAGATCTCAAAGATCCAAACTTAGAACAATCTCATGAAAATAATATGTAGATACAATATTTCAACACAAATAATATATTTCACACTTTAATTCTGAATAATTTTCTCTATATTAATCATTCAAGACATAGTACATATTTATAGGAACAACATCCTATAACCTCTCCCAAATATTCTCTCTCATAATTGCTCACACAAATCATATAAATAAGCACATAATGTATTATTATAACAACGTAAACAATATATCCTAACTTATATATCTATTATCATAATATTGTTAATATAACAATATTCTGATATACAAACTTATTAAATATTTTTACCTCTTGATAAATATCAATCATAGTAAATACTAATTTACTTTTAACCTTCTCATAAATACCTAATTTCACCTAATGTGAAAACTATTCCCAACATTCCCCCCATAGTTTTTTCATGGTCTAATATATCTCTATTTTTTATCATAATGTGTTCCACCTCTGTGTGCTCATAACCTTCTATACATACTTGTACCATCGCACATCTCTTTATTCACACTCATCTATAGTTGGTTTTCATAGGTTTATCAATAACCTTCCAAAATGGTTTTCTCAAGTTCACCAATTAACTTACAAATTGGTATTCTCAAGTTCACCATTAACCTTATAGAATAGATTTCTTAGTTTCACCACTAACCTTAAAACATGGTTTTCTCAAGTTTACCACTAACCTTACAACATGGTTTTAATAATTTTACCATTGAACTTGCATCATGATTACTACAATGATTTTAGATTAACATTCTCCAATATAAATATACAAAATCTTTACATGGGAATATAACACATAAGTGAACAGGTAAAACTATTTATTTTCACACATACTGAAAAATAAATGTAACTATCACACAAACTAAAAAACTTAAAATATCACACCATAATAAGTCACTATAGATTAAAATACTCTACATTTTATTTTTGAGTTTCAGTTGTGTGCTCCAAGTTTTGTCCCTATGTGTTTCAATTTTGAGGCAGTGAATTTTTGACACAAAACGTGGGTGCAAGTTTCATTTTGCCTAAATTTTGTCTAAGTATTAAAGTCATGCAAATGCAGCCAAGTGTCATTAGCTAAGACACAATTTATAATTTTTATAAGTTGCACAAAATGTGCCACGTGTCATGTGGTAACTCAGCGGAGTGCGACAAGTGTCGACATCCATGTTTCATGTTTTTTTATGCATTTTTAAAGCTTATTTCAATAAGCTTCTCTCATAATCACACAGAGGGTGCAAAGTGGAAACTATGGAAGGTTTCAATATGTTTTTATAAAAGCAATTGAAGCTACCATGTGTCCCTAACTAAAGCAAGCAGAAGATGCTAAGTGTCAACAATCCAAAATTTCTTCATTTTGTTTCATTATTGAATAAAGACTATGGTGGGCCCCAAGTTAAGCTTCTATAGATGAGCAGAAGCTACCAAGTTTCACCATCCATGTGAATCCCAAATGAGTCCTAAATGTTTCTATAGTGTATCTAAGTCTCAGTGGAGACTGCCACGTGTCACCTCCCACAGGATTTTCAAAAGCTTCTATAGATGAGTGGAAGCCACCACGTGTCACTTATTAAAAATTAGTGGAAAGTGCCACCTATCCTCATTGTATTTTTAAAGCTACTTAGGTGACAAGTGTTGTGGGTCACATTCTCTATAAATTGTTAAAGTTTCAAAGTAGTGGACTGTGACAGATGTCAAAGATGGAACACCCTGATACAAAGACACAGTAAAGAGTATAATGTAGTAAAAAGTGTCATGTGTTTTTTGTAAGTGTCTTGGAAGCTGCCAAGTGTCTTTTTCTAGTGCCTCCTAAATAATGAGATGGTTTCCAAGTGAGGCAAGCAAAAGCTACCAAGTGTCCTCACCTATTTCATAATGAGAAGTGTCACATGTATTTAATTCAGCCAATGAACTTGCAAGGAGACTAAAAATTTCAAATCTAGCAAATATCTTCTATTAAACACTTCTAGTTAAGTAACAAAGATGAAAAAAGTCATGAGTTTTGCCCTTTATAGGTATAATATGACTAGTCTCAACCTTGTCATGAGCTATATCAGTCTTATGCCCAGTCTTCCCAATATGTCACGTCTCATACTCAACCTAATCTCTTTGCCAATCGACCCATTTCCACCTTCAAACAAACACTACTGGGATATGAAAATTATGTATTAGAGCTTGACACTAGAAGTGGATGTGGCCAAGAAATCCCTAATCATGTCATCCATCAAGTGAGAAATGCACTAGATCTGGTTAAGGGTGAATGGGATCCCATTAAAAGAGCCAATTGGCAAAGGCTTACAAATGAGATGTTGGATGTGAGTGGCTTGATTTCATCTTTGGAAGAAAAACTAAGTATTCATGAGAGGCAGCCTTACCAAGTCTATCAACCTTCATATCCACTTCCCCAAGTTTCATATCAGACATACACAGCCCCTACTCATGAGCCAAGTCGAGCCTGTCAAGGTCATTTCCCCAATCATGTTGAGGAAAGTTTTGAAATAGTAAATCTGGAATTTAAGTCCAATATTCATAAATAAATTGAATTGACAAATATTCAAATGCAGTAGTCTATGTTGGCAGCAAGGGAAGTGGAGTCCAAACCCTCACTCCCCCCTCACCTTATAGCCCCATCCCCCCAAAAGGAGATTTCCAATCCTAATATCATGAGAGGGAGTAAAGTTGTTGGGTCATGGAACAACAAGGAGGAGAAAGACATTATCCAAGAGTATGAGGTACAAAATGAGGCTAGTCCCTTTCAAGTCCCTCCTAACCTTCCTCAAGAAGATTCTTGTTTTTCATGGCAGCCTTCATGCACTCCCCACTTCTATGATGATTCCTATGAGCTCCAAGAAAGACTCTTTCAATAAAATATAGTTAAGCAAATTGAGGAATTAGAGGCAAAGGTGAGATTGCTTAGTGAAAGAGAGATAGAGATTTTAGACCTTAGAGAGGAGCCTATGCCAAAAGATACCTCTTCTACCAATCCTCAGGTCTCTCAACATGATGTCTAGATTTTGAGTTGGAAGAGGGAAAATCATGAACCAGCTTGGGACCTTGAAGAAGATAAAATTGTTGCCTCTTCTCAAGGGAAAAGTTTTGATCCCAAGGTCATGAGTTGGAAACAAACAATGGAATCATGGGTAAGAAAGGAGGAGGAGAAAATTTTTGCTCAAAGCCTTGAAGAAGTCGAGGCTGCTCTTACTCATGGTGATGATCAAGTAGAAGATCTTACATTTGAACACACCCCATCTACACCACTCCAGGAGAGCTATCAAGCCACATTTGATATAGATGAAGTGATGGCCAAATGGAAAAAGGAGAATAATTCGATTTTAGCTCAAGGATTGCCTCTTCTCCCACATATGTATAACCATCAGCCTTATATTTCATCCCTTCTTAAAGAGGAACCTTTTTTGGAGGAAGAAAGTAAGGAGGAGTGTGCTCAGTTCATGGCTAGTTTGGGAGATTTCATGAGTGCAGATGAGAAGGAGATCACCATAGGTACACCCTTTGATGAACAAGAGGAAAAGTCACAAGGCTTTGCCTCTATCTTTGATGAGGAAGAGATAATTTTTGACCTTTTTCTCACTTTGCAAGATGCCATAGAGGAGCATGGACACTCCCTTGATCATGTTTTGAATGACTTGTTTGAAGTCATTGGGGTAGGTTACACTATTATTCAAGGAGGCTATGAGTTGGTTACAGGTGGAGAAGGTAGCATTGAGACTCAAATAAATATGTAAAATTGATGTAATCTTTTAAGTTTATCCTTTCGAGAGGTTAGTGAATCTGAAGATGATATTTTTGAAGTCATCAAGGAGGATGATCATGCAATGGAACCCAAGCATGAGGTAGAAGGAGATAATCCAATCAATGATGTATATTAAAGGGCTTATGGTGATGAGCCAACAACCATTGAATTCTTGATGAGACATGCCAGCATGAAGAGCCAACATTCGACAAGCTTCCAAGAGCAAGAAGAGTACATATATGTTGGAAGCATGTTCGATTCTAATCCACTCAGATGTAGGCCAATCAAGGTGGAAAGTAAGAAGAGCAAGTCACCAGAGATCCATCCCATTCAACCACTTGTCTAGCACCATAAGTCTCCTTGCCATGAAGGAGACTTCAAGAATTTTCCCTTTGATCTAGGAGGGAGGCAAATATACCTGGTTAGCTATATTATAGTAAGATAGTTTCCCTTTCCTTATTTCTCTATTTTCCCATTTTTCTTTCCCACTCTTTCTTTTAATAAGTGCTCTTTAAACATGTGGCTGTGGCTCAGAGTCTTTTTTTAAATTTTCAAAACTTTTGACACATTAAATCTCTCTCAAATCTCCAACATTCCCCAAAGTTATGCAGCCATTTCATGACATGTCTAACTCACTGTCCCAAGCAGATTCAATAAGATTTGCTAATGGTTATCCAATTTTAATGCCATTTTCGAGACTTGATGGGTCATTAAATACCCCATGACAAGATTTAAAGCTTAACAGTGTCTCAAACTTTCTTGTATTTGCTAGAAAATACCTGTTACCTACATTTTTAGTTCATAGCAAACCAACTTAGTGAAAGTGCCTTCCCTATTGCAAAGCTCCATACCTATTACCATAGTTCACTATTTCTAAGTATAGATATAGATATGGAGGGAGCATAGTCTTATCAACAAGGGTTTGGGATTTATGAATCCATTGATAAGCTTCTCACATGCAAATCATATGCTTTGGCCCCTGCACAACCCTTAAAGACCTATCTACAGACTAAAATCCTTAAAGTTGGTTATGTAAATGACCTAGCAAAGGTGAAAGATTTTGTAGATAGAATCATGGACCCAATCCTTCAAAAGCCTAGCAAATCTCTAAGAGAAGGGGCACATCAAAGATGTATTTAGAGGGCCAAGAATGGATAATACAAAACATTCACAATGAGGATATGGACTTCCCAAATGGCACAATTCATTGTCCCAAGTGTACATCCGTGCCCTAACTTGGTTGAAATATGGGCCAAATTGTTTCATGCACCCTTAAATACCATACAATAGGGTCCATTCATGTTTCAAATTACACCAAAGGCTATTAGGGACATGTTGGCCCTGTATCATGACAAGAGAGCCATGTTTCCCACCATTGCCAAAATACAAAAAATGTGGGCAAACATCAATAATCAATTGAGGTTTTTAAAATCAGAATTGCAGTTAGGGGATGATGATACCACTATACCAGTACTGCCAACAATGAGATCATAATTTGTATAGGCTATTCAAGAGGCACTATCTATGATGGCATTCATTTTTGTAATGAAAGATGATATAACTGTCTATGAAGAACAAATGGCCATTCTCTTTAGATTGAAAACTATTGACAAGTCTCAGGAGTATCAGCTAGATTTCTTTGAGAAGATTGCATATTCAATGGTTGATCAACTCACCCATTTAAAATCTAAAGGGGTTTTCAGGTATTCCTCTTATCTATTTCACCTCATGTTGTATTAAAATTCTAGCATCTTTTCCCAATACATGCATCTAAATACATATGACCCAAGCTTCGGTCTACATAGGACCATTCCTATGTCTACATGCACACATATCTTGTCCAAAACTAGTGACCCATACAAATTTTGGGAAATTTTTGTTGCCTCTATCTTTTGTCATCTAAGCCTAGAGCCGGTTGAAAATAGATTGACTCCAAGTGTCTCAAGCCTTATGATAAATTGCACTATTCCTTGTGATTACTTTTTTGGATTCCATCATACTATTATTAGAGTCCATGGTTTTAGTGGAGAACTAGTATTGATACCTAATATTTTGACCCTTAGCTTAGCATTTTTAGAGGTCACCAGGCAAGTGTCTATGGTGGATAATGACTATGGCATTGGGAAGAAAAATAAGAAAATGTATGATGTTCCATGGGTAACAAACAACATGGCCCTAGAGGTCAGATATGTTGAGCACGTGTTGCTAAGAAATTTAGCTTTCCTGGGCTTATTTCTAATTAAAGATAAATGGGGATATAACCCAAGTAGTTTCATAACCACATGGGTCAAGAATAACAAGTTCATTGCTAGAATTGTGCATGAGGGCCGTCCCTTTTGGGAAAATAGAAGAAACCCTTAAGAAGATATTATTGATTTATATGTATAATTGATATATTTTCCCTTAGAGGAGGCCAAGCCAAGGGAGACATTTTATGATAAGAAAAAGGATTTTGACCCTAAAATTAAAATGACTTCTAGTTTAAGAAGGGCATTGAAGAACAAAGACTAGAAATTCGAGAAAATAGAAGCCTATTGGAAGTATAGGTAGGAGATTTGTGAGAGTACTTACTCTTTTGGTAATGTAGATTCAGATGAGAAATGGGAGGAACTCTGGGATGAATGTCATTTATCTCTTATCTCTAGCCTTAATACAAGTAAATTACAGACACAGGGTGGAGAGTCAGAAGCTAAAACAAAATCTACTCATACAAGGCAAGCCCTAGGACAAACCTCATCCACAGTCATTATTACTATCTAGCCCTAATATCTTAGTGCCATTGAAAAACAAAAGAGTGTGTTATCTTCACCACCCAAAGCTTCTCCATCAGTGTCAGCCTTTGGGGTTCCCAGTTTTGTACATTCATCACTAACAGTAGTGGTAAATGTTGAAGAGAAGGAATCACAGCTAGAAGAAGAAATGCCAAGGAAACATAAGAGGTTGAAGCTTCAACCTGATACTGAGGAGGAGGTAGAACCCTCATAACACCAATCACTGAGTACATTGGTTGCTCTTTAGGTACATGTTATTTCTCCTTCCTCTTCTTAATCTCTCTCTTATTTTATAGGGGTGATAATCCCATCTAGCCAAATAATATCCCTTGCCACCTCTACTATGCCCATTTCTCATTTTGCCTCACCTATTCATACTCAGGCCACATCATTACCTCATTTTTCCCCCTCTATCTCAAAGAGAGTACCTCCTCAGATTCCCCTTAGCCAAAATTTGGCTATTCCCTATGGCTTATCATAGGGTTATCCTTTTGTGAGTGGGCACATCGCCTCTCCTTCTACCTTCCAAACTCAAGCAGATACTAATAAGAAGGCTAGAGAAGCCCAAATGGAGAAAAAGAGGATGAAAGATAATAAAGATCTGGCTACACCACATATGAGGTCACAATTTGACCCAATCCAGTAGCAACTAATGGTGACCCATTTGTCACCTAATGTGGTCAAACTAAACAATTTGATGTAACCCAAAGATTATATAATGAATGTAGTGGCTATGGATATGTCACTTTTCAATCCACAAGATAGGGTTGAGTTGCTAAATGAATCTACTTCTACTATAGCTATTGATTATTTGAAATTATCAAAGAAGCTATAAAAGATAGAGGCTAATTTAGCTTAGGAGAAAGTAAACTATAGCAGTCTGACTATAGAGATCAAAACCAAGAATAATGAAATAGAGATTCTTAACAAACAGTTTCAACATACTATTTCTTTTCAGACTCACCAGGCTATTTAGGCCCAAAATGATTCTTTGAAAGAGGAGTTGACATAAGAGAAAGCTACAATGACAACCTTAAGGTGGGAAAAGGCAATTTTACAAGAAAAATGTGAGGAAAACTTGCAACAAATCACTCAGTTCCAATAGAATCTATTGAATGAGTATAATAATACCACTATCATACAGGCCCAACTTCAAGCTGAGAAACAAATAACAGAACAATTGACACTTGATTTGGCTAATAGGCCAAAGAATGTAGGAGTTTTGAATCTAGTTAAGGAGCTTTATGTATCAATATGGAAAATAATCTCTGAGGAGATTACTCAGCTCAGACCCTCTCTAATCTTTCTATTAAATGCATAGAAATTATGTGAAAAGGTAGAGACTTCAATTGAAGCCACTATGTCTACTATCTCTTTGAGAGTGTTTGATTCTCAAATGCTGCTGCAAAAGCTATATGATACAACTGATGAAACATTATTATCAGTATGGATTAGTGACAAAATGATTGTTACAAAAAGGGTGAATGAATTTCTCAGTTGTAATTTTGTAGTAATTAATTACAAAGAGCTTCTAGATGTGGTGACAGAGGGAATCAAAGACATGAAGCAACATATTGAAGATCTGGTGTAATCAGGTCTTCCCGCCCCTTTTCTTGATAACAACACTATGTTGATGGTTGATGAGATTAAACCTTTGTTATTAGCCAGGTAAAATGATCAGTCAATTTTATAGGGTTTAACAAATGATTCATCAGTGCTAGAAGTGGAAGCTGTCTTGATTCCCATGTCCCAGCTTGAATTTAAATTAAAGGTGATAGTTCATATTTTGTAGAGGTTTTCGCAAAAGGACATCATCAACCTTGATTTAGCCTTCCATGAATTGCAAAATAAGCAAGGATTATCTAATGCTAAGTGGTCTATTTATTAGATGGCCTTATTGAAGTTATGATTTTTTCCACATTTGATCATGCGAGAGATTGTGGATTCTTTTTTGAGCAGGCTCAAAAATCCTCGGGGTCACCAATAATTGTAGAGTAAAATACTCTACATTTTATTTTTGAGTTTTAGTTGTGTGCTCCAAGTTTTGTCCCTGCATATTTCAATTTTGAGGCAGTGAAGTTTTGACACAGAACGCGGGTGCGAGTTTCATTTTTGCCTAAATTTTGTTTAAGTATCAAAGTCGCATGGAAGCTACCAAGTGTCATCAGCTAAGACACATTTTATAATTTCTATAAGTTGCATGGAACGTGCCATGTGTCATGTGGTAACTCAATAGAGCATGACAAGTGTCGGCATCCATGTTTCATGTTTTTTATGCATTTCAAAAGCTTATTTCAATAAGCTTCTCTCAGAATCATGCGGAGGGTGCCAAGTGGAAATTGTGGAAGGTTTCAATATGTTTTTCTAAAATTAGTGGAAGTTGCCACATGTCCCTAACTAAAGCAAGTGGAAGCCACCAAGTGTCTAAAATCCAAAATTTCTTCATTTTGTTTCATTGTTGAATAAAGACTGTGGTGGGCCCCAGGTTAAGCTTCTATAGATGAGTAGAAGCTTCCAAGTGTCACCATCTGTGTGAATCCCAAATGAGTCCTAAATTTTTCTATAGTGTAGCTAAAGCTCAGTGCAGACTGCCATGTGTCACCTCCCATAGGATTTTCAAAAGCATCTAAAAGCTTCTATAGATGAGTGGAAGCCGCCACGTTTCACTTATTAAAAATTAGTGGAAAGTACCCCCTGTCCCCATTCTCCTTTTGAAGCTACTCAAGTGAGAAGTGTTATGGGTCCCATTCTCTATAAATTGTTAAAGTTTCAAAGTCATGGACTGTGATAGATGTCAAAGATGGAACACCCCGATACAAAGACAAAATAAAGAGTATAATGCAGTGGAAAGTGTTGTGTGTTTTTTGTAAGTGTTGTGGAAGTTACCAAGTGTCTTTTTCTAGTGCCTCCTAAATAATGAGATGGTTTTCAAGTGAGGCAAGTGGAAGCTGCCAAGTGTCCTCACCTATTTCATAGTGAGAAGTGTCACATGTATCTAATTCAACCAATGAACTTGCAGGGAGACTAAACATTTCAAATCTAGCAAATATCTTCTGTTAAACACTTCCAATTAAGTTCCAGTTCGGTTAGGCCATTGGGATTTAAATTATAGAGGGCCAATGTTAGAGATCTAAAAGATATCTTTTGTTAAACACTTCCAATTTAGTTAGAGTTTAGTTAGACCATTGGGTTGGGAACATGTAGGCAATCTAATGTTAGTCTGATGTTATAAATGTGGGTGTAGAGATCATCATGAATAGACATCATCATTAGAAGATAGAGAGAATTTTTTGGGAGAAATTATTATCAAGAAGTTTTATACTTTCTTGATGTGGCCAGTAATATCATTTGCCTTTGTTTTTTTCTTGAGTTTGAAAGTTTGTATAACTGTGCATGTTTTTGTGCCTTTTATGTGATTGGAAAATTAATAAAAAGATGGAGTTTTGTGCCTTTATTGAAATTTTCTATGTCACTGAAAAAATAGTCTAAGTTGTGAGCCTTTGATTCTATTTATTTTCATCTTTTACATTGATCATGCCTTGTTTGCTCTTTAATGTAATTGAATCCTAAAAATAGCTTCACTGTGATTAGAATTAAGGATCGAATTAAACTCAAGCACATCACCATAGTTAGATTTTCTTTCGTTGCATTGGTGTTTTTTGTTTAATTTATATCCTTTTTCCCACAATAATTTAGAGATAAAGAAGAGCTAGCTTCTTTAAAATTTGGAAGTTGTTTCGGGTCACAAGTCCCACATTCCTAAAACTTCCCATTGTTGGTGTTGGAAACAGTGCAATTCTAAGCATCAACAGTCACCACATCATTATGTAGCCCCATAGTTGGTGACTGATAAGGGGTCACTAAAAGACCATAATCTATGTAGCCTCCATCCTCTAGTAATGGATACTACTTACTCAACCTATAAAATATTTATTCTTTAGGTGCTATATGTATTGATTTTCTATCAAACATTGGCATTTTTTTAGTCAAGCATTCTCTGGTTCGGTGTCTACTTCGTATCCTGCTTCAAAATTCTATTGAATTTTGATGTCTTGATTTTTCATATTGTGGGTGTTAGTTTCCAATGATAATACATATGTAAGATAATTTTTTTATTTTTATAATATTTTGATAGTGAATTATTTTTGACATTAACCTAATTCACCTAAATGACAAGACTTAATAACAAGACTTTATTATTGACATTTTGACACTTTTCAACAAAAAACTAAAATAAAAATAATGTGACCTTAAAAATATTTTAAGGACTTCTAATAAACAACTATATAGCATTAATCTATTTAAAACATCATTGAAGTGGAATCAAGACTTTAAATAATCCTAAAAAGTGACTCATTAAAAAAATGTCTAAAAAATGAGACTTTTAAATCAACTAACTTTCTAATATTTAACTCTAAAGACTTTGATATACATATTTAGACTCAAAGTTCATTTAAGTTATTAATGATAAAACTTTATTATAATGTAAAAAATTTACTATTAAATTTACCTTAATAAACGTCTAAATGAACTCCTAATATTGTTTTGACTTTTTGAAAAATAAACATGACAAAACTTACAAGACTGATCTACAGAATAAATCAAGCTAAACTCAATGTCATTCCCTGCATGTAGAAAAAGTTTGATGAGGATGCCAAGTTTTTTTGAAATTTATAGCCATAGAATCTGAGTTGAAGAGTAAAAAAATAGATAACAAGTCTACAGAGGCATGATTATTTTGGAATGATAACGTCAAAATAGTTTACTATGCTAATCTAGAAGCTCAATGTGGAGGCAACTATGATTAAACAATGAAATGAATATGCATAGGCTTTGAAAAATGAAATATGATCCAAGTGAACATGACTATGTAAATTTAGGAATTGCTAAAGGATTGATGTTGAAGAGGAATTACACAATGAGCAAGTCAAGCACACAGATCAAATAATAGACACTAATCATTTTTGTAGATTCCCACATTCCATTCATGGAAAATATGAATCATCAAATAACTAATTGAATATTCCTCTTCACTACATGGTCACCAAGCATTTAATTATACATACCCACCCATTTTATTTTAATTATAATTCTTAAACTATGAGATTTGGCCATAAATCCTTTACATACATAAGTGACGCATAGTACAAAGGACCAAATACTTCTCTTACACAATAATTAAACCATTAGAACCTCCTTCTCTGTCCACTTTTGAGATCTCAAAGAGCCAAAATTAGAATCATCTCATGCAAATAATATGCAGACAAATTATTTCAAAAAAAATAATATATTTCACACTTTAATTCTGAATAATTTTCTCTATATTAATCATTAGGGACATAGTACATATTTATAGGAATAACATCCTATAGCCTCTCCCCAATATTCTCTCCCAAAATCCCTCACATAAATCCTATAACTAAGTCCACAATATATTGTTATAAAAATATAAAAAATATATCCTAACTTATATATCTATTATCATAATATTATTAATATAACAATATTCTCATATACAAACTTACTAACTATATTTACCTCTTGATAAATATCAATAATAGTATATACTAATTTACTTTTTACCTTCTTGTAAATACCTAATTTTAACTAATGTAAGAACTATTCCCAACATAACTAACTTTTCCACCCATCTAATTTATTTACTAACTTACCCATCTAATTAACCTCATACAATATCACCTAACCCTCATCCATTTATCTTATTACTACCCTATTCCCATCCTCAATCCCTTCCTAATTTCTTAAAACCTTAATCCCTAATTTCTTCAATATCACCTATTCCTCTTTACCCTAACTAATGGTTTTAACAACATCTCCATTCAAAACCTATGGTTTCACAAAACTATAGGCCAAACCATGTGGTTTTCCAAACCACTTATTCCCTTTTGTAGCATTACTATTTCACCCATTTCTAGACTTTAGGTTACCCCTTGTAGTTTTGCAAAACTACAACTTGTAGTTGTAATACCATAATTTGTGGTGGTGATACCACAACTAAGGGTAATGCCCCCAGTCGTAGTATTTCCATTTCCAAACATACATGCAATAAATACAATAATAAATTCAAAAAATGAAAAAAATCACATGTTAAGGATGGAGTACTCATCGGTGGTCCTGTGTTGGCTATCCGTTGGTGTTCCCTATAATGAAATTACTTCAATAATAAAGTAGAATAGTATAAATATATCCAAATATGACTGAAATATATCATAATATATGATAATAGACAAGCCACTTCGAGGGGGAAACCTCCACAAGCTTCAATAAGAGTAGAATTCACAATATGATGATAAATAATTACCCTCTACCTCCTATATATAGTCTATCTAGGCCATGATTACTCCATAGGATGACCTACTAACCAAATGAATGCATAGAGAAATGTGATATAACATCAAAGAGGGATAAGTAAGCCACAAGTCAGCTATTCCTATCCTCATACATGCGATAGGTTAGGGCCGTAGCATGCTCTTCCCCTTCAAACCAACGTTGTCCTCAATGTTAAACAACTTTAGATGTTGTTGCAGAAAATCTTCACCTTCCCAAGTTGCATATTCACTACTCAAGTTCTTCCACTTGATCAGATATTCCCTAATCTCTCTAGTTCTCAATCTCTTAGTACGAGTTTGGAGGATCTTCTCTAGTTTCAAAATGACTCGTCCTTCTTCATCTAGTTCTGGGAGTTCTATCTGGGCTGAAACTATCTATCTAATGACCTTCTTTAAACATGAAACATGAAATACTGGGTGTATATGAGATGAATGAGGTAGCTCAAGCTTATAAGCCACACTTTCAATTTTTTACAAAACTTGATAAGGGCCATAATAATTAGGAGCAAGTTTGTTGTCCTTTTTTTGTTGCTTCAAGGACATCTTCTTATAAGGCTGCAAATAAATAAATACCTAGTCACCCACCTTAAAATTTCTCTCACTACGGTGTTGATCTACTTATTGCTTCATCCTATTTTGTGCCAAGGCCAAATTCTCTCTCAAACTAGCCAAACCTTCTTATTGATGTTGAATGTGCTCCTCCACATTTCAAACCTTGGTTTGCACCTTTAATGAAGAAGTGATCGAAGGTGGATGGTAACCATATAGTGCTAGAAATAGAGACATATTACAAGAGGTATGGAAGATGTGTTATACCACCATTCTACAAGTGGTAGCCATTTAACCCAATGTTCCTTTTTATTTGATACAAAATAATAGAGATACCCCTCTAAACATTTGTTAACCACTTCTATTTGTCCATCAAATTGGGGGTGGTAAGATGAGCTATGAGCTAGTTGAGTAGCCAAATAGGAAAATAGTGTAGTCCAAAAATTACTAGTGAAAATAGGATCATGATCACTTACAATTATTTTGGGGGTTCCATGTAATTTGAGAACTGCTTTCAGAAAAAATAGCTGCTACTGTACTTGCTAAAAATGGGTGTGAGAGAGAACAAAAATGAGCATATTTTGTAAGCCTATCCACAATGACCAAGGTAACATTCTTACCTTTAGAACAAGGTAACCCTATGATGAAATCCATGGAAACCTCCTCCCACCTTTAACTAGGAATTGTTAATGGTTGTAACAGACCTAGGGTCTTAATTGTCTCACCTTTATTATGTTGGCATATCAAGCATTCTACCACAAAATTTTGTACATCTACCTTGATTCCTTCCCAAAATAATTTTTTCTTAATTATGTGATATGTTTTCAAGAACCCTAAGTGTCCCCCAATTGGAGATGCATGCAACTCTGCAAGAATCTTATGCTTAAGCTCAAAATTTTTGCACAAGTATAACCTACCCTTATACCATAGGACATTACCTTTCCATTCAAATTTGTTAGAGGATAAAGTAACTTACTAAATATTTTGAATCAGAACCTATGTATCCTTGTCTTGCTTCCATTCTAATCTGGCTTCATCCACATAATCTGCTTGCAATATGGATATTGCACAAAGTAATGCTTCTGTGGATGTATCTCATCTAGATAGTGCATTTGCTACTACATTATCTTTACCCTTCTTATAGATGATTTCAAAATCATAACCCAAAATTTTGGTTACCCACTTTTGTTGTTCCTCAAATGATAATCTTTTCTCCAAAAAGTATTTTAGACTATCATGATCAGCTTTCACCTTAAAGTGTCTACCCATCAAATAGGGCCTCCATTGTTTAACTGCATGAAGAATAGCCATCATTTCTTTCTCATAAGTAATTTTTTGTAGATTCTTACCTTTGAATTGATGACTCTCAAATGTAATGGGTCTTCCTTCTTGCATTAGTATCACTCCCAACCTAGATCCAGAAGCATCACATTCAGTAGTGAATGTCTTTGAGAAGTCTAGAGTAGCCAAAAATAGAGTGGTGCACATAGCTAATTTTAGTTTCTCAAATGCTTTCGTGGCAACATCATTGAAATGGAAGGCATCATTCTTTAGTAATGCAGTGAGTGGATTTACTATGCTACCATAACCTTTCACAAATTTTCGGTAGTAACTTGTTAGTCCTAGGAACCCTTTGAGGTTTTTGAGAGTTTTTAGCATGGGACATTCCATCATAGCTTTGATCTTTAAGGGATCAACTTTAACACCTTTATGGGAAACAATGTGACCTAGGTACTCTACCTCTTATACTCCAAAAGCACATTTGGATGGCTTCGCATAAAGTTTATGCTTCTCCAAAACTATCAACACCTGTTTCACATGTTGCAGATGTGCTTCCCATGTCTGACTATAAATCAATATGTCATCAAATAAAACCAACACAAACTTACTTTTAAAAAAGGCCTAAAAATAGTGTTCATCAAGCTTTGAAAAGTAGATGGTGCATTTTTAAGACCAAAGGGCATTACCAAAAACTCATAATGGCCCTCATGTGTTCTAAAAGTAGTTTTATGAACATCTTCATCCTTGATTCTAATTTGATGGTACCCCGAGCGAAGGTCTAATTTTGTGAAATAATTAGCACCATGCAACTCATCAAGTAAATCATCAATTACTAGATTAAGAAACTTATCTTTGATGGTGTACTTATTGAGTTCCCTATAATCTGGGTACATCTTCCATGTGTCATCCTTATTTTGCACCATGACCACTGGTGATGAATATGCACTTTGGCTATGCCTGATGATACCTGCCTCTAGCATCTCATGGACCATTTTTTAAATTTCACTCTTTTGTGCATATGGATATCTATATGGTATGATATTTGGTGGTTAAATCCTTAGAAGTAGTTGAATGGCATGATCATGTTCTCTTATTAGTAGTAGTCCTTTTGGCATGGCCCCAAAAATAGATGGGTGGTCATCAAGAATCATCTGTAGATCAAGATGTGTAGATGCTTGTGTGGATTGAACTTCTATGAAACATAATTATGCAATAATTCCATTTGCCCCCTTTTTTAGTATCTTGGTCATCTGATGTGAACTAACCAATTGTGGAGATTTTGCCTGTAATCCATGTAGTTCAATTTTCCTACCTTCAGAATGAAAGCGCATGAATAGTTCTTAGAAGTTCATCTCAATGGTACCCAAGGTTGTGAGCCATTAGACTCCCAAAATAATGTATGTGTTACCCATGGGAATAGCAAACATAGGAGAATCGAGATTGTACTCACCCATAGCAAGCTTAATACTATGGCATTTGCCTAAATAATTAATTATGGCACCATCTACAATCATGACTTGAAATTTTGGTGCTGGATAGATGAAACAGTTCAATCGAGTGGCCAACTTATGGTTGATGAAGTTATGCGTGCTCCCTAAATCAATCAACATTATCACCTTCTATTTCTTGAGGAAACCCACCACCTTAAGAGTTTGTGGAGTGTTAATACCTGCAAGTACATGACAAGAGATTGTAGGTTGGGAAGTTTTAGGTACCTCCTCTATCTCTTCCTCATCATCATTGGAGGCATCATCTTCTTCTTCATCTTCATTGGATCCCTCAATGTAGAATAACTTCTTCTCAACACATTTATGTCCTTTTCTCCACTTATTGTCATAACTGAAACATAATCCTTTTGCACGCTTCTCTTCAATTTGATGTGGGGTCAATCTGGTAGGTGGATGAAATGTTGGTGTCGATATGTTATGATCTTTGAAGTGAGTGAATGGCTACTTCTTATTGGCTAAGAATTTTTCCTCAGATTTGCGTGCCATGATAATAGAATCAAAAATCTTAAGTGGATTAAACATGTGTACCTCATGTTGAATGTGGTCCTTGAGTCTACCCAAAAATAGGTCATTCAAGTTCTCCTCAAAAATTGTCTCCACCTGTAAGGATAGGTTCTAAAAATGATGAATATAATCCTTAATAGAGCTAGTCTATCATAATTTTTATAGTTGGTTGAATTAATTCTCTATTACACTATTTCCATAGTGTAATTGCAATTCCTTTGTAAAAATTGACCAAGTGACATTGAGAGTCATCTTTTTCTTTTGAGCACACAACCATCGATACAAAATGAATTGATCAAGTTCAAGATACAAGGATGCCATGGTAACCTTATGTCCACCTTGGATCTGATGTAGATCAAAAAAAATTCCATTTGGTTGATCCAATTGAGTGGATATTTTACATCAAATTTGTGCATATCCACCTTTGGTAACAAGTTCCTCTGTGGCACTGTAGTTAGATTTGAAGTAGATTGGTTGGGAGAACCACCCTGGTGGGGTTGTGCAATAGCATTAGATAGATGATTTGATTGATTATTTTTCAAATTCATTATGATATCTACCAAACTATCTTGTATGGACTTCATATTAGATTGTATGCCTTGCACCTCACTCTGAATGCCTTGCACACTATAGTCAAGTTGGCTCACTTTATGATCTATGTCAGAGAACCCTGGTATAAAGGGTCTAGTACATCCCCCTTCTGACTCCATCTCTTCCTTGTTAGGATTTTTACCTGGAGTTTTAGCACCCTTTCCTCGGCCCTAAGTTTGTGGACCTACCATAAAAGGGCTTTATGATGTCGACCCTGATTGGCACTTTTTGACCCAACTTTGACCAAGCCATTTTGGAATTATTTCAACCTCAAATCAAAACATACAAACAACATACCATAGCCAAATTTTTCTAATCTTTCCAAAAATGTAAATAACTTTGAAAAATTCTTTGAATTGCGCACTATAGAGCAATTTTATGAAAACAACTAAAATAGAGATGACTTGTGTAAAATAGATCCAAATAATCTAAAATTTTAATGGAAGATTAATTTAATTATTTCACACCTCTAATAAAACAATTTCAAATAATTTAGTAACCATTTTTTAGATATATCTAAATTTAAAAAATTAGGTTTTCACCCACAAGATTGCCCAAATCACAGCTCTGATACCACTTGTAATGAAATTACTTCAAAAATGTAGTAGAATAGCAGAAATATATCCAAATATGACTGAAATATATCATAATATATGATAATAGACAAGCTACTTTGAGGGGGAAACCTCCACAAGCTTTAATAAGAGTAGAATTCATAATATGATGATAAACAATTACCCTCTACCTCCTATATATAGACTATCTAGGCCATGGTTAATCTATAGGCTGACCTACTAACCAAATGAATGCATAGAGAAATGTGATATAGCATCAAATAAGGATAATTAATCCACAAGTTGGCTATTCCTATCCTCATACATGTGATAGGTTAGGGTTGTAGCACTCCCTAACTCTCTCTCCATAGTGTGATGAATGAGGATGGATATCCATGGCTTAGTCTCCAAAGCAAAAAATTAACTATAGCCAAAAGTCAAAATGACTATTTTACCCCCACTTTTTCTATTTTAACTGTAATTTACCCCTTCTTTTACCCCCTTCATCTTATTTGACCCTTGATAATTATATTATCCTACCCAATTCACTAATTTTGATCCTTGAATCCCTTTATACATCATATTATCACACTTTCTCACATTATCATCATCCTTAAGTCATTTTAAATCACTAATCTAGGGCATGGCCTTTTATTCCCCACTATGCATCCAAGATCCCAAGTTATAACTACATTAACTTGAGATCTCTTAAGACTATTTAGGCAACACTTGGCCACTTTTCATTACCAAAGGATAGCTTGGCCACTACTAATAACTGATCCCATCCCATCCCCTATAGGTCACTCAAATCCATTCAATCATATTAAGCTATAAAATTTATAGTAAAGATGTCTCTTATCAAAAATCACTTGTTGAATGTCCTCTATAGGCCTCTATCTATCCCTTACATTTATCCTTCATAGGTAATTATCACTAGCTCATGGCTTATCTTGTCTTTTCATCTCTTGAACATTTCTCTATGTCTTAGGAATTTATGTCTTAACATCTCAATAACATTACCTCCTTCATAAGCATTGGTCATTGTCTAGGACTTATCTTCTAAGGCTAAGTAATTTCATCCCATAATCAATTCTACTTAAGACATCCCAATTTTAGCTCAATTAATACTTAGGGATCCCAACCCATAATTTTCTTGGTCTTATCCCACTCCAAAATTTCATTTTGAGTGGCCATCTAGCTCATTTCCCCCCACATGTCCCCTTGAGGGGTCATCATGTTGTTGGAACACAACTATCTACTGAGAGGGGGGTGAATTAGTAGATCAACTAAAGCCAATCCTTTAAGATTTTTAAATCAAATTCAAAAGCATATTCAAATTAAAATTTAAATACAAATATCACATACACACATAAATACACATGACACTAGATTCATATGTGGAAAACCCAAAGGGAAAAACCATGATGAGAATAGCTACTAGAATCTACTATTCTAATCTAGCCTCACAATCAAATCCTTACTTGGTAAAACCTCACTAGTTACAAGCCTTACTGGCTAAAAGCCTCACTGTTAAAACCTCATTGTTTACATTTAACGACATAAATCCTAAGGAGACACAAATGCCCTAACTGAGCACCAACTTAGTTAATTTGATGGTACCAACCAATCAGATCTATAAAGCTACAAATCTAGATTTAAACATTGATTCATAAATGAATCAAACTCTATTCTTTGTTACAAGTCTGATCTTTAACTACTCATTCTATGCACATTATCTCTATTTACCTTTCTTCCTCTCTGACCTTCTCTTTATGTCTATATATGTATCTATTTTCAAACACTTCATTTCTCTCTCTGCAACGTTTTATTTTTATTTTTTACTTCTAGTTATTTTTCTATATATTTTTTATTTGACACTATCTAAATATACCAGTAGCATATACCTATGTCCTAGATGTCATATTTATAAGCAATGGATCTAGGTTTCCATATCTTCAGTGTGTTCACACTCATAATTAACACATAATGTTAATTTTGGACTTTATTTCAATATTACTTGGACTATAAGTTTCCCACATCTTCATTTCATGCATCATGTCATAATTTTGGGTCTCTTTACTATCTATATCATCTATTAGACTCAAGTTTTGATGCATAGGTTCTTTAATGTAGATTTGATCAGTTGGATCAATCAATCTCATTGTCTGTGTTGAGATATCGAGCTTATACGTAAGTTCTTACATGTTCTTGAAACTAAAAATTTGTATTTAAACACTTTAAATACTATCCTTTGATCTCTTTCTTCATACCATCTCCAAGTTCTCTTTCTCTATCAAATCTTTGTACTTGCTAAACTTTAATGTTCCACTCTTTAAAATGTGTTTGTCGATCTCTAGATCCTAGCTCCCACGTGTTGTTAGATATTTGAACTTGTATGAACTTTAACTTGATTTGGTCATTACGCTTTGACACTTTAACCTCATCTTATTTCTTTCTATATATTTGGATCACTTTCACTCTATTGATCTTATCGAACATGCCTGATTTTTAACTTACCACTATGTCGATAAATATTGATCACTTTATTCCATTTGAGTCTACTTGTTGCATTAGATATCTCTTATCTAAGATTATGTGTGCCATTATATCTTTAAAGATTCATGATCTTTACTTCTATCTAGTTGTTAAATGTTCAACACTTTAACTCATCTCTCTGATTCCTATGTCTTTGGATCATTTTTGCTCCATAAATATTCTAAGACTTGTTTGGTCTTTAACTTATCACTTTGTCGATAAACATCAAGCACTTTATAGCATTTTAGTCCATTCTCTCTATTTTAACTCCTTTGGATGATCACCTTCTAACCATGAGATCTTTTGACAAGCTTGATCTTTATATCTATCCAATATTTGAGGATATGAAACTTGGTATATGTGCCTTATGTACATAGTTGTTAGTTCTTGTTATTGAGACATTTGGCATGCTCACATTTCTTGTTGACCTTTTGACTTTAAACTGCACCATAGATTAACTATCTAGGCTCCATTATTGTGATACTTTTCACTTATGCAGTAACTCAAAGGTCCTTTTGACAATTTGACTTCATTGTGCTTTGTTGGTTTTCTAATGTCTAATTAAGCATAAACCGTTGATCTTCTAACTAGCTCAAACTTTACCTTTTGAATATTTGTCTATGTATGGGGACCATCTAAATTATTCTTGGAAGGATAAATTTTTAACCTCATATCTTCTGCTTCACTTAATTGCCAGGTCTAAATTTGGACCATATAAACTAGGCATGAAAGTCATTAAACCCATATGCTCAATTCTTTATGAATATTTCATGTATGAAATATATAATGACATTAATATACTTACTCATATTATTCTACCATAGAGCTATCTATGCCTAGAACTTGCTTAGAAATCCAATTTTGTTCTTGCATAACTCTTATCGCACTTAGTCACATGACCTACAATTTAGCACATAAGATCCTTTTATATAGGGGATTCCATCCATATATCCAATTGCTCTTGAATCCTTTATAGGTGTAATATATGTCTTCATAAAAATTCCTTTGAGATTTTTATTGTAAACTATAAATTTGACTATGTTGGAAAACGCTATCAAAATGCCTTGGAACCCTACTTTGCTCAAGCATATCTTTTGTCATGCGATGATGAATGACCTAAGATTTAGAACATATAAACCAGGCACAAAAATTAATAAACCCATGTGATCATTTTGTCCTAACACCTCTATGTGTGAAAATTTTTACCTCATCAATATGATTAATTGGCTTTGTTTATCCCTTTTTGAAAATTTGGCTAGGTATAAAAACTTAGTGGATTTTGTCTAAGTAGCCAACTTTGCATCCCTATATCTTCAACTGCACTTAATCTCATGGATTCAAATATGGAACATAACAACTAAGGACTAATGTGATAAAAACCATATGATTAACTCCCACATACTCATTCACACATGGAAATGGTGGTGTCATCTAAATGACTTCTCATCTTTTATGTCATAGACCCAAAATGTCTAGATGATCAATGTGAAGAACCAGATGAATTCCAATCATGCACATAAGCACTCCAATCATCTTTGACCTCTGATAGGATGCCTTGTACATCTTCAAATCACCATACTCAACCCTGACCATCAATGACATCTATAATCTCTCTTTTGGCATCAATGATATGATCATAATGTCCCTTTTGACATTAATGACAATCAAATTTCCAACAATCTCCCCCTTTGTCATTGATGGCAAACTAAATGCTCTGGTCATCTAATACTTTGTTCAATCTTTGGTATTACTTGCATTGGCTTCTAATGAGTATGAAATAAATTTTTTCATACCATACTTGTTTCCCATTAGGAAATAACACCTTTTCCTAAACTCAACTTGGACACTTGTTCTACTCTTCCAAATTTTTACAGAGAGCATTTGCACTTTTTCTCCCCCTTTGACATCAATGGCAAATGTACTCCTCACTATTTGTCTAAAGTTTTCTCCCCTTTATTAGATAAAACATTTTCTATAAGAACTTGAACCATCAACTCATTATAAATTTGTAAAATATACATACCTAAGTTACCTTTTCTCTTCTTCTAGGGATCAACAAGGTTTTTATGATCCTTCCTCTAGACTTATGCTCCATCACTAATAGCTAGTGATGTGATGTAGGCACTATCACTACCAAATTTTGTCTCATTACATCACTTGAGCATATTTAGGTCTTCATACATAGTCCTCTAATCTTAGGACTTAACCAATTATAAATCTCCCACTTTATTTATGTATGAGGATTCAATACGTTATCTAAGCACCTGACTTGGTTTGTTCAAGTCATCATCTCAACCTACTTGAGTTAACATCTATAATAGATATCACCTTATCTTTCAATCATGACTAAATCATCTCAAGTATGTTCCTTTTCACATCATACATAGTTCCTCAAGCCATTCAAGCTATTTGAGTTAGCTCCCCCTAACTCTATGGTATATACAACTTTTTATCTTTAGAACTCATAGATCTTTTTCATGATTCTATTTGTTATAAAACATAAACAAGTCTTAACCAGCATCCACCTAAGCATTTTCATCTCTTCCACAATAAAACTTACAATAAGATCCTCTATTCTGACCCTTCTTGATTTTGATAGATTGAATAATCTAGCTTCCCCTTATTCCACTAACTTACTAATTATCAACACAAGAATTTGAAACATAGGATCATTTATTATATATCAAAATAGTATTTGTATAAATGACCAATAAATAATCTACATACCTTTATACTAATTTTTATGATGATCTAGAGAAAACACACTTAATTTCACTCTTAGAAGTCTCCATATCCTACCTTTAGAACCAGAGTCTATGAACACATTATTGGCACACTCATTCTATCCCTATAGACACTACATAAATAGTACGTGACTCATCCTCACACACCAACTTCAATTATAAGCACTCATTTATTGCCTTCAAATTATTCTAAAGTACACCACTTTTTTCTTTACTAAAAGGAGTCTCTTAAGAAGCATAGATAGAGACACCCACTACATAATATCCTAGAATAATGTGAAACCAGGAGGTACCCACAACTCTTCATATTCCTTCTCCTCTTTGGTCATCTTGTGCTTTTGATTTTTCTTCATATTAGGCTTAAGAGAAGTAACATGATCATCCACTATGATATTATCCTTTGGATTAAAAATACATGGAGGCAACATGGATTCATGATATACCTTTTTATCTGATGAATCTTCCTTGCATCTACAAATATCATCACTAGGAAGATAAAACTAATGATTTATGCATGAAATTTACTCAACAATAGCAAGATGTTCACTTGAATCTATACTCACTTTAGAACTAGCCTCAACCAACACCTTGGTTGTCTCCTTGAGCTTGGTCTTCTCATATTCAACATGAATAGACATTGAGAGATCTTAACATTCTCCAACCTCTATAACATTGGCTTGATATTTCATTTTCCATATAATCTTGGGTTTCTTAAATATCTTATTTTTCTCTTTATCAGAGACTTGTGAACCTTTTTTCACACTACGAGGCATGCCTTTCTTCTTACTTTGGACTTTTGATCTTACAAAGCTTGTTATACAATGTTTAGCTATGTAACCAAAATTATTGAAATTATAACACATTACATTTGTATCTAACAAGGGTGAAAATGAATTTTTACTTACAAAATTGGTTCTCCTTGTAGGTACAACTCTACAATTACTAGACTTATGACCAAAATGGTTACAACTATAACAATTACCATAGAAAGATGAGGAATGCCTAGTCATAGCTTTTATTTATGCAAGATGGGGAGTTCTTATTAAGTTTGGCTTCTTCAAGTCTCTCACTTTTGTGTAACCATTTGCATCAACTAATTTTATCATCTACATCTTCCTTGAGTTTGCAGAAATGGAATCATTATTCTTTTTCCTTTCCTTAGGCTTATTTTCTCCTTTAGCCTTCTTCTCATCATAAGTGCTACTATTTTTCTTTGTATCTCTAGAGACATTCCTTTTCTTTGCTCCTGATCCTTTTTTTAAATTATCATATAACTTATCATATGTAGTGGTTATGGGAATTTTCCAATTTTCATAACCAAGACCAAATTCCCCTTTTGATGGATTTTGAGAGCTAATCAATTCATCAAGAATATATGATCCTCATTTTAGCTTTAGACCTTTGTCTATTTGTTCTTTAACATTTTCAAGCTCTTTTCTCAAATCCATTATCTCTTCTTCTAGCCTCATACACTCATCAAATTTGAATTGTGGTTTAATTTTGACTACATCTTCTATTCTAACATCCTCTTCAACTTGTGTTTTTAGGCTTACTACCATCTGATTTGATTTTTCAAGACTTTTGGATAATTTTTCAATTTATTTTTGTCCAAGATTCTTTTATCTTATGTTCTCTTTCTTTAACTTATCAATCTCATCTACATTACAGATGAGTTCACACTCAAGGTCCACTTTTCCTTCCTCTTCTTCATCAGAGTCTTCAACTTCCTTTTGATCTAGATCTACAGAAGTTGATCCTAATTCCATGAATAGGGAATCATTTCCCTCAGCCATAAAGGCATATTCATGGTCATCATATGAGCTATCACTATCATCTAATGAGTCACTATCTTCTCTTATATACAATATTTTCTTGTTTTTAAATAAGTTACTCCTTTTGGAATAGTGGGGACTCATTATTTTTCCATCCTCTTCTTTCTCAGAGTTATCACTTTTCTCATAAGGGCATTTAGCAAAAAAATGTCCTACTTTATCACAATTGAAAAATTTAAAGGATAACTTACCTTTGTACTTTCTAGATCCTCTTTTCAATCTTTTAACAAAGTTATATTTTTCTTTATCAGTCTCCTCAGATCCAGATGTAGATGTTTCTACTTTTGCATGATTAGATGCTTTGAATGCAACTTCTCTCTAAGAATTATCTACTGCTCACATTCTCATATCATAAGTAGTGAAGGTTCCTTGCAACTCATCTAATATGAGCTTATTTAGATCTCTTGCTTCCTCTATTGTAGAGTTTTTAGAGTCATATATTGATGGAAAAGATATTATGACCTTTTTGACAATTATTGATTCTTTCATCTCTTCTCCAAGGCATCTAATTGCATTGACTATTTAATCTACCCTGAGGAGGTAGTCTATAATCTTCTCTTCTTTAGTCATTTTAAGAATTTCAAACATACTTCTATATTTTTATAGCTTGGTCTTCTTTACCTTGTCATCTCCTTCATAGATGATCTTTAGTTTATTCCAAATATCTTGAGCATTTTGACATTGCATCACTTTGACAAACTTTGAGTTTGATAGTCCACAAAGAATAACATTATTTACCTTAGCATTGCTCTCATATGCCTTATTGGTAGCCTGATCGGTAGGAGTTGTAGTAGGGGATATATATCCATTTACTATAGACATATATACATCAAAACTTAATGAAGATAAATAAGCTTCTATTCTTATACTCCAGAATGCATAGTTAGATCCATCAAAGAGAGGTGTTTTATTTGATGAATATCCTTCTTGACTAGCCATTGTGTTCACTATTCCAAGATCCACCTAAGCTAATTAAGCTTATTTCAATGAACCCTAATATCTGATACCAATTATTGGAATACAAATATCTACTAAGAGGGGGGATGAATTAATAGAATAATTAAAACTAGTCCTTTAATCTTTTTAAATCAAATTCAAAGGCATACGTAGATTAAAATATAAATGTAGAGATCACATACACACAAAAATATAAATGATGACATACTTATACATGGAAAAACTAAAGGGAAAAACCATGGCGAGAATAGCTTCTAGAATATTTTGTTATAATCTAGCCTCACAGTCAAATCCTCACTTACTAAAACCTCACTAGTTACAAGCCTCACTGGTTGGTTACATTTAAGGACACCAATCCTAAGGAGACACCAATCCCTTGACTAAACACCAACTCAGCTAATTTGATGGCACCAACTAATCAGATTTATAGAGCTACAACTCTAGATTACTCATTCTATACACATTATCTCTATGTGCCTTTCTTCCTCTCTACCCCTCTCTCCCTATGTCTATATATGTATCTATTTGACACACTTCATCTCTCTCTACAACCTCTTATTTTTCTCTCTACCCTCAATTTCTATGTCTATATATTTTTATTTGAGACTATCCAACTACACCAACAACATCTACCTATGTCCTGGATGTCATATTTATAAGAAATGGATCTAGGGTTCCATATCTTTAGTGTGTTCACACTTGGAATTTAACACATCACACCAATTTTAGAGTTTAGTTCAATATTACATGGATTTTAAGTTTCCCATATCTTTATTCCATGCATCATACCATAACTATAGGTCTCTTTACTATCTATTACATTTTTTAGACTCAATTTTTGATGCATAGGGTCTTTAATATAGATTTTATCAATTGGACCAATCAATATTGTTGTCTATGTCAAGATATATATCTTATATGCAAGTTCCTACATGTTATTACAACTAACCATTTGTATTTAAACATTTTAAATATTGGCTTTTAATCTCTTTCTTTGCACCATCTCCAAGATCTCTTACTCCATCAAATCTCTGTACATTATTGAATTTTAATTTTCCATTCTTTAAAATGCATCTATAAATCTCTAGATCCTAGATCTTATATGTCATTATATCTTTGAAATTACATGAAATTTACCTTGACTTGGTCATTAAACTTTGACAATTTGATCTCATCCTACTACTTCCTATATCTTTGGATCACTTTCACTCCATTAATCTTCTTGAACATGTTTGGTTTTTAACTCATTACTATGTTGATAAACATCAATCACTTTATTCCATTTGAGTTCACTTGATCCATTTCATCTCTCTCATATAATATTTTTCATGCCATTAGATCTTTAAAGATGCATGATATTTACTTCTATCTAGGTGTTAAATGTCAATCTCTTTAACTCATCTTGCTACTTCCTATGTCTTTGGATCACTTTTTCTCTATCAATCTTCTTAGACTTTCTTGGTTTTTAACTCATCACTGTGTCAGTAAGCATCAATCACTTTATATAATTTGATTCCATTCACTCCATTGGATCTCCTTTACATGATCACCTGCTAACTATTAGATTTTCTAACAATCTTGATCTTTATATCTATCCAACCCTTAAGGATATGACACTTGGCATAAGCATGTTCGTTTTGTACATAGCTATCAATTTTTTTTATTGAGACATTTGACATCCTCACATTGCTCATTGACCTTTTGAATTTAAAATAAACCATAGATTAACTATCCAGGATCCATGATTGTGACACTTATCACTTGCACATTAACTTGGAGGTCCTTTTGATAATTTGAATTCATCATACTCCATTGTATCTCTAATGTTTGATTAATCACCAACCATTAATATTTTAACTAGATCAAACTTTACCTTGTGTAGATTTGTCTAAGTATGGGGACAATCTCAATTATGCCTAAAAGGCTATTTTTTCACCTTCATATCTTTTTTTTCACTCAATCATCTCATTTGAAATTTAGACCATATAAAATAGGCATGAAACTAAACAAACCCATATGCTTTATCATTTTTTAATAATTCATGTGTGTGAGATATAACACCATTAATATAATTACTTAGATTATTCTAACACAAAGCTAGCTATGCCTGGAACTTGCCTGGAAGGCCAACTTTGTTCTTTCATAACTCTTGTCATACTTAGTTACATGACCTATAATTTAGTGCCTAAGATCCTTTTACATAGAGGATTCCATTCATCTATCCAATTACTCTTGAAGCCTTTATAGGTGTAATATATGTCTTTATAAAAATGCCTTTGAGATTTTCTTTCAAACTACAAATTTGAATATTTTGGAAAACACTATCAAAATGCCTTGGAGCCCTACTTTGCTCAAGCATATCTTTTGTCGTGCTATGTTGTGTGACCTAAGATTTAGTGAATATAAACTAGGCAAAAAAATTAATAGACCCATGTGATAGTTTTGTCCTAACACCTCCATGTGTGAAAACATTGACCTTATAAATTTGTTTACTTGGCTCTATTTAACCCTTTTTACAAATTTGGCTAAGTATAGAAACTTAGTGGATTTTATCCAAGTAGCCAACTTTGCATCCCCATATCTTCAATTGTGTTTCATCTCATGGCTTCAAATATATATCATATAATAACTAGGGACTAATGTGATCACAACCATATGACCAACTCCCCAATAATCATTCAAACATGGTAATGGTGGTGTTAGTAAAATGCCTTCTCATATTTTTTGTCATAGACCCAAAATGTCTAGATGATCAATGTGAAGAATTAGATGAATTCCACTCATGCACATAAGCAATATAATCATCCTTGACATTTGATAAGATTCATTTCACATAATTAAATGACCATACTCATCCCTAAGAATCAATGACATCTATAATCTCCCTTTTGACATAAATGGAATGCTCGTAATGTCCATTTCTACATTAATGGAAATCAAATTGCCAACACATGTCTACTAACATCATCTTTTAAATCATCTAAAAAATGGTTTTTATTTGAAATACCAGTACTCCAAATTTTCTCACTCACAATTCCCTTTCATAGAGGGGAAAAATTTATGCATACTAAATATACATGCCTTAATTATTCTATTAATCTCAATAATTTATCATATAACCATAATCCTAGTAAGTTAATTCAAATCCTATTCCCTATTAAATATTTCCTACAAACATTATATATCCCTTTGACCAATGAATCACTCCATTATCCTACTAATAAGCCTACTTGACTATTAATCCTATTTCATTAACTATCCACTAGCCCACTTTCAAATTAAAAATTCTTATTTATTCAATTACCCCTAGCTAACCTACGACCCTAGCCTTTCCTACATACCTAGGAACCTGAAACCTCATTCAGTCCCCATCTAATCCCCATTATCCCTTAAACTAACCTAGAATTATTTAGATCTAGAGAATCCTCTCTAATATTCTATAATTATCCCAAACTAGAGGAATCTAAATAATTAAAAATTCACCCAAAACTCCCTCTACCAAATTATAAATACTCATGTTTTAATCATGACCAACATAATAAGAAAATACATAAGCCTTGCATATACTCTCATATTATCCCTCTAATAGAATACATATACTCTTTAAAATCATTTAACTATACAAGGAATCCATTAGAGTCCTCTTGAAGCTACTATCAAGCAATCAACATACAAACCAAATTGCATTGGAATCAGTTGGCAAATAATCTAGATAAACTATAAGGAATAAGGTGATGGTAAGTTTTAACTTTTAAAATTATTTATTGTTACTTCCCTCCTTTTGATTTTATTGTTATTTTGGGTTTAATTTACTATTTATAGTAGTTTTAATCTATAGCTAAAAAATACAATCATACATCTATTAAGTAGTATAAACGTAAACATTGTAATGCATACAATTTGTATTTTTTTTTTTGTTTTTGAGTAATATTTGAATGTTTTTTTTTTGTATTTTGACATGTTATATTATTTTTATGTTTTTTGTATATAAGCTATGTACAAGTAAATGAAAATAAACTATGTAAAAAGAGTGAGAGATAAGGAAGTATGTATAAGAGTAGGAACCATACTAACCAATGAGTCTCATTGGAGACTCACTATCACTGTGGCCTATGTCAAAAACAAGAATGATAATCTCTCATGTAGTGTGATTTATATGTTTTTGTTATAGTAATATGAGTATTGTTCATCATCAAAATCATAATAACTTATAGTGTTATAGGGGATTACCTCAGGTTATGGATTTGACCTTTATAAATTATGTTTTGGAATATTGATTGTGATTTTCCCCTTTGAAACTATGTTTATTATAGGCATATGGTGTTGTGGAGGCTATTTTACTAGAAAGCCTTATTTGAAAATGCTTGTTGGTTGAGTATGATTTTGACATTGTAATTAAAGTTCTTACTCTTTTTATAATATTTTTTAGTGTATCTATATGTTTGGCCCTGATAAACTATATTTGTGAATAATGTGCCTTGGGATGTTCAATAACCCAAAACCTTGTTGACCAATATTATCAACTACTAGAATAGGAGAAATAATACCTTGGGACTATTTTCCCAAACCTTGATCCTAATAGTCAAACTATTGTATATATTTTTGACCAAAATTATACCATATTTAATGTTGATCCTTCATTTGGATAGGTATCTTTTCTTGATTTATCTATACTTATTATACTATTTCTTGTTGTGATTGTGTTTTTGGAACCTTTTGTTATTCTGAGTTAGGTTTGGTAAGCATTTGTGTACTATTTCTAAATTTGACCCTTTTTAAATTGGTAGATGTGTTAGTGTATGTTATTTGGATGAATTATCACTATGTGAGTCATTTATATCCATGCTCTATCACATTTTCCTTTTCAATACTAAACATGAATCAGTGGCCATGCATTTTATGATATGCATGAAGATATCTAGATCTCCTCCTTACGTGTAGAGGAAGTAGGTTGATCAACTTAACTTTAATCATTTTCCTTAATGTCTCACTTGAAATCTTATTTCACCTTTTAATTCTTTGTGAATCAGTAGTTGTATGTACTTTGTTGTGATTTTGTATTATGATATGTAACATTATTTGCCATAAATTGACTAGTTGAAGATGTGTAAACATGATTTACACTATTGTGCCTTGGAGGCCTTTGTCTTGTAATTTTTTCTTTCTAATTTTTTAATATTTTCATATATTAGTTGATTTTGAATTTTCAAATCTATAATTATCTTTCTCATACTAATAAGTTGATCACAAAAAGTTTAAAAAATGTAAACCCTATTTATTTATGTTTGAACATATAAGAACACACCCTATAGGGAAAAGGTGTGAATAAGTTAAGTAGGGGTATTAGTGACAATGTTATAGGTTGCTTCATCTCATGGAGGAATTATAACATAGACCTATTTATAGGTAAAGTATTTATCACTATCATGGAGATTAGAGGGAGAAGGTTATTCTTTCTTATGTATAAGATATTACATTGAAGCTTGAAACATAGTTGTTAGCTTATGTGTTAAATCCTCTATGTGTGTATACATTTTTTTTAATGGAATATCATATAGGATAATGATAACATGCTATGAGATATGACCTATATTGCAATTGATATAAATAATCATCTATACATGTGTTTGTCTTTTCTGAGTTCATTTCGAATTAAAAGGAACAAACATGTAGATGGAAGTACTAGAATTTGCAACAAGAATTCATTAATTTATTATATCATTATGATCATGATTATATGAATTATAAAATATATGAATCTAAAATATGAGTATATATAGAAAAATGGTACAAACCTTAAGTGTGTTTAGGGTTAGGGTTTTTTGAATTTAGGGTTTCTTTACAGAAAATTAAATTATATTTAAATAAATTGAAACCCTAATATGAAATTTATTTAATTTAGCTAGGTTTTTGTTTAAAAAATCAAATAATAGGTAGCCCTAAATTATTACATAAAATTTTTGATTAATGCAAGCTAGGGCTTGAAGCAATATGCAAAGTAAGTCAAGTTCACCAAATGATTTAACCTTTTAGGGTTTAACTATTTAAAACCTATGTTTAGATTAAAAGGATGAGAATATGAAATAATTAAGTACTGGAGACACTTAAATCTATCCATCGATGACCTCTAATTAGGATTTTGACCAATTTCCACCAAAATGCATAATTTAGCCTAAAACACTAAAGCACATTATATGAGTTGAAATTGACATATTCAAGTGCCAATTTTGGCCAAAGTATCATTAAATATGTCAATTCAATTTATGGTCCATCTAACTTTGATCAAATCATTTCGAGTGAAAATGTTAATTTTGCACCTAGGTGCTCTAGATTGCTCTTTTCTACCAAATTTATTGTATGAGATGCATGTCTTTGTTATTTAGTGTTGGAAACATCCTAAATGGGATAAAATATCTAATGCATCTAAAATAACCTTCCAATTCCAATCTAGTTGAATTTTAGACCAATAACAAGGCATTCTGATCAATTTGAGTAATTTATGCATAAAGTGCTTAAACATGCTTAAGAGATAATTAAAACAAATTAGAGCCTAATAAATAATTCCATGGAAACTTGTTGAATAATTTGTTTTGGAAATGAATATTGAATATTTACATCATCAGGTGACCTCATTTCTTGGGAAGACATCCCTAGGCCATAAATGCCACAAATATTAGGATTCATGCCTCCCATGCCTCTTAATTTATCCTCTATCCCAAATATTTATGAGCTTATTTATCAATTTTAATTACAAAATTGGATTAATCCTTAGCCACATATCTCAATTTTGAGATGGATGGTTCAAGTTGATTCTGATCAATCTCAAAAATCTATAAATAGGAGGCCTTACCACATCATTTCTAAGCATAATTTATGAAAATTTATAATGCATAATTGATTCCAAAAGCTTCATGAAAACTAGTGTTACCATTCCAAATTGATTCCAATCCAAGCCAAGCCAAAGCCAAAGGTGCCAAGGAGAGATGGAGATAGCCAAGCTTCCATTGCCAAGGACTTCATGAGTATAAAATTGAGTAAGCCACTACTACAAAACAATTTAGAGAATCTAAAGAAGGTGAAAGAATTATTATTTTTCCTTTAATTTTTATTTGTGTTTTTCATTTGTTTTTGTTACTAAGCTCACCCTAGTAACTAGGCATGAAGGTGTTAGTTTAGTGTATTTTTAATTTGGTTTCATTTACTAACACGATACTAATCTCCTCTTCTTAGTCAAATTCCTAATTCATAATTACTAATTTGTTATATAATTTGACCTTATTTGACTTTATAAAAATAATAAATAAATAGGCATAAATATAGACTTATCTAAAAAGTGATTGTTGCAGATGATCGAGGTTCTAAAAACTAGGTTTTGTATAGTTCTAAGTGTCATCAATAGGATTCTAGTATTCATCCACTCATTAGAAATTAGTGCCCCATATAGATAGTATCACCATGTTTGTGTAATCTCCTATAGGTGGAGGTAGTTTCCCCTTTGAGGGACTATTCATGTTTTTGGGAGAAAATGCACTTTTTATGTCTTATTCCTATATAAACGAAACCTAGAGCTCTGTGTTATGCTTGGAAAATATAATTTAGTGTGAAAACCCTAATACTCCTTTCAAGTATGGAATGAACAATAATTTTGTGTTAATTATTATGATAGGATTGACATTTTCAATACCCCATTGTGAAGAGAGTTGCCTACATACCAATACTCCAAAGAGGGATCAAGTCTAATGTAGTTCTCCCACCTAGTGCTTGATGCAAGAAAAAGTGAATGCTAGAATGAAAAGTGGACTTGGATTCCTTGAATGTTTTTGAGGTTTGAAATATTTGAAAACTAAGTTTAGGGATACCATAAATGGTAGTATTTATAAGTATGGAATAATAGGGATCAAATAACTTAATTTTTTTCAACTTTTCTCTAAATTAAATGTGCTTTTGAATCTATATTCCATATCCTCAATAGATTTCAATTAGACTTATATTTATAGAGTTTTTTTTCTTTTTTGGATAATAAAATATTATTAGGATAACCTTAGGAGGGGCACACATTTGAAAAAATATCCCTTGGGAAGAGTTATCACTAAGGACACTAGAGCCTAGTTGGGGACACTAGCGCCATGTGGATGTAGCATCCCAAATGTGTCACTAATGTCCACTTGGTAGACTATTAAGGAAGTTAGGTTGGGATATAATAATATAGTTCTAGGAATATGTTTTGGTTGACTACAAATGACCATGGTCTTCTCAATGATTGGAAAAGTGTACCTAAGGCTCTAGGATGGGTATAGGGATAAGATAGGAATAGGGTAACTCAAGTGACACTCTTAAAATCCAATTACCACTTTTATGTGATTATAATACCAAAGAGGTAATCATATAAAATATTATATATAGATATAAAAACTAATTATTTTTTATTTATGTGGAGAATATAATTACATTGCACATAATTGTCTAGCAAATCTATATAGATAGGTCTACTGTGTATATTTTAGAGTTACAGGGTAACATCACACAAAATATTTCATTTTTAGAAATAAGATAAAATAAAAAATAGTTTTAAATGTAAATATGGTGAATTCACACCCAATGGATCCTAGCTTTATCAACCAACATCATCATGTAAAGTAAGGATTTCCATCCTTAGGTATGCCACCATATCACCATTTAATAAATGTGTAGTAAGATAAATATCTTGATCTTACGATTGTAAAAGGTTTGATATATCAGATAGTGAATGTAATGTAGAATATACAACATCAAACTACATCTAAAGATGATGTTATAGTTATTGATGCATAGATGTATGGGCAAATTATGTTCATTATAAAGTAGGATTGATTAATTACTACTTTAATATATTTATTTAAATTGATAAGTACTATATGAAATGAATATATATCACAAAACATCACAAAAAATCTACATAATATGTTATATTACAGACAAAGAGGCCAAGGATGCACTGATATGGTGGTATGGTATATAAAAACCAAGAATCCATGGGATGTTGATTTTTGGATAGATATCAAATTGGTAGAGTATGAAATCTCAAATGCCATATTTGACTTTGGTAGAGTAAATATTATCCCTCGATTAACATGAGAAGCCATTGGATGACCTTCTCTTAGTTACAACCCATTAACATTGAGTTTCAAAGACTAGAAAAGGGTAGAACTTACTAGGTGACTAGAGGATGTAGAAATCAAATTTGTTGATCTCACTCTACAAGGTAAATTTGAATTCATATATGAATATAAATGAAACACACTACCCTATGTTAATAAAAAAATGTGGGCATATGATGGTTAGATGACCATCAACACAATGTAAATTTAGTTAAAAACACACTAAGGGGATAAGATTATCATCATTCCCCTAAATAAAGTTGACATCAAACCCTATATAATTCCTAAGGATTCTAAATCACCTTATGCCTGTAGGGATAATAACTAGTTTAAGGTTGGCATAAAGTCACTAATAAAAATTCATTATGAGCAGGATAGTAAAACTTTTTCCCTTCATAAGAAACCACTTATTTAGTTATAACAACTAAATTATCCTTCTTCTAGATTATTGGTAACAAAGTAATAATACCCACATTTATATGTGAATGTAGGTATCCATCCATGTGATAACTAATAATGTCTAAAGAAGATTTTTTATATCAAGTGGGTGTGATATAAATGGATTACACTAAACTAATTCATGAAGGTGTTTACCTTCACAAGTCACATTTTTTAAGTGGTGATTTAGATAATAATATGCTAAATTTGGTAAGAGGATACCATGAGGTGCAACTAATATGATTTATTTTTTTACATAGTGATAATTAATTCAATACTTTACAACTTAAGTCTAGGGAAAATTTATTTCTAGAATGGAACAACATTTTCCAAATATAGATCAGTGATTCATTACACTAAAGGACATTATTTTGACATGGTGGGAATTATTTAGGTCAAATAAATTGTACTTGGATGATGCTTGAAAATTGTTTCAAGCCTGATTTCAAATATCACATTAGATCATAAGTCAATGGTCATTTTTCCTAGAAGGCCAATGACTTAAAATTCATATTCATGGATGTGTTGATGTATGGTCATTTTAGGGTGTGGAACCCAAATAATATATATTGTAGATGATATTTTGTGATTATATAGAACTTCAGTCTTATACACTTGGAAAACTGAGACCTTGGTTGTTCCTCTTAGATTTATACATGAATTTCTTTCAAAAGCCTTGCATATACTCTATCTTTTTTCCTTTGATTATATATTATTATAACCAATCTTATATTGATGACACAAACATCCCATATTTCCCATAATGCTTAAAATATACTTATCTTACACCTATGAAAGTTATGATCCCATACCTATTTTTATACTCTTTGGATATTGACATCCAAGATAGATAGTAGCATCGACATTATTGTCCTGCCCTAATGAAAGTGTCCAATGCCCTAAAGTCATCCAATTTTAAAATGAAATGTATTCTAATAGTGAACCTAAGTGATTTCATGTGAGTTATCTATTGATAAAATTGGTATAAATACAATATCAACACTCATTCATTCCTCACCTAGCAATCAGACTAAAAATACCAAGGCACTTATCAAAAGCACTCTATCAAGCATTAAATTGATTAAATATTCCCTATTTACATACTAGTCATAGGTGCATCACATATGTAGGTCTAAAGAACTAAAGGAGTAGTCATAATGTTTTATTTTCCAAGTTACAAGATGGGTCACTATTGTAGCTACTTTACACATGTTTCAAGATTCACACACAAAATAACATATAGTTGAGAACTACATGAGTATGAGGCCCTATTCTAGAGTATTGGCTATGTATGTAGTGTCCTTTTATAATCAAGGTCATTTGGGTCAGCTCAATATTATATGCCCACTAAAACATTTTTCCCCAAGGTCACATTAAAAATAAAAAGCTAGGGTTTTTCTATTTCACAAGGAGAGACAATCCATGACCCATATCTCAATGCACTAGAGAAAATTTGAAACAAAACCTAGAAGCATCTAGGTGGTTACATCATGTTTCAATAGATATTATATATCGGAAACTAGCATATAACCTAGACAATAGCGTCAATGCAACCATCCCAAGCTAATGCAACTGTCTAAATAGCTAAAGGCACTAGATCCAAAATCTAAAATTTATTCCAAAACTATCTTCCTATCTACTTTTAGTTTGTTCTAGATAAAAATGTTCATTAACATAAGATTTAGCTAAATACCTTAAATTATGTCATGTATACATCTATCATAGTTGTAATTTATATTAATAGCTTATCTTAGTTTGATAAATTTAGTATATGGTATATTTGAGTTTAGCATTTAACTGGCCTATTGTATATCTAATATTCACCTGTGTTCCTTATCATTTTTATATTTTTAACCCTATCTACCCAAGAAGATCCACATCTAAATTAGGGTTAAAATTTTGGTAAACCTGATGTGTTAATCTCAAAACTATAGATGGCTTAGGGTTTTCTCTTTTATTCTAAGCACATTCCATTTTTTTATTATTTCTATAAAAGAAAGAAATAGGTTCATATCAGAAACAAAATATTAGGTTCTCGTAATCATGTTTTATAAGTATATCTCTTTTAACTATTTCATATTTCAATAACTCATAATGGCTATTAATTTTTTATTTCCCATGTATGACTAAATCAATTAGATCTATAAGAGGTTTCAAATCTACATTCTAGCATACTCCTTGTGTTAATGTTTGAAATAAGCTTCTACCTATAACTAAAAAACACCAAAGGGAATGTATGAATCGATCATTTATATCATTCCATGTTCCCACCCCATCCAAGGATATTATTTCTCAAACTTAACTCTTGGACTTATTACACTGATCATCTTATTATAAGGATGTCTTTTTGGATGCATTGTGTATGATTATACTACCTTGTAATATGGAACCACCATATGTGGCTTATGTTTTAAATTATGTCAAATGGACTAAGCATAATAAATCATTTGAAAAAGAGGAATTACTATCTCATCATCTTATAAGTAGCTATTTTCCATCTACATCCAAGTGTGTGTTTATAATAAAATTGTAAAATGAGTTCTTATGGATAATATTTCATGACTTAACATTTGTAAAATATTTTTTATCTCCTCAATTAGAATTGGGCCTTAAAATTTGGCTCCATATAATATGACATAAATAGACCTCTACCTAGAGTATATGATGTAAATGCTTATTGTGACTATCACCATGGCCCTAGGCATTATATGAATAGATGTTTTACCTTGAAACATAAGATCTAAGATCTCATCGATGACCAACAGATTACATTTGATGATCCTGCAAAGGAATCAGGTTTACAACATGGTAATCACCATAAGCATAAGATATTTAAAAATCCTTTTCAATACCATTCTAATAAGGAACCAAAAGTCTAAATGGCATATAATACACATCCTCCTCCATCACATTATGAACACTCACTATATGGTTTTATTGGTACTTACATGTGATATATACCTCATATGGTTTAGAAAACAGCCATTTCCTTTAATGAAATTGAAATTAAGGATGATGAATCTAATATTCATTCTCTATATATTTTACAATAAATTAATAAATACACCATACATAGTGTTATGATTGATAATCGTGTAAGATAAAATGTTTTCACCATGACATTACTTACACATTTGGGTTATACTCATCATGATTTACACACCTCTACTAGATTAGTTAGAGCATTTGATGGAACCTCCTAGAAGGTTCTTGGTGAGATTGATCTACCTTTATAGGTAAGTCCCATACATGTGGTTATTAATTTATTAGTTATACCTTATACATGTTTTGTTTACATGTTTTTGGGATGATCTTGGATATATACTCCTTAAGTAATACCTTATACATTGCATGGGTGTGTTAAGTACATTCATGCCAATTAGGTAATTATAGTTTTTGATGTTCCATATGAGAAACCTTTTGAATAAGATGAATTCATAACTAATTAGTTAATTATAAAACTTGTTAATGCTAATATACTAAAAAAGGGTAAGTAATATGTAATCCCCTTTACTAGGTAGCTAGTACTTGAGAAACCTTTACATCAAAGATAGACAATGGATTCTATGGAATCCTCATATTATATGCACCATATTTAGATGTTTAGAGCACCTAAACATGTTCTTACTATTGATATTCCAAATAAACTATAGATTACATAGATATGGGTTCCACAAACCCATATTATTTATATTAGTAATTCACAACCTCAGAGTCCTATTATACATATGTTGAGAATCATAAATACTATATTGATACATATTTCACCTATACATGTTGCTTGGTAGTACCACTATTTTATTTCACCAAGTTTTGAGTAGGGAGATAACTATGATCATCCTTTGGATGAGATCATAGGATGATCTTTTCTCTTTAAAAATAGCAAAAAAATCAAAAACATTCAAAAATCTTAAAACATTTTTTGACACCTACATGTTCTATTGGCTCTTTGGTATCTAAGTTAGTTCCATGTTGAGGGATACCATATCATTCACTCCTACATATACATTTACAATCATACACAAATACATGATTCTATGAAATTATGGGTGTTGGGATTTCCCTCTCCTCATGTCGCTAGGAAATTGAGGGAATCCATATTCTATGATCTTGATACTCCTAGGTTATATCATTATATGTTCACATTACATTATCATTATTGGGATCTTATGTACTTACACATGCCTTATCTATACATATATATTACACATGGTACTTGATATGTTATGCACTTAAAGTTTTTAGATAACACATTTGATCCTTGAGCTAATATGATATGCTTATGTTAGTTTCTTATGATTTTCCTTTATACACTTCTTCAAGTGTTTTGCATTGTTATTGTCTTACTTGTTTGATAATTTAAATATGTTATGTTATATGTGGCCCCTATGCCTATGTTTACTTTATTTTATATTTTAATATGTCATTACTTATGGTATGAACATTTTAATATGTTGTTCCTTGATTTGTGTACATTTGACTAAGTCATGTGCATTTGATTTTATGAAATTTGAACATGCCCCTTATTTGTGGTCTCCTAAGACCTTTGTATGTTGAATTTATTTTAGTAATCATGTATGTGTATTTATTTGATTATTGAGATTGTACTATTACTATATATACATTTCCATAATCTTTATCATGCACTTAGGAATACATGTGATAAAATTGGTTATATGTGATTTAATGATACATCTACCTAGACATGTTCCCCTTTATATGCTTCATGATTACATTTAGAAATTTTACTATTATCTTACCCTTTTAAGGTGAGGTAACTCTCAGTTCCTATTTTTCCCTCATCTTAAAGGGGGTGTATATTAGTGGGGGCATGTTTTGGAAGCATGTTATCCATACTTGACATGGTTCTTAGATTCAATGGGGGCATGCTTTGGAATCATTTTCTCCACACTCGTTTAATATTGTACTTATATTAGTTTTTATATTCAGTGGGGGCATGCTTTGGAATCATGTTCTCCACATTCATTCATTATTTGGTACTTATATCAATTTATAGATTTAGTGGGGGTATGTTATATGGGAATGGATTCCACACATTCACAATTTTTAGATTTAGTGTGGCCATGCTTTAAAAATATTTTCTCCACACTCATTCAATATGGTACTTATATCATTTCATAGATTCAATGGGAGCATGCTTTCGAAGCATGTTCTCCACACCTATTCAGTATTTAACATCTCTATTTTATAGTGGGGGCATGTTTTGGAAACATGTCCTCTACATTTGTACTTATATCAGTTTTTATATTTATCCATATATTGTGGGGACATGCTTTTGAAGTATGTCCTCCACACTTACACAATTATCTGAATTGGCCAAAACACATTATTATATTATTCAAAGTCATAGTTGTGGTAGAATTATATACATTTTACCATTACTATACATAGTTTTATAATGATACATATATAAGGTGAATATGTTATGAAACATGTTCCTAATATTTCAAAATACAAATTAGTTTCAAATTATAAAACCATTACATGTATTGATACCCTATAGACTTTTAATAAATTTATTGAACCAATCAACTACAGTAGTTAGCTCACCTTTTGGTATGGTTTAAGTGATAAAATCACTCAATATTACCATGTTTATGTTGGATTTTATTGTATCAACCAACCTCACCAGTTTATAAGTATCATTGGGTTACATAGTTGAGCTAATCTCAACTGCCAAGTGGTAACTCACTTTTGCTCTAAGTATGGGGGATTTTGCCTTCCAATATATCTCTTTATCCCTCTATATCTCTTTGGATATATGCACTTTAAATGTTTATCTATATTTATCATAATCTCAATTTTAAATCCTTATAATGATACATATTTTACAAAATAACTTATTAAAAAGCAAGGCAATTACTTTGACACATAGGTGTACTCCTAAACCTTTATCTTTCAATTTCAATATATTTCAAGTAATTTTAACCCATATTATATGCACTAGTTGTACATTGTAACATGGTTATAGGGAAGTCATCATCAAATCACTCAAATTCAACTCAGGAAAAAACATGGTGTGCATACACACCTAGGTACTTATTCATTTCCTTTAAACTAGTAATTTCATTACCAAATTAAATGGGGGGAAATGTGTATGATATTTTTTTATTATGATGCACCTCAATCTTATAAACTTGGAAAACTTAGACCTTGGTTTTTAATCTTATTTCTATACATGCCTTGATTTTATAAACATCACATCTAATATATATTGTGTCCTTTAGCCTATATCTTAATCTAACCAGTCTTGTATTGATGAGACATACATCCTATCTTTTTTCAAAATTATTAAAATTTATGGATCTTACACCTATAAAAAATTTAATCCCATACCTATTTTTATACTCCCTAGATACTAATATCTGGAATAGATAATAGCATTGATGTTACTATCATTCCCTAACACAAGTGTCTAGTACCCTAAAGTAATCTAATTTACAAATGAAATGTATTCCAATGATCATCCTAAGTGTTACAATGCAATTTATCCCCTAATAATATTGGTATAAATACAATATCAACCCTCATTTATTCCTCACCTAGAAATCTAACCAAAAAGACCAAGGCATGTATCAAAAACATTATATCAAGAATTTAGTTGATTAAAGCTTCCCTATTTCCATAATAATCATAGGTAAAACACATATATAGGTCTAAATTACTAAAAGAGTAGTCATAATGTCTTATTTTACAATTTACAATATAGGTAATTATTTTACTTATTTTACACACATTACATGATTCACACATAAGCCAACACATAGAGGAGAACTAGATGAGTCTAAGGCCCTCTTCTAAGTATTGGTTATGTAGATAACATATTTTAATAGTGGGGTCATTAGGTTCATCTTGAAATTATATGACAACTAACCCATTTTTCCCCAAGGTCACATTAAATATGGAAAGCTAGGGTTTTGCCATTTCATAAGGAGCAATAGTCCATGACCCAAATTTGAATGCACTAGAGCAAAGGTGAAGTAAAACCTAGAATCATCCAAGTGGTTTCATCCTATTTCAACATACATTATATACAATACTTAGTGTTAAACCTAGAAAGTAGTGTTGATGTAATCATCCTAGGTTGACACAACTATCTAGATAGCTAGAGGCACCAGATCCAAAATTTGACAATTGTTCTAGAACTATCTTCTTACATGATTTTAACATATTCAAGATATAGATTTAGATTAGCATCATATATATTTAAGTACCTTATTTTATGTCACTTTTATATTTATTATAGTTTTATTTTCCATTAGTAACATATCTCAATTTAATAATTTGAGTATATGGTATACCTAAGTTTATCATTTAGTTGGCATATTGTAGATCTAATATTCACCCTTATTCCCTATCATTTATATATTATTAACCATATATAACTAATAGGTTCCAAATCCAAAAAAGGGATAAATAGGTACATGTATTCAAGTATACATTATCACCTCTTATAATAACATGGTACATGCACTAAGAACACAAGTAGGAAACTAAGACTTGGCCATAAGTCTAGTGTGATTGTATTCAAACCTTTGTCTTTGAAGATTAAAATATTGTGGTGTAGTAAGATATATATAAATTGAAGTTATTTTTATATTATGGGTGAGCATAGGATTTAAGTAATGCATAGGATTGATCTTTGTAGGAAGAAGCAACTATAGACTTAAACACATCTCTCATAAATTATAAGGCCAATAAACATAAAGATTAGTTTTTCATGAAACCATATAATAGGATCATAAAAAATAGAGAATAGATATAATACATTGACAATGATAAAGATCTATATTTCAAGGGTTTATTTGAACTTGAGTGAGAGGTATAGGAACCAAAAGATAAAATCATGACATAAACTAAAAATGCATAGCTATCCAATTTAAACATTCAAGAGAAATAAGGGTAGAGGGTAATATGAGACTATATACCTATTGGGGATAACAAGATATTGTAAGATGATAAATCTAGGAAAATATAATTTTGATTATACAAACTATATTAAAAATACCTAAACCTAGAATCTACCATTAAATTTGAATACCATTGGATCAAAATACCATAAAATAAACATCTAAAGCATAATTCTAACATAAAGCTATGTGTTCCCAATCAAGATTTAAACAAAAAAAGAAGACTAAAGACTAAAAATGAATTTATGGATGGAGATTATAGTGCTTATAATAGACTCATATTTTTAGTATGATGTTGTCTTGATGACTTGATCAAAGACTATTTTGATAGAAGATTTTATCATAGATTGGACATGGATTTCTTACACATTCCTTATTTTCTAATTAGTTTCAATGGAGGATGGGTTGGTGTTTAAATAGGCCATGGATGGAATATTAATGGCCAATATTCAAATTTGGGATGAATGGGATCAATGGTGGAGGATTATCCAAAGAATTAGAAATTCCTTGGAAGCCTATAGAATAGAGACTTCTAAAGAGGGAGGGATAAGATAGAGAGGATTATAGAATTGGAGAATTCTAGAATCTATTAAGAGGGATAATCAAGATTAGTAGGTGGTTAAATAGGTTATTGAGGACTAAGGATGTAGGAAAGCCTAGGAATAGGGTAGGGTAGGTGGGATTGGAATTTAAAATTCTAATATAATAGACAAGTGGGATTAGTTAGTGGATAAGACATGATTAGAAGAATTAATAGGTTGGTGGGGATAATATAAGGTTAGTGGATGAATAATAATGAAGGGGGATGTTAGATAAATGACTATAAGGGGTGATATTAGGATGAAATTAGAGGGGATAAATGATATTAGAAGAACTAGGTGAAATTAGTGTTGAATAATAGTAACATTAGTGATGATAAATAAAGTGAGAAAATTTAAATGTATACATTTTGCCCCTCTTTGAAATGGCACTATGAGTGGATAAAATGGAAGGAGTAATGGCATTTTAAAGAAAAAAGACATGAGATATATTAATTTTAGTAGATGAAGTTAGTGGATAGATATATCAAGAGATATTAAATAAATCAGTAACAAACATTAGTACCAAGTCTATGACAAATCTAGTGACTTTGGGTGGCTATTAGACATAACAAGAGATATTAGAGGATCTATAATTACTAAAATACTATTAGGATGTTATCCAAATAAAATTTTCAAAGTCTAAGGGTGTAGATCCTTCATTCAGATATATTCGCATAGAAATCAAAGAGTGTGCATGACCTATTAATAAGTGACCATGCAAGGTAAATCTCAATATGAAACTTTAGGTTAAGGGTGAGATTGACCTAATGCAAGAAGAAGAGATTATTTATCTAATATAAAAGGAAGATTAGGTAAGTCTAATGGTGGTGTAACCCAACACTTAAAGAGAAATCAAGTTTTATGGGGATTATAGGGAATTGACTAATTTCTATGTTAATGACACATTTCCAATTCCATTCACATATGATTTTTTGGATTTAGTTATAGGGCACAAAGTCTATTCATTCATAGATGGATTTAATGGCTATTACCATATACTGATCATAATGAAAGATTAGGTGTATACACCCTAAATTGGTTAATCAATCACATATATCATGTATTTTCATAGTCCTTTCATAGGAGACTCTAACTAGAGAATATGAGTCTTATTTGTATCTAGCCATGTCTTTTTGTCTGATTTGCCTTGGTCTTATTTTATACCCTTGACACCTCTTTAACCATTCCCAATCATTCATAACCTTATATACTTAACCCTTACTATCTCTGGTCACTTTTTCTAGGATTATTCCATCCTCATAGATCTTAAACCCTCTGGATAACAGTGCTCAAACAAGAATATAGTGTTAAAACCTAGGATGTCTAGTTTTTAGTGTTATTATCCAAGTGCAAATTTGATTTCAATGGTCGGTTACTTATACAAGATGAGTCTTACCCCTTTTCTTTGATTCATTCCTAAGTTTTCCAATGTTGGCCAAATGTAAATGAAACTCCCAAATTCAAAATAATGAGTCTCATATATAAAGGACTACACAAGGCATTTTATATCTAACACTTACTACTTTGGCACATTAGACATAATAAAAATTAGTCAATAGTATAACTCAACTTCTCTCAATCACATATAGAATTGCATGCTTGATAAATAAAGGGCCTAAGTGAAATTCATTACTGCATCTATCTTGTCCATTGATTATGCATGTTACCTAAGGGAGAACTACATCAGATCTAAGACCCTAGCTTGAGGGTTAATGTAGGCATTAATTAGAATAGAAAGGTTTCATGATTATGCAATCATTCTTCCCATAACCAATTTTCCCCCTTTTGCTTTTGATTTATTCATTATTTTCATGTGTGTAGATGAATATAGGTATCGAAGATTAAAACAAACCTATAGCTAGCTCCAGTGACTTTTAGCCCCTAAAATTTGGTATGTAAGCTCAAGGGCCACCCCCAACCATATAAAGTGATTGAGTCAATTTAAATATAGAGGGTCTCCCCTCCCCATATATAGAGAGAGGCCAAAAAACTCTATATATTAGGGCTCCCTATAGATTGAAGACAAAAAAACATTGTTGATGCCCTATCCATCTATATACCCCTATCTCCCTATCTCTAGTCTATAATGACTAGGAAAACAAAACCTAGAAAGCTAAGATCTTTAGGACAACAACTCTAGGAAGGACTATAACACTAGACACCATGGTGTCCTATTTATAGTGTTCTTGTCCAATAAAAAAAAATGCCAAATTCATATTCTTGATAGTGTTTCAATCTTGCTCCTCCATTTTTAGTCTCAAAATCCTTCATTTCAATCCAAAAATAGATAAGTTTATTTCTATTTCTCTTGCATAATTACATATTAAAATCTATATTTGTCCCTAGTAAGCTAGATTGTTCCTATTATTCTAGACCTTTATTATTTAGGATCTAAACACTAGATTACCAAAAATAGTAAAACATTTGGTGAACCCAACTTACTTTGAACAAATTTAAAACCCTAGGTACCCTTAGGGTTTTTCCTTAATATTTTTTACAAAAATTATTTTACAAATTCCTAATTTTTGTATTAATTTTTGTGAATTTTTCCTATTCAAAACATATTTCTAGAATTTAAATTTTAGCCATAATTTAAAAAAAATTAAAAACCCTATCTCAACACCCTAGATTTCAAAATTAGGTCATCAAACACCAAGCCTTTCCTCCTTGAAAATTTTAGAAAACTATTTTGGAATATTTTCAAATTAATTACCTTGTCAAAAATAATTTTAAAATTTCAAAATTAGTAATTTTTTGTGCAAAAATGCAATTTTCAAAATTCTAATTTTTGTATAAATTTTTGTGTATTTATCTTATTTCAGATAATTTTTAGAATTTAAAATTATTACATAATTTTCAAAATTTCTAAAACCCTAGCTCAAAACCCTAGATTTATAAACTAGATCCTCAAACCCAAAGTTTCCCTCAAAAATTTTAAATATTAATTTCAAAAATTTTGAAAATTATTTAGTGTGCCAAAAATATTTTCAAATTTTCTAAATTAGTAGTTATTTTGTGCAAAAATTCAATTTCAAATTTTTTATTTTTGTATTAATTTTTTTGTAATTATCTTAGTAAAATTAATTTTAGAATTTAAATAATAGCCATAATTTTCAAAAATTCTAAAACCCTAGCTCAAAACCTTATATTCCTAAACTAGGTCTTCGACCTTCAAACCATTCATCCTTGCAATTTTTAGAAATTAATTTCAATTTTTTTGTAAATTGTTTAAATAGTCACAAGTATTTTAAACATTTCCATGTTAGGAGTTATTATTTCATTCATTCGCTTAATAGTAATTTTTCATATTCTTTGTGGTGAAAGAAATAAAATGGCCACTAAGGCACTTCTTCCCTCTCATCCCATAGACAAATTTATTAATTTTTTACATAATTATGATAATGAGTGGACAAATTTGAAAAATTACACATTAGCTAAAAATATGGAAAATGATTTTATTTACAATGAAGATAATTACTATTATTTCAATGAGTAATATTATCATGCATATGAAAGTGATAGTGAAGAAAAAATAGATGCGTCTTCCCCTCTCAAACCTATCTCTTTCATACCTTATTCTAAATAAAATACTTTTAATAAATGGTAAAATACTTCTCACCTCATTCTCCTTTACACAATGAACAAATTAGTCATGCACTTCCAAATGAACCTCTAATAGGTGATAATTTGCTTGTAAACCTAGTCTCTCTCTCTCTCTCTCTCTCTCTCTCTCTCTCTCTCTCTCTCTCTCTCTCTCTCTCTCTCTCTCTCTCTCTCTCTCTCTCTCTCTCTCTCTCTCTCTCTCTCTCTCTCTCTCTCTCTCTCTCTCTCTCTCTCTCTCTCACACACACACACACACACACAATGTTTAAATGATAACTCTCTTACTCTTGCTTCTCATATTTCACATAAAAATAATGCATGTCTTTCATCCATGGATAACATATATGTACATGACTTCCAATGTCAAATAATAATTTATTGCATATTAAAAAATAACTCAATCCTTCTATTACACCTCTCCCTAGAAATGATGGAAGTGATAATAAATATGATAGTGAGCATGGCAATTAATATGAAAATGAGAGTGATTATGAAGAATATTACATATATGATAATGATGATGATAATTATGCACATAGTGAATAAGAATTTGCATCTTGTGTTTCTAACTCTTCTCTCACTCCTCTCAAACATAATGCACTTCCAAATGTTGTTTCTACTTTTATGAATGATTCTATTTCAAATAATGCACATACTATTTCTAATAGCACATCTTATACTCAATTATAATGTGACACACTAAAACATAAAGATACCAATAAATCCCCTAAGCCACCCCTCACCACAGTAGAACCTAGTTATCACCCTTCACCTAAAGTGAATGGTAGCCCACATCCCTCTAGTAAGTTCCAAGCTACCATTACTCTGAAGATTCAAGTGAGCACACCCTCTCATGATCCAATTAAAAAATGTAGCTTTCCCATGACTAAAAAATAATAATCAAATTCAATGATTAAATGAACCACTTCAAGATATTAATGTACCATCACATGAGATCATCTCTTTGATGCATGTAGTTGGTGAATTATAACACCAAGTACATCTCCTTGGTTTGGAAAACAAAGCTAACAAGTCTTGGATAGATGCCAATGATCTACATGGTAACCTTTTTTGAAAATATTCATAAAAGATTTATTACCTAAACATTTATAGATAGCATCATCACCTTACTTTGATGGAACTAGAGATCCATTCTTACACCTTCAAGCCTTTCTAAAGGCTTTGCCATCTCATGAAAGCCCATTGATTATACTAAAATTCTTCTAGTATACATTAGTGGGGGAAGCATAGAATTGGTTCTTTCATCTACTCCCCATTAGTTCATTGCACACATATGATGACTTAGAGGAGGCATTTCTCATGCACTACATAAAAATGGGCCCTCATGTTACATATGAGAAACTTGCCACACTACATCAAAATTATTCAAATCCAGTTAGTGAGTATATCTTAAGGTTCAAGGCTCATATGTTAATATTGATATATAAACCAGTAGATCTAGATAATTAGAATGTCTTTATTAAGGGGCTTTTCCAACCTCTACTCGAGCATTTACTATATCAAATAGAGTCTTATTTCAAATACTTGTGTTATACAATTTTATCTCTAGAAAATAAAATGGGATTGATTGAGGTAGATTCAGTTGATCAGATCACTCTAGATTTTATAGTGGCATCTTTAGAAATATCTCCTAGCACTCAACATCCACCATGTCCTAGACAAGATAGGAGACCACAACCAAAAAAACAACCAATCAAGTGTTAGGATCCTACTCTCCCCAATAAGAGTATATATGATTACCTTTGTATTAGAAACTAAACACGGAATTATACCAAAATGAATAAGTAACTAGAAATATGAAACAACACAAGATATGAGAGACAATACACAATTGTATTAATAGTCACTTAGAAGAAAATACAATAAAGAAGATGCCACTTCTTCCACCTCAAAGGCTTGCCACACCTCAAGGACTTCTTCCCTCTCTCTCTCTCGGTCCCAACAATCAACTCAAATATAGAATTGATGTTCACCTCAACCAGTCAGTAACACGCTGCCAGTACACCAAGTACAAAACCATACTCCAAGTAGATCTCCTGCTCTCTACTGCTACCTGCAAATCACTAGACCTTACTCACCATTGTAGATCTCCAAACGTGGTCCTGCACACCTGCTGACCAAGATCATACATATACGAAGAACCCTTCTAATTCTCCAAACTAGCACCCACACTTGGTACTGTGGCACTAGGAGGAACACACCATTGCTCTCCTCTCTCTGAAGGAGCTTATTTTGCTCTCTTACTCTCTAGCACTAGTTTACAATACAGCCCATGAGTCTATTATATAGATCTCATGCATACAATAATTAGACTATCTTAATTACAATAATTAGACATACAACTCAAGACTATAATTAGCCTTTAACATGAAAACTAACAATCTAAAAATAGACTCTCTAGAATCCGCATGCAAACTTCATGTTCACACATAGGTTGCCGACGCTAGCTCCTCCATGACTGATGTCAGACGACTCATAACCGACGTCGGTTGCTTCTACACTGCTATCTAACTGACATCAGTTGATCAGAACAATGTTGATTGCCTTGCAACTCATTCTACAACTCTCTACAACCTCTGCATCCTCTGTAACTCCTCCTATTTTCATCTTGGTGAAGCTTTTAGCTCCACAACCTAACAATCTCCCACTTGGAGATAAACAGCTACACTTGTACCTGTACTTGTACACTATCTAATTTGTTTCCTAGCTTGTATCCCTCTTCAAGCTCAATCCTGAAGACCAACCACCACACACCCTGTGGTGCTATACCTATCATCTAAGTAACCTACCACATCTAAACCTACAACTCCATGTAGTGAAGACCTTGACCCTCCATAACATGTTAACCTACTGCTAGTCCCTCTCAGATACCTGAGAATCCACTGAACTGCCCTACAGTAATCCTTTAATAAATTGGCTCCATACTTTTTGACAACTCCCACTGCTTGGGAAAACTCAGGTCTACACCAGACCTCATGTGATTTTGAACACTGTTCTAAGCTCTGCTTGAACTGTCCAGCCCTTGGTGTGCTTTTTGATTCTGCATCCTGCATCTTGAACCTCACCAACACCTTCTTCACATCAGCTCCCACTGAAGACAAAATCTCCATGTTCCTTATGTCAAAGAATTTTGCTACTCCAAATTCTCCCTGACATACCTCTGAACTAACCTTACCCTTAGCTTAGCAAATCCCTATATGTATGAACCTACTCCAAGCATACCATCCACATACAATAACTGGATAATGTCACGACTCATCATCCACCTGGTAAGAATAAACAAAATAGTTACACTGACATTGACTAAAGCCCTGATTTGTCATCCACCTGTCAAAACCTATACCACTATCCTGCAACTTCCTCAAGACCATATACCTTGGCCTTCTATCTCACATATCCATCTACTCTCTTTTTTAACTTGGGAATCCATTTGTCTCTCAGTGCTTTCTTCCAGCTAACAACTCCACCAACAAACTCTTGTTTTTTTCTTTTTCCAAGGACTCACACTCCTCATCCATGCCAAGCTCCCACTGTTTCTAGATTCTATCTGCATTTCCTCTTCACATCTTCCTGATTCTCAACCATTAGTAAGAAATAAGTAAGAATGTGAATAACGAATATGAGGTCCACTTACCATTTTAGTCCTCCATATGGGTGTTTGAGACTCCTTGATAGCTTGTTGTCTACCCAATATCTGTTTCAGTGACCGATCTCGGCCATCTCCCAATCTGCACCCAACTGACATCGGTTCCCTACGACTGACCCTGTCTGCCGAAGTCAGTTTCATGACTGACACCAGTGTACCCATTACCAATGTCAGTTCCTATATGATCGACATCAGTTCCTGCTTCCCGACACCACCGACTCTACTGATCTACACATGACTGACGTCAGTGCCTGTCTATTCGATGTTAGTTCCTCCTGACCAATGCCGATATTTGTGTTCACCTTTGAGTGATGAATTTTTACCCATGAGCTCCTTTTGGGTCAAAACCCTGTCCATATCAACATAGCCCTGCTCAAAATAATTTAGTCCCCATAGCTGATCTCTGTCCATCATCTCCTCCATGAACACCAAGGCTTTCTAGTTCTTAAGTTTGTCAAAAACATCTGTCTTCTGCTTAAGAACATACATTCCCTTCTTACATATGCAACCAAGCCTACAAAGCTACATCTCTGCAACAAAAGGTGAATCAGTAATATAAGTAGATAGATAAAGGATACCTACTTTCTTACCACCGTCTAATTCAAGTGCATCCACTGTGAGAGTTACTGTGCATCTCTCATCACCTAACTTTCCTAAAGAAATTAGACTCATCTCCAAGACTGGTACTTGCATGACCTCATTCAACACCCGTGTGCTATCCGTCTGCAATTTCAGCTTCACTTCCCCTTTGCCAATAATTTGACAAGGCTCACCAACCCCTAAATAAATCTCTTCAAAGTCTCCAAAGACATACCCATGAAAAGATGCTCTATTTCGGGCTGCATGGAAAGAGGCAAAAGAATCTGTAAACCAAGATTCTACTTTATCCATAACAACCTGTGCAACAACCCTTGCAACATCTACTTCTACACGTTGATCTTCTACCGACCAACAATCTTCTTTTCCTTGCTCTTTCTTTCCATCAATCAGACCATTCATGTTATTCAGTTTCTCCATTTGTAGCTTACTTTCTTCTACCATTTCTATACTCCCACTCAATCTGAAACCCCTGAGAGTGACCTGTAATCAAAAAACACTAACTAAATCTAAACCACCTATTAGTCAACCCAACCAAAAGCTCTGATACCAACTGCCAAGATTGGTATCAACCTGGTCCACCTGCTCAACCTACTCTGATACCAACTGTAAAGATCCTACTCTCCCCAATAAGAGTATATATGATTACCTTTGTATTAGCAACTAAACACAGAATTATACCAGAATGAATAAGTAACTAGAAATATGAAACAACACAAGATATGAGAGATAATACACAATTGCATTAATAATTACTCAGAAGAAAATACAATAAAGAAGATGCCACTTCTTCTTCCACCTCAAAGGCTTGCCACACCTCAAGGACTTCTTCCCTCTCTCTCTCTCTCGGTCCCAACAATCAACTCAAATATATAATTGATGTTCACCTCAACCAGTCAGTAACACGCTACTAGTACACCAAGTACACAACCATACTCCAAGTAGATCTCCTACTCTCTACTGCTACCTATAAATCACCAGACCTTACTCACCATTGTAGATCTCCAAACGTGGTCCTGCACACCTGCTGACCAAGATCATACATATATGAATAACCCTTCTAATTCTCTAAACCAGCACCCACACTTGGTACTGTGGCACTAGGAGGAACACACCATTGCTCTCCTCTCTCTGAAGGAGCTTATTTTGCTCTCTTACTCTCTAGCACTAGTTTACAATACAGCCCATGAGTCTATTATATAGATCTCATGCATACAATAATTAGACTATCTTAATTACAATAATTAGACACGCAACTCAAGACTATAATTAGCCTTTAACATGCAAAATAACATTCCAAAAATAGACTCTCTAAAATCTGCATGCAAATTGCATGTTCAAACACAGGTTGCCAACGCCGGCTCCTCCATGACCGATGTCGGCTGACTCATAATTGAGGTCAGTTGCTTTTGCACTGCTATCTAACAAACGTCAGTTGATCAGACCGACATCGGTTGCCCTTCAACTCATTTTGCAACTCTCTACAACCTTTGCATCCTCTGTAACTCCTCCTGTTTGTATCTTGGTGAAGCTTTTAGCTCCACAACCTAACATCAAGAATAAAGAGCCAATTTCTAGAGCACAACCTACAACATGTACTACAAATAACATAATAAAGCACCACTATAATTTGATTCATATTAGGATAACCCATATATAATTTTATTAGCACTAATAGATAGGAGGTTAACCACATTGCCTTCTATTCACTGATGAGATCTACATCTCTTACATAGAGAACCACATCAACTTTTTTGCAACTATCATCATATCCATGGACATAGAGATAATGACTATTTTAGACTTAGAGATTGCATTACTAGATGTGTTGATAATGGTATCATATCATTCACATAAGGGACATAGATATCTCCTCCATTATGGAACCCTAGACATCATTCCTCCATGATTGAGTCATCCCCAGACATTCCTTTATAGGAATCATCGGTCACTCATTATGAATGCAATGCAAGCTTTAGGATAGAATCTCATAAGAGATCTCTTATTCTACTACCTTAGAAGGTTTGGAAACTAGTACAATAAAAACAACCTTCATATATCACCATAGTCTAAGGGATACATAGTTTAGTTCCATATCTATATCCAGTAGTCATGGGCACAACAAAAAAGTACCACTCATGAGAAATATTCACTATGGGAAAAATTTTAAGGTCCTATCTCATGTAAAAACCTACTATGATTAATATTAGATGAACCCCCATCGCATATTAAAGTTACATCTCAATATATTACTTAGTCATATATCATAACAGAGTCCAGAGGGTGTTGTTTCACATAGAAATCCACTATGATTATGAATAGATGAGCCTCTTTTACAACATCTAGTTTTAGCTGCATGACCAATAAAGTTAAATTTTGTAGAATATTCACACAAAAAAATAGTTAGCACTCAATAGATAGTATCATATATAGAGCACATTCCTACATAGCATGAGCAGTATGGGTACTTGTTTAATTGGTTGATAGGGTTTAGATAGTGATACAACATAGAATAATACAATGTAGTCATACTAGTTTTAGTTCATAAGCTTCACTTAACATGGAAATGATGGAGCTAAAGGTCTAGCTAACCTTTATATTCTTGAGCCACTCTCATGGATGTAATACACACACATTTTTATCTTACATGCCCCTACTAACAACTAACATTCCTAATTCTAAACAACCATACCTAGCCAAACCAACTTATCTAAATATAGACCTTACCAATATCCTAATTTTTTCAATTTCAATCCAATTCACTTTATCAAGTTAATTTTACAAATTACAAAACCAACAAATTTTTGCTTAAATATGATTACAAATCAAACATCACATCCAAACATATCATGAATAATCAAATCACATCCTAAATGATATTGTACCAAACATATCAAAACAATCATACCACATATCCCAAGTACTATTTTACCAAGCATATGCAGATTCAAAATCAATACTAGATCAACTATTTCTAAATCAATCACTTATAATCACTATACCATTATATTCTGGAATCTATAACATTAATATGCATAAACCCAAAATCAAACTAGTATCCATATATATAACATAATTTTTGAAACATATACATCATATCAAAATACAATCACTCATGAATGGGTATCATGCCCTCACTCTCAGTCTCACTCTCTCGTCTAATGCTAGTCCCATAATCTAACCTAACACTTGATGACCCCACACCTCCTCTACCTATTTAATGCCTCTTAAATTGTCTATCTCACTCCAATAGCCAACCATGCTCCTCAAATAAGTTTGCATAATGTCGATGAAGATCCATATAGTCATCCACAATCTTCATGCTGACCACACCATAATCAGGTGGAGGCATCTTATGTCTATCCAACTCAACTCTTAGCTCATCTCTCTCTCTCTTACTACCCTAAAATATGAAGTTGTAGCTATAATATCCCTATCAAATAAATGAGCATAAATGCTAGCTATAACCATCACTCATTCTATCAAACCCTCTTCTACCACATCATCAAGAACATGTTATGTGAGCTCTTAGAGTTTTGAATTAATGATGGTCTCTCAAAACTCATCATTGTCCCTCCCCACCCTAGTAGGTGCCTCATCTTATGCACCTCACACCCCACCTATACACATAAGAAGTAAAACATTACATTATATATATACTTTCAAATCTAAACTATTATAACACAAACCTAGGTACAATTCAAATGCAATCATTGATTACCTCCCATCATCTGGATCAACTCAATATCCTCATACACAAGAACATTCACTCCATCAAAAGGATACAATGGAACCCACCAATGCCTAGCCCACCATGCAGTATATGCCTTAGTATATCCCACATCATCTACATTAGGAATATCTATAACCACATCTCATGCATCTAAAGGTAACGGTGCCAACTCAACCTTAGTAAGTCTCACACAAGCCCCTACTCTTGCTAGTACCTATGCACTCCTCAACCATACCCATGTTAAAAGAGGGACATCTTGTCAAACTCCAAACTACCTACTAGCCTAATGATCATGTAACAAATAACTGACCCTCATGTACCGTAGTTTCTCTCCATCCTCAGGCCATCTAAAGAATCCTCTATAAGGCCTCCATGTGATATCTTAGGCCACTAATATATCTAACATCCTCCTATAGTGATCTATTATAGGATATTAGATATCCAAATCACTCATCCATCACTCCCCACATGGATGTAGAGGTGACCAACTCTCTCTAAGTAATCTAATCGGTCACACAACTACTATATTCTTATAATCCTAGAAATTTAATAAAGTAGCCACACCCACAATGATACTAAATTCCTCCTACACAAATATATATAAATCTTTGTATAAATGGGAAAGCATAGTCTTTCCCCATGAGAACACAATACCATACATATCAACACTACAAACTACCCTATGTATCCTATAAGTAATAGAAACTCTGCTACCATCTACTATAACAAATGAAGCAATAGTATAGTTAACCACTTATGTAGGTAAATAACACTCGAATACACAATAACTAATAGTAATACATCATTTTCACTACCTATTTGATATGCACCTAAAGGAACACTATAAAAATATAAGGATGCATAATCAATGGCATCAGCATGCATATCATCCTATAATGCCACATGTTGCCCACTAATTGATAAATGTAAAATCTAATACACATCCTCCAAGGTCACAATGATCTCTCCTATAAGAAGATATAATGTACAAGTGTCTACACTCCACCTCTCACATAAGGTAGTGATCAAATACCTATCCCATTTCACTTTACCTAGGTCATATACATGACCCAATCCTAATCTATTTATTATGGCTCTCTCATCAACTAACAAGGGTAACATCCTCAATGTCTCCATCTCTTGGCCTCTATGGAGCTCTCTCATCCACAACTCACCCTAAAAAAACCATAAAATATACTATATGTTAGATAACCATGCTAATAAAAATATTTAAGTATAAAAGTAGGAACAACTTATAAATTGAAAAAACCATCCACATTGGACAACAACACTACAGAAGGACACTAACACTAGACAATAGTGCTAGAACTTGGACAATAGTGATGCATCCTAGACAACAATGTTGACTCTAGTATAGGAGTGTTAAAACTAGTAAAAACTTTCCTAGACTACTTAAAATAGATCAAAAATATCCAAAATAGGCTTCTAAATAGGTAAGAATCAAGTGTTAAACTTACTAGGCCAATCTCTCTATCACCCTGAATCTAGGCTACCAATTGCTCATAACAAGTCACAAAAGGGACTTATCTCCTAGGAATTTTTCACTCTAGAGCTCAATATCTCAAACTATTCATTGCACAAATGAACCCAAAGTCAAATCAAAATTCCTACATCAACCAACTTTCTTATTCAAAAAAACAAAACACTATTTTTCCCATAACTAGAGCCCCGTTGCTCCATTTTACAAAACATTTTGTTTAATAAAATCATAACAATGATACCTTAATCATCACACACACCTTTATATATCACTACATCATCTATAATATACACATCCCTATACCTCTTTTATACCCTGACATACAAATTGATACCTACCAATCAAAAATTTGTTTAAATAATCCAACCAAATTGATCAACTTTTCAATCCATTTAGTCTACTACCATCTTGTTTGCCTACCATGGCACAAAAATTTATAACCTCTACTATACCCATACACAAGCTTTGGTCCTAACCAATTAAGAACAAATTTCAATCCCAATAATTCAATTTTCACCAATCAAACAAAAGACTTTTGATCTATTCGCTACATGCCAACCTAGTTGTTATTCATATACCACTAGTCATCACTTTTGACTCAACCTCCTCTATCACATATCTTGTCCCTCTCCAAAAAAGGGGGGAATCATTCCTATTATCTATAAAAATTACCTAGTATCCCTATCTACTCCTATAGATAAATACACCTTGGTTCTCACGCCTCCAGTAGTCAGATTATCAGATTTAGCTCAGATCGGTCGAAACATATAGTGATTCATACTACATGGGTCACTCATCATGGTTTTTACACATTGGTAAATTAGGTTATTAGCATTAATTAGTACACATTTTTCAATATTATACAATTTTTTTTACTATATAGGTCACTTATCATCATTACTTAGCTCAGATTGGTCAAGATTATACAGTGGTTCAGACTATATGGATCACTTAGCATCACTAAAACATCCAGAGGGATATACTATCAGTTTATAGATATATAGACTATTCAAATAAATTATTTCAAAATATATAGACTCATAGTGAATTTGATATAGACTCAAACTTAGATACCAAATTTGGGGGAATATAAACTACTACACATCTCATACATACATCATGACATAGTTACAAGACTAGATAACAGATTATAGGCATAGTTTAGAGCACATTGTTTTGATCTCTAGTTTTACACATGGGATATGGCATGAAATATCATGACACATGTGTTTATATATATTTACAAATTATCTACATGCATCACTCACATACCAGATTTAGGGGCATGATATAGATGATCATGTTCTTCAACATCTATGATTATATAAATTGGAATGGCAAGATAGGCCAATTTCTTCTTACACATTTACCAAAAATTTTAGATTAAACCTAGGCATACCTAGGTTGTCACCAAATTGGATTGTATGATCATATATAGTGGTTGGTCTATAGCATTACTTAGACCTAGGAGTTTGTATGGGAGAGAGGGAAGACATTGGTTTTGGTTATTCGAGCACATCTCATTTCTAGTTCATATTATTCAGAGTGGGATCATGATATATCTTATCTTTATAGCATACAAATTTTATACATACATTCCAAATTACATGAGTTTATGTGGGATAGAGGGTAGACATTAGTTTTGGGCCTCCAATCATTTCTCATTTCTTATTTAGATTTAGTACAGGGGGCATCTATTACATGGATTCCTATTTTCTCTAATCACTATTTATATTTAGTATAGGGATCATCTATTACAAGGATTCCTTCTTTCTGTATGTACTATTTAGTTCTCCATCCACTTCCATGGCTAGGAAGTTGGATCCATTTTTAGTAAAATTATCTCTATATAGGTAAGTTTAGGTACACATCTTCTTTCTTTCTTTTACTTTAGTACTTCATTTCATTTCATCACTAGATTAAAAGAAGGGCAAATGTATACACCCTAAATTGGTCAAGAAACCACACATATCATGTCTTTTCATAGGATACTCTGACTAGGAAATATGAGTCTTATTCACATCTAGCCATGTCTTTTTATCTGATTTGCCTTGGTCTTGTTTTATACTCTAAACACCTTTTTTTCCATTCCCAGTCATTTGTAACCTTCCAGACTTAACCCTTACTATCCCAGGTCACTCTTTTTAGGCTTATTACATCCCCCTAGGTCCCAAACCCTCCAGATAATAGAAGCCAAATAGGACTATAGCACTAAAACCTAGGGTGTCCATTTTTTGATGTTGTTGTCCAAGTGCAAATTTGATTCCAATGATCAGTTTCTTCTACAAGATGAGTTTTACCCCTTTTCTTTGCTTCATTCCTAAGTTTTCCAATGTTAACCAAATGTGAATGAAACTCCCAAATTCAAAAAAATGAGTTTCCTATATAAAGGACCACATAATGAATTTTATATCTAACACTTACTACTTTAGCACATTAGACATAATAAAAATTAGCCAATAATATAGCTCAACTTTTTTGCATCACATATAGACTTTCATGCTTGATCAAGAAAGGGCTTAAGAAAAATTCATTCTTTCCTTCATCATGCACATTGATTATGCATGTTACCTAAGGGAGAACTACATCAGATTTAAGACCCTAGATTGAGGGTTAATGTAGGTAACAATTAGAATAGTAGGGGTTTTTGATTGTGTGATCATTCTTCCCCTAACCTAGTTTTTCCCCATTTTAATTTTGATGTATTCATTATTTTCATGTGTGTAGATGAATACAGGTGTTGAATATTAAAATAAACCTATAGAGATCTATGGTGACTTTTAGCCCCTAAAATTTGGTACATAAGCTCATATTGACCAGGTGAAAAAAACCTAGAAATCTTATATCCTTAAGATAATAACACTAAGAAAGACTATATCACCAGACACTAAGGTGTCTTGTTTCTAATGCTCCTATCCAATTAGAAAATATATTCTAGATTCAAATTCTTGATAGTGTCTCAGTCCTATTCCTCCATTTCCAGTCTCAGAATCCTTCATTTTAGTCCAAAATTAGATAAGTTTATTTCTATATCTCTTTCATGATTACTTGTTAAAATCCATATTTTTTCCTACTAAGCTAGATTTTTCCTATTTTTCTAGACCTTTATTATTTAGGATCTAAACACTAGATTCCCAAAAATAATAAAACATTAGGATAAAACCACGTTGCGTAACATATATTTTCAAGGGTATCCCCATTCCTTTTCTTCTATAATTTTATGTGCTTATTATACAAGTCCACAACTTATAGATAGGTTTGAGCCCATTGACTTGTCCATGAAGTATGGACTTATCTAGGCATAATTTTTAGAGCTCTTTTGGATCATGTTTCATTTTCATCTTTATTTTGATCTATTTTACTACTTTTATTATCTAATATGTATCCTAATTATAAATCAAAATTCTATAAATATAAATCTACTATAGGGCATTTTGAGCGACACTCTAGACTATCAAGAGCTACACAAACATCACATGTTTCATTTATAGAATTTGTTGAATTTAACTCTCAAATTTACAAAGGTTGTCTAAATAATTTCATGTTTTTTATAAGGGTAAAACAAGATAAGGATCATTTAGGATTCCATTTAGAGTTTCACACATACACATTATAGGAGAACTAAATTTGAATTTAAGCCCTCTTCAAAGAATTAAGAATTTTATGCAATGATTGTTTAGTCAATGAGGATTGCCCAAGATCATTCTAACTCAATCCTTTTTTCTTGACCCCACTATTTTATATTGATTTAGTTTATGTATGAACTAAGGTTTTACATTATATGTATCTTCATACATAATTTTAGATGTGTCAGTGTCTAAATAGTCTTAGTGAATACATGTGTAGAAGGTAGAACAATTACATTTTTATTACAATTAAATCAAATAAGACCGCAATCATGGACATGACCAACCTATGCTACTATCTAAGAAGCACATACCTAGCTAGACATAGTCAACAACTTTATTCCTTCACTTAAGCTATCATAATTTAATTTTATTCTATTTCTTACTATCAAGTGCCTATCATAGTCAACCAAAATTCTTGATCTAAGATAAGTTATATTCTTCCTAGTGTTTTCCAAAAATACCATATTATTATATTTTTCAAGTTGCAATTAAAATTATTAGAAAATTATATATCTCTATCACTATTATTTATTCAACAGTTATATGCTTATTAGGTTCACATATAGAAAAAAAAAAAGTAAAGTAAAAAAAAAAAAAAAATAAAAATAAAATAAAAAAAAGAAATAAAAAAAAAAAAAAAAAAAAATAAAAAAAAAATAAAAAAAAAAAAAAAAAAATAAAAAAAAAAAAAAAAATAAAGATTAAATATAAAAAAAAAAGTAAAAAAATAAAAAAAAAGAAAAAAAAAAAAAAAAAAAAAAAAAAAAAAAAAAAAAAAAAAAAAAAAAAAAAAAATAAAAAAAAAAAAAAAAATAAGAAATAAAAAAATAGATAAAATGTAAAAAAATTAAACATATACATAAACATAATACAAAAACTCCATGCATAA